>OX463840.1:14286792-14680795 GCA_949825065.1 Odontocerum albicorne | reverse complement strand
AAAAATATATATATATATATATATATATATATATATATATATATATATATATATATATATATATATATATATATATATTATATATATATATATATATATATATATATATATATATATATATATATATATATATATATATATATTTATATATATATATATATATATTATATATATATATATATATATATATATATATATATATATTATATATATATATATATATATATATATATATATATATATATATATATATATAATATATACAATATATATAATATATATATATATATATATATATATATATATATATATATATATATATATATATATATATATATATATATATATATATATATATATATATATATATATATATATATATATATATATATATATATATATATATATATATATATATACACTCGTATATATTACAATACTTACTACATTGTCACTATGTATGGTGACAATGTAGTAAGTAATCGTGAGTGTCAGATGTGGATTAAAAAAAATCCGTAATGGTGATACGACACTCAAAGATACTGTTCGCTTGCGACAGTCGATTAGCACTGATGACGATCAAGGTTTTGATCAAGAATAACCAGCGTTCGTTAGACACGAGATTGCTGAGATATTGAAAATCGAAAACCACCGTCCAAGAGTATTTGGTGCAATTTAGCGTTTGAATTTGACCTAAAATTACGAAATTACTTTTTGGATAGCCCAATAGATAGAAATAAATATGGATGGAATTATTTTGATAAAAAAAATATGAAAACACAATATAAAAGATTACTTGTGCCGACTTCTTAGTTTAAAAAAAATATTTAAAAAATGTCATAATAAAAAATTATGACATATTTTAATTCAATCTACTGGACAATGTTAGATTGAAATAAATATGAAAGGACACGGTGTGATGGTATGTATGTATGTACTAATATCTAGTATACTAAAAAATGTCATAAGGAAAAAAATCGACTTATGACAATCTTGCATTGAAGTCACAATACAAAGAAAATCGTAAAAGGTATTTTCGACATTGATATTCAGATAGTGAAAATTTGAAAAACCCATACGAAAACCCTGATTGTAATGCGGATAAATCGGCAACGATTGTATAGGATATTAAAAATGAATGAAAAACACAATAAAACCTCAATTTCGAAACCCATTTTGATCTTTGAATTGTATATTTTTCGATTCATCCAATCCCATTTACACCAGCCGTATTTTGAAGATTGGATCGAAATATAAAAAAGCAAACAGTATCCACCGTTCATACCAGGTATGTTGCGATGTCTTTCTTACGACACCTCGATTATTTTCAGTATTTTTGATTCAAAATGGTTATGCGACCGGCCACGTTTGTATCAGAGCCTTTTTGGCAAAAATAGTATGAAAAGGGGTATAAATACGCTATAAAAAGGATATTATTACGGTAGCCGAGAATCAAAAAGTAGGCGTATGTAAGTAAATAAAAAATCCATGCGGGGGTGTCGTGCGAAGCAATCGTAAAATATATATGTATTTTGCATATTTATGACCAAACACGGAGACTTTGTGGAGTGATTTGGAGATTTAAGAACTTCGGAAGAAGCGTGATATTTGTTTCTATCGCAGACGAGGCGCATTGACATTTCGTCTAAGGTGATGAAAATGTGATAGTAAAACCAAAGCAAACATAAACTCATATTGCCAGGAAACTGTGCCCATGATATATAAAAAAATGAAAATTTCAGGAAAAATAATTTAAATGTGGCCAATAAGAGTGGAGATGGCACGAAATTGTTTCTTTAAATACAGGACATCAAGTATTTCAATCTTGAATACACATTCTCTGTACTTCTTTTCGGTGTTGAAGCACGTAAACTTACTCAGGCCACCATAAATCAATTAGAAACTTTTGAAATGTGATGCTACCGAAGAGTCTCATGGCTTGACAAAGTCCGCAATAATAATAGCTTAAAATTAACAAATAAAGATAAACAAGTATCATATACCTTAAAAGCAAAAAGTTAGGGTACTTGGGATATACGAGTATAATGCGAAGAGAAAAATGTGCGATCCTTTAACTGGTACTGCAGGGGAGAATTCCTGACAGAAGTGAGGGAAGAAAACGTATCTTCTGGTTGCAGTACTAATGAGAGTAGTTTGATTGTGGTACTCGTACCATATCTTTGTTCAGAGCTGCTGCTTTAAAAGCCACACAGCCATGAATATCGACAAACTTTGAAGAAGAGAAAAAATTTAAGATAAAAAAGTTTGTGTACATGAATATACAAAGTACATGCTTATTGCTATACAGCTTTCTTAAAACCAACCAGATTGATTTGGATACGTCAATTTGTTTTGATTCATGATAGATTTTAAAGAAAAAATATTTAAGTTTAAGAAAAAAATATCAATTTCCAAACAATAATGTCAAAATAAAGTTAAGAAACAAAGAAAAAATGTTATGATCGGATATTTTGAGTAATGTGATTTTTTTTCAATTCTCTCTCTAATGTGATTATGAATGGTGCACATCTGATAAATCTTAGAAGTTAGTTCTACAGTCGCGACGAGTAGAGCGTAAATAAAGATGTGTAAAATGAGGTGTGTGTGTTCGTATATACGAGTAAATGAGTCTCTCATCGCAAGAGAATGCACGTGTTTTGGAACAAATATGATTTTATCACGAAGATATGAAGGAGAATTGGGGTTGCTCAGCACGCAAAGTAATTTCAAAAGAACGTGAAGGTTCCTTCGTTGACTTATCAAGGTTTGTTTCCTATTAAAAATCATGGCTGTTTATCACTGCAAACAAAGTTAGAATGCAAAAAATTACGACCTCTGGAAAACGTACTGAAAGCACTTCAACTATTAAAGGATGTTCAATAGTTGAAGTGCTTTAAAGAGCGGGATTTAAGCTGAATCTTATGGAGCTGTATTACACGAAATATAATAACTATTGTATTGTATATGCTAGAGGAAGAGGATTACACTCCGAGAGGCGTGGTGTGGTATACACAAATAGGCTGGGTAAACCGCCTAGGGGGTTAATATTAAACTGGGTTGGGTCAACCTATTCGGTTATTTTGATAGGTATTTTTGGTCTAGGGTGTAAATAATAAAGGCATAGTAGGGTTCAAATGTTTTTTAATCTTTTCAAACATGTTATATGGTGGAGGTTTGAAGACACTCTAATTTGTTTAGTTAAACACCGCTTATTCCACTTTATATGACATTATAATCCTACCGGTTTCAAGGTTTTTACCTCAACATCAGAGGAGCACAAACAAGTCTTGTTTGTGCTTCCCTGATGATGAGGTGAAAACCTTGAAATCGGTAGGGTTATGCCGTTATATAAAGAATAATAAACTGTGTTTGACTAAATAAATTACATGTTATATGACATGTAATTTATTTAGTCAAACACACATGGCACATTTTTTATCCAAAAAAGGCACATTTGAACTGATCCTTGGCACAAAAATGTTATTTAAACAATATCTTCGAACAATATTATTTTCTAATTTAAATGATAAGAACCTTAGTTTATTCGTATAGTAGATTTCAACATATCCGATTCGTTCTTCGGATATATTGAAGAGTGTGACCAGGAGTCATGACTGTGTTAAGTCTAGCTTGTGAAAAGGATGCCTAGCGCGTGTGAGTACGTTACCAGACAAACTCATTTACCTGTCTTTTTGTTCTAACAACTATTTGTCTTTCGGGTAAAATTGGGAATCGAACCTGAAACCCCAAGGTGGAAGTCAAACATTTTACTAACTAGGACATGGAGGTTATTAACCCTATTAAAAATGTAAGAATTTTTGCTCATCATTACCTGTATGACCTAGTTGGTAACAATCTTTTATTTATTTATGACCTAATTACAATCTTTTATTTATGACCTAGTTGGTAACAATATTTTATTACAAGTGAGTTTCGAGTTCGATTCCTGGTGGTACCTTAAAAAGCCGAACTTATTGTTTTCACTTTTATTCTACAAGTGGGTTTCGAGTTCGATTCCTGGTGGTACCTTAAAAAGCCGAACTTATTGTTTTCACTTTTATTCAACAAGTGGGTTTCGAGTTCGATTCCTGGTGGTACCTTAAAAAGCCGAACTTATTGTTTTCACTTTTATTCTACAAGTGGGTTTCGAGTTCGATTCCTGGTGGTACCTTAAAAAGCCGAACTTATTGTTTTCACTATTTTTTTATGGATGGATTTTTTTCGAAGACGAAGATTACTTCATCGTAATACGCCGGTTCAATTGTAGTGCATATATCGGAAGTCAATCCAAAATTTAAGAAGACATCAGAAATGAATTCATGAATAAAGTGGATGTTTTAAGTAAGAGTTTGAAGATGGTTTAAATGTGTGGAGAAAATGAATGACGAAATAATGACTAAGCGAGTATATAAGTCAGAAGTGCAAAGTATGCGTGGAGTAGGTAGACCGAGGAAAACGTGGCTAGATGAAATTAACCACATTTTGAAATAATGTAAAATGAGAAGTATGAATAATAGAAGATTGTGTACGACGATATGTAGTGTGGAGGAGCCGAAAGTTGTGTAATTAGATAGAAAAGTAAACATTTAAGTTCTCTTTGCGTACCACGCAAGGGACACGCCGTAATGATACGAAAGGAATTTAAAATAAAAATCAATTAGTTTAAAAATCCTTCTTCCAAATTTTATAAAAACTTAAATCTTAATAATACTTTTGCTCAAGATAAGCGATTTATTTACTTATTTTAGTAGCGCTTAGGTTTTTGAGTGAGCTTAACAAATCAATTCAGAAAATGGAACTTTTTGAGTGAGCTTAACAAATCACTTCAGAAAATGGAACTTTTTGAGTGAGCTTAACAAATCAATTCAGAAAATGAAAGCTTTTGATTCACGTAACTTGACTCGGATTTTCAATAAAATAAGTAATACTTTCTCTACCCGCACAGTGATCGCGGATCAATCGAGTCACAAAACAAAATAGACTATCTCCATTGATAATTATTAAGCGGTTTTTTTAATGACAATGATTATGAAGGGTCCCTAAGGTAAGATTCCGATCCGGGGATATAGGTTTGATTCCCATTGATACACTGATTTATTAAAAAAGGGGGTCAGTTTGGTTTTTATTTAAGGCTAGTTTAACATCATTACGATTGATTGAAAGAGATTACCACATGGCAATAAATAACGAAAGTGTAATACAATACAATACACCATAAAAACACGCATTAAATGAATAGCATTTTTGTAGTTATAGTTAACATTAAGGGCATACATCTTAAGGTCAGACATTTTTTTCATATGCTACCCCTCAATATATACGAATTAGTGTTTCGGACATATTGAAAAGCATGGTCGGAAAACAATATGTCTTCGGGCTTAGAACGTCTGGAGTAGGCAAGGAACCCGTAGTTCGTAATTGCACGTGTTGGCAACTCTACTGTTCGGCGCGTGCGAATATTGTTAGTAGACGAACTCTTTTTACCAAACTGGCATCCTTCTTTTTTTGGGTACCATTTGGAATCGAACCTGAAACTTAGCTACGGAGGTCGTCATTTGTAATTATACTATGAAAATTACTTATAAAGCGCCGTTGATTTTAATTATTTTTTGCTTTGCATATTTATATACATTGTATATTTCTTTAATTATTTTTTGTTTTGTATATATATTTTTTGTTTTGTATATATATTTTTTGTTTTGTGTACATATTTTTTGTTTTGTATATATATATTTTAAATAAATTTTGTTTTGTGTATATGTTTCATTAATAATTTTTTGTAATGTATATGTGTTTCTTTAATTATATTTTGTGAAACCTACTTGCCTTAGAACAGACATACAACTAGTTAGGTAGGGGAGTGCATTTGTATGTATGTTTCATTGTCAAAATGAAAAATATAAATAAATTTAAAAAAAATAGAAATAATGTTACAACAAAAAATTAAGATATCCTTCATTCACCTTAAATGGGTTTTATTTAAATTATTGATGAGTGTGGGTGTTTATTCATGAAACTGTGTAAACCATATCAGCCTACTGAGAGATACACATATAGTGAGCGGAGCGCATCGCTCATTACATCACTCATTACAAAGATGCAGCTAGAGAGATCTGCTTATTTGCCTAATCTTACTGATGGTCATTTTATATAGAATCTTAATTGATCTACTGAGAAAATCTATTCTATAGACAGTATAAAAAAAGTTTCGAAAAACCCTGAACCAGTAGCAGTGGTGATAATATAAATTATGAACGCCAGGAATAAACATTTCCTTATATCATTTTCAAGGATGTTCGAGAATCAGATCGACGTTCTCCTCAGGAGTTCGGAGAAGCAGACATAGAGATTGTGCGAGGACAGGCTGGAACTAAGCTAAGTGAACGCGGAATAGTTGGTCAGAGATCGAGGTTAAGTGGAGATCTGCGCTAGCGAGGCTGCAACATTTATGCGAAAGAAAAAAGAGAAAACATCGATGATGACACTAAGTCAACAAGTCTTGTTAACTGTTTTTCAAACAACATTACTTGCTGTTTTCGTTAATGTTAAGAAAAATATTTTAAGAGTAACGAGATATATCGAACGGTGTGTAGCGGTAGGAAACAAAGTCGGACACTAATACATTAATACTCAAACCGGAAAATATCAAAATTTGCTAAAATGATAGTACACAATTGTGCAACGTGGACGTGGAAAAATAATGAAAGAGCCGAATATAGACTAGACATGCGTGCATTGAGAAGAATACATGGGGTGACAACGTATTACAAAATACGGAATGAAGTGATTAAGGATGAATGTGAACTTAAAGCTGATATGATAAGTAAGATAAAGGTGAACCCTGTGAGATGGTTTAGGTAAGTGGAACGAATGAATGAAGAAAGACTGATAAAACAAATTTACAGTGCAAATGTGAGTGAAATGCGTGGTAGAGGAAGAACAAGGAAAGTATGGTTGGATCAATTGAATGATTTTTTTAAAATATCGTGATTATATGAATTTTGTTTTTGGAGTTTTAGAGTTTTGATTTCACACGAATCAACTGATTTTCTTTGTATTTGTTAGAGGCAAACGTTTTGTTTTTCTGTTCCGAGAAATGCGATAGGTAGTATGTTTATATTGAATTACAATTTTTTTTATCGAGATTTTATTTCTAACGATTCCTCTCGTACCAAACAAATGTTGACTTTCCCTTTTAAAAATAATATTGCGAGTACTTATTGGGTTGAAAAAATATTTATTTAGTATCGAAGGGAGATCGTTCGGAATTTTCGAATCACATTGGTAATCATTTCCGTATTTTTTTGGTACATTATTTATGGCCACTTTGATATTTCATTCCTTTTGCTACAATTGTGCATTTAATTTTATATTCGTTATAGATATGTTTTTCTTTTCATAAGCTTAGAAAAAATACAATAATAATACAGGGCGACATCCGTGGCTATTTTGGAAAGACGTCTGTTTTCCAAACAGGCGGTTTCGCACATCATTATGCAGAACACAACACCGTGCATAATAATTTTTGAAGATTTTTTGATTGGTTTATTGGCGAAAACAATACTAAGTGCGTCGTTGGTCTTGTTTCCTTCAGCAAGTCGCCTTTCAATATACTTTTATTATCATCTCTTGGAAATTGTAAAATAAAAGTTATTATATGTTATATAAAGCGATAAGATGCTTGAGTTTGTGATCCGTTACACAATGTATTTTAAACATTGTAAAATTATCTTGTCACGAGTCATTTATAATACTGTTTAGTAATATGGGTACCAGTAGGGGTTAAACATCCCTTTATGCTAGAGAGAGTTCCAAAAAGATTTCTACGCTGTGTCTACATGATAGAGTATTGATACTATCCCTAGCTCTATACTAGGTTATTTTTTACTAAGAATGATATTCTATAAAGAGTGAAAAATCCTTGCGATTGATTGTTCATTTGTTTTGCCTACTCAGGGGGTATCTGTTAAGCCCAGCCACCCTTGATAGTCATGGTTTGTATGTTTCGGATAATTATCGAAGGCAACGCACTCATAGATTTTTCTATCAACCTATATGAAAAACCAACTAGCCTTTAGAAATGCCAATAGTCAATATCACTTTTCCACCCATCAAAAAGAAGTTTTTGATTTGAAAAAAAAAAAGCAATCTGAGATGGCATGGGTACATGAAACGAATAAATAAAGACTAACAAAAGAAATTTTAATTTTTAAAATTTTATTTGTATATGACAAGAAATTTTATGCAAAACATCAGGAAATTTAATGACTCCACGAAATTTTTATGCATCTGGGTTTGTCACCTTTCTAAACAAGGCTTTCGCTTGTATCTTACTGAGGACATATAACATGAAAAAAAATGATATTTCTTCCCGATTTTTTAAGTATACAATATTCCGTTGCATTCTCTCATCAACTCGATTAACAGTGATACTCAATTACATAAGTGTATATCACGTGAACCAAACCCCTCACAATTCATCACTCCAGACAGACCAAAAAGTCCATCCCATAATGTGGCGCACATATAAATATACATTACAAATATGTAGCAGGCGTGGTAGAGATACACCACGGAAGAAATAGTTGAAACAAGTGAATTATATTTTGAAAGAACGAAAATAATAAGTAAGAGAAAAAATAGGTACAGTATGAGGTGTATGGATGTGGTAGAGGCGAAATATGTCTGTTGAGATAGAGTCAGGTGCTTGTCCTCTCGGTCTATCTCAGCAAGAACTCGGTGTGATTGTATGTATGTAAATTTTGAAGATATATATTTTTCAATTTTACAAATCCAAAATGTACGAGTATACTATATTAATTTTGTTCCTTTTTTTGAAGACTTAATTTTAGGCATGTTATATTGAATAAATGTGAGCAAATCATTTGAGAATAAAAAATATTTAAAAAAAGTGTCTTAAAAAGGGTCACTTTACACAAGGATAAGAACAAAATTTACACGAGAAAAAAATAAATCTGAAAATGTAAATCTAGCTACATTATAGTATATTAGGTCTATTGATATTCATCGTGTGTCTATGGGAAATAGTATCTCATGGTGGCGATCAAGTAAATCAGCAAAATTAGCATTTCGGCAGGGAGCTGTAGAGATTATGGTTAGATTACGTGATCCGTGGTCTTATAAAGGTTTTTGTCATATGAAATATAGTATATTATATAGTAATTCCTTATTATATGCGGGAATAGGTTCCAAACCCCCATCGCGGATGATAAAATAGTATCTCATGATGGCGATCAAGTAAATCAGCAAAATTAGCATTTCAACAGGAAGCTGTAGAGGTTATGGTTAAATTACGTGATCCGTGGTCTTATAAAGGTTTTTGTCATATGAAATATAATATATTATATAGTAGTTCCCCGTTATGCGCGGGGATAGGTTTCAAGCTCCCATCGCGGATGTCGAAATCCGCAAACCCCTTCTAAACTACCGTATACTTTAAGTATAACTATTATACTTGACAGCCGTTTTCTATTAATGTACTGAACGCTCTGGTCTCCGTTTTCGCTATAAATTTTATAGTTTGAAGTGTAATAGTAAAACTAGCACGAATTTCTTTTTCTTTTTGAGCAATTCACGAATAGAAGACACGCATTTTAACTACAACAGTGATCGTTTTCTTTTCTAAGGGTATTAAGTTAAGAATTTTTAGCTTTTCGCTTATCGCAAGAACTTGACGAGGTCTCTTTGAAGCCTCCAGCATCACAAATATTGCGCTTCGGAGGCAATATTACGCTAAATAAGAGATATTTGGAGACAAACAATGAAAAACTGGGTATAATGTTATCACAACAAAGATAAAGCGCGACTAATTACGCGGATGACTTGAAATCAATTTTCAAGTGTTGGTGGCCTGCCCCCGTTAGTGGCTGTTATTCGGCGTGAAATAAAAAAAATCGCAAGAGTCAGGTCAACCATGGATAACTGAAACCGCGTATATACCTCCCGCAGATAACGGGGGACTGCTGTAATTCCTTTATACTCGTATACTTTTGATTTATGCATTAGCGCCTTCATTGGTATTGAATAATGTTACACAATGTATAGAAAATATTCTGCCAGGTTTATATCTTACGATTTTAATACTCTTCGGACACACATCACTGAAGTAGGACGAAAGCCTTGAGGGGTCGATTCTAGCTGAATGTGTGGAGAGTAGGAGTAGAGGCCGGCCAACTATTCGATGAAGTGACCAAGAGAGATAGCTTGCGCTGAAGACAGACGGTTGTTCAATAATCATGGTTTATTAATTTGTATTGCACTCCTCTATTTATCCAAATTGGTGATTCGGACATATTTCATTATAATCGTTTCAAATACACCAGATCTATATAGTATTAGCGCAGAAAGATTCCGCAACCAGTAACAAAATAATGTTAGTCGCTCCGTCATTAGCATGTTTTAAAAAGCGACTGAAAAAAACTCTTAATTTCAAGTGAATAACATGTAACGTGTTTCATCCGTGGTTTTTCTTTCCTCTCCAACATTCCTTCCATTTCTTTTGATTGTTGATATATCACTTTTATTTTTACTATCTATGTATATTATTCGTGTATTTTGTAAAGATGAAATACTATTTGATTTTTTTTGCAATCATGTATTTTCTTTTATTTATTTTGTCTGGCTGGTTAGAAGACATTGCCACCTGGTAATAAGTCCGCCAGATTATTTTACAATGAAGTGTTAAATAAAATATTTCCCAGAGATTGAATTGGAGCTTACTTTCAGCAGGTATTCTTTCGAGCAGCTATTTGGACACTGATCTGGAGTTATTTTTTCATATGTACATTTAGTTTTGGCCTTGATTGCTTGTACAGTGGACAAGCCATCAGGTGTGACAATTATTGAATATCAGCACACATGAATAGTTGTGGATCTTTTGTGCCAATTCTCCACCAGACTCAGAAGAAGCCTCCGTGTAAGGGGTTATAAAATTAATAGAAATTTGTGAACACCTGACGACCCTTGAAACAGTAGCATCACGTAATATATACTGGCCAATCTTTCCATTACAACAGACACTAAAGAATTCAGACATTTTAAAGAGCGTGGATGATAGACAACACTGTTTTTTGCCCCGTTAATCAAGACTTTGGGTAAGTAGGCACGTAACGTTCTTGTCCGTAATTTTACATCATAGTAATACTACCGCACAGGAATAAGCAACAATACTCGTACACTTCTTGCGTCTGTGTGTGTCATTTTCAGACGAATTATTTTACCACATTACGATCCATTTTTAGATTTAATTATTGGGTACAATCGATCGGAGTCGATCCTGAGATTTCCGTGTGGAAGTCAAGCGTCCTACCAAGTAAGCCAATAATGTTTTTATGATATGATCAACATAATTCCAATCTTTAGAATTGAGGGGGTGAAAATCAAGTGTTGGCATTTCGTTTTTACCAGATTGGAAGGGGTTTTTGGTTAGAGCCGGGAATCGAACCTAAAATATTCGTGAGATAAGCTTTCTAAGACTAGACAACAGAGTCACCTTCCAGTAGGGGTTGGTTTAGTCGTAAACGTGCGAACTAAGCATTTCGTGGCAGATCCGAATACAAGATAACAAAAAATCAAAACCCCATAAAATTCAACATTTTTTAATCTAAATTCTTGAGAAGGTACAATTTATGAAGTTTTGATCATATAGGCATCATGAAATGTACGAGTACATAATAAAATCAAATAACAAAAAAAAGAGAACAATTCGTATCGAAAAAATACTTTTTTATTACATTTGGGAAAACATTGATACTATATGAATATCTTATGCCTGTTCCATTAATGGTCCTTACAAATATATTTTAGAAAAAAAAATACATAAAGCTTCAAATAAAAAAGTAACACGCGTTGAGAAAAAAGCCAAGGTGGAAGTGTTTCAATATTTTTGATCTCAGTAACAAGATTTTCCTCTTAACGAGAAAAATGAATATGAAATAAGGGAAGTTTAATACATCAAGTAAAGAAAACAAGACAACATGATAAGTTAAAGCAATTGTTTTTTTTATTATTTATAAGTTGTAATAAAATTACTATAACGGCAGAATTATTTTAAAACGTAATAAAATAATGTAACGATATTTTATGAAACAAGAAAAAAAGTTTACTCGCATATTTACTTCAAAAATAAAAATTATACAATATTTCAGATAACCACTGATTGACCGTGGTAAACACCCAAGTAATTTAGACACCCATTCAGGTTTGTGGTGGTAAATAAAAAAAAACTCAGGTAATTCATAAAAAAGATATCATTTATAAATAATACCAAGGATTAAAATCCAAATTACCAGTTTTTATTTCATGCACAGTTATGCCATGTCAGCAGGTCAGTAAAAATGTTAGATATTATGGTCAATATGTGAAAAATAATAAAACATTCATTCCTCAGTCATTTTAGCCACCATTCGTAAACTAGGATAGTATTGAACAAAATATGTCCACATCCGAGTCAGCTACCGCATTGTACTCTTGACACATTCTTAATACTGGCTAATATGTTACAAGTCGATGTTACTTCTAAGCGTAGTTACGCTGATCAAAGCAGGTCTCTCAAGAGAGTGGGAGGTAACATTTTTATGAATACGTTCTAGAGTCGCATGTGAGTCCACAAGACCACTCAAGACTTTATAAAGAAATACAACATGAAATATATGTTTATGGGTCTTAAGCGATTAAATATTGAAAAGTGACAATCTTTCACTGTACGATCCAAGAACACTTAGCAACTCCTCCCAATCACACAGATATCTCATAAATAGTCGCAGGACTACTTTAACTAAACAAACGTATAGCCTGTAGTAAGGGTTTCATATTATAGAAGCATACTCCAGGTTGGTTCTTACCAATGACATACAAAAACCATCAATGGTGACAATTTTTTTAATGATCCTGTTATTTTCATTTGGAATCCCAACACATGATAATTAAATGATCTCAAGATTACACATTATCCATAACCTTGTATTGCTTATGCTAGAGATTGGCCGATTGAAGAGGTCACGAGCCTCAGTCATGAGGAATCGACGAAGAATAGTATGAAAAAAGGACACTAAAAGGATTAAGACAGCGGCAAACAAGATATCTCACAAGATATTGGAAGATTCGATTTTTTAAAATATTATATAAAGAAAGGGAAAGATGTAAACACTGTCAATATAGACTGGGCTTGAAATATAACACAATGACCGAATTGGTGCAGGACAGGCCCAGACAGCAGAGCCTTGTATAGGCGGTAAGGCTGCGACCCTTCTAGGATTACATTATTAATAGGATATACAATATTATTTTTAAATTTTTTCAACCAACAAAAAAAATCTTGTTAAATCATAAATATCGCGTGAGAATACCTTCTTTCAAGATTTTTTTTCTGAAAATTTTATTTCGCATTAGACCCCATTAGAAAAATAGCCCATTCTATACGTTAGAAAACATGAATGGAATAACTGATTTTATTCTGATCCCCTTTCAACTTGTAGAATAGAGAAACGAAGGTTTTTACCATAGAGAAATGTTTATTATTATCGGTTTTTGAACGAATTCAACAGTAACAACAACGAAAGGATGTGAAGTAAGTCCGATAAACCGTTAAGGATGTTAAAAATGACTGAGAATGGATAATATTTTTTCCCTTTTGGTGAACTATATGTACAATGATGACAATGAAAACGACGATGACACATCATGCCATTTTCCTGTAGGAGGAGGTAGAGAAGACAGATCGCCTAACTTTCTTATCACAATATATTTCGCCTCCATCACTTCCATACATATTTTCATACAGTTCCATATGTTTCTCTAACTCATTTATTTTCCTTATTTCAAAATTTTCTTCACTTGGTCTAACCATGTTTTTCTCGGTCGTTCTTTATCATGAATCTCACTTATATTTGCATTGTGAATTGATTCAGTCAGTATGTCGTCACTCATCGATTCAACAAATACAACCATTGCAACGTGTTATTTTTCACCCTACTTAAAACATTAGTTTTTATCTCACATTCCTCTTGAATAATAAGATTTCTTATTCTGTCATACATTGACACACAACATACACTTCTCAGTGCACGCATTAACCACCGCATTTACGCGGCATCTTTCATTAATTTTCCCCGTCCACGTTTATTCCCAATACATCAATGTTGGTATTAATACAATCATTATTTCAGCCGTGCTTGATTCGAATATTCTAAATAATAATGCAGTATTATTTTGAATATTGTATATAATACATAACATCATCTATAAAAATGTTGTGTTAAAACTATAAGTTACTCAGTCGACCTAAATGGAAAATTCATTAAAATTTCAGAATTGAGATCATATAATCTTAACTCTGCTAATGTAATCATAATAAATATCTTAAAAATGAGACGAAAAATACAAATGTCAAAACAGACTGCAATAATTTTTTTTTAAATATCACAAAAGAACAATACAGAATTAAGTTTAAAAAGAAATGTACAATGAATATAACTATACTTAAATGTATATTCCCTTCGAGTCTGTTAAAAGCCCATTACCATCTTATTGGAAGGTCTTAATAGAGCCAAGACTCCGCTAGACAATCAATTTCAAGTAATAACGAGAATACTGGCGCACATAAAACTTTTAAAGTATCCCCGGCAACAATGAAAGGTGTATTCTTGAGGTCGGAAACTTCTCTTCTCTTCTTCCGAAAGCAAGATCTCATCTAGACGATAAAGTTGATCAGGTGAATTAACACGGGCTTTGAAAAGGTCCCGAGATCGTGGCGTGATTGCGCCCAGCCCGACCCATTCAGCCTGTAGAAGGCGACTGGCTTTATAATAAATATTACGTATTTACCCGGCCGGAAGTCGACTATTGACTCGTCCATTTCATCTTTTCTCTTAAGTTCAAAGACTGAAGAAAACTTTCAACCGCACTTTCTTTGATGATCGGGGAAGTTTAAAGTCAGCGATTCTCAAGGGTGGCAATACGAGTAGTTAAATAACAATATGGGATCTATTTGGTTAGGGATATATCAAGCATCAAGATGTGAAACTACGAGTATATAAAGCTTATTTGAATGATTTATCAATTTTAACAAAATTGATTTGTTAATTTTATATTTTGTTGAACCGCAGCGTGGGAACGAGAATTTTCAATAAAATTGTGTGAGTTGTCAAATCTCACGAATGTCTACAGCTCAGGTTTGTTGCATTGTTTATGTGTGCTTGAATGTGAATTTTAGGATTGTAAATCAGCTGTCTCAGAACAGGTAATGAGCTCATTGAGCCATTTGATATAGATCGTTTATCTTGGGTAGATTGGAATTAAGTAAACATTTGAATAAAATGAATAAAAATGTTCCACTTCAGAAAGAATTAAATTAAAAAACAAAGAGAGGAAATCGTCAAGAAGACACCATCTCATCTTAAGTCTGCACTGAAGAACTCTAATAAATTTTCAGGAAATCAGACTGGAAAGGCAAGGGTATTCGGAATGAAGATCGATATTAAAACCTTTTACAATTTGCAGGTGAGACTGTCGAATAAACCAGAATAATTTCAAACTGTGGAAACTCTCACTTGAAAGCAAAAAAGTGGAAACGAGAATAAACTTTGCCAATACATAAATTATGTTCAACCGTTTCATTCAACAGAGAACGATTACACTTGGGGAACGGGAATGGGAACCATATTGGAAAAGTCTATCGATACACAATACCTTAGACAGCTGATTTATTTTGAATATGATCCGGAAGATATTGAAAAAAGAATCAACTGGGTCGGAGTGGAATAATAATGTCATACAGTTATTAAATATATAATGAGAGAAAACACGCCCAATGCTACAGGGTTGCAGCGAGATGTTGAGCGGCAGTACCTTGTTGACAGTACTGGCCTATCTAGGATCGCCTAGAAAGTTATCGGCCCCCAGTTCGCTAATATCTCGAACTTTTCCCTTTAGGTTCCAAGTAGCTGCCAGTAGTCACATCCTGGAAACTACGTGGGTCCGCAGGCTAAACTTGCTGAAGGATCACAAATACTAGTTGGTATTTGTGATCCTTCAGCAAGTTTAGCCTATTTTGCTTTTGTGTTTTTCCTATTCCTTTTTCCATAATCATGTTAACTAACTCCTTTCCACATTAGTATATCCCAAAACATTTTTATAACACTCCTGTTGCCACTCGACATCCACAAGTACACATTTCCTCTGCGTCCTGGTACTACACCCGATACTATGTGTAGGCAGCAGGTCTCACAATATACATCCGATACTGTGTATTGCCAGCAGGGCTCACAATATATACAACATGTATACAATTCCTATAATGTCTACTTCGGTGCGGAAGACAATAGTAAACCACCGCATTATTTTTTCAAGAAAACTACAATAAATGAATACGTTCAATAATTTGTGGGTCACGTTCCTCAGCATTGAGGTCAGGACGAAGAAAGCTATAGGATGAGTATTATCATTGGTGAAACTCTTAGTGAAAAAAAAGTGGGGGTTTTAATGTATATTTTTGTCTTGTATTGCTTTGTTTTGCTATCAATAAACGAGATTATTGTTATTATTGTAGAATTGTGAAAAAATAAGAATCATAATAAAAATTAAACTCCATAACTGGTTTAAAATTGAATGTTGGTTAGTTTGGTGGTCACTGTTTGAAGTGATATCACTGGAACAGAGGGCACGTAAACCCCGCGGAAGAAAAATAACTCCTTTCTCCTTCCCGCACTCATCTCCTTGGCAAATTAACAAAAATGAGCGCCGTCTGTCGGTGGCAAAATAAAGGAATGGAACTTTCCGAAATGTTTTTCGCCCCCTTTTAAGAATGTTGGCAACTTTAACCGGGAACCAAATTGAAAAAGTTTGTACAGAAACGTAACAATTATATTACCCCCAACAAAAAGAAAAGTATTCAATTCAACGTAAAAAAATGCTTCACGTGATGAGGACCATTTACACACGAAAGAAAAACATTAAACCACGCACACTTTTGTTATGGGTAATCACATGACAAAACCTTCGAGATTTTAGATATGTTGTAGTTATACACGTTATATTACACTTTCGTTATACACAATACAACCTGGTGAGTTTATCGCCACGTGGCAATCCATTCCATCCAACTATTTTGCCAGCCCCTGTCCATCTTAAAAGACGATAGATAAACAGTGTCTAATAATAAATGATAAATGAAGAGTAGCTTAATGCTGGCCGCATCTTATCTGATGCTCGCGCCATCGTTGGCATGTTTCGAAAAACGATTTAAAAACATTACATATATCTTCAGTGACATCGCGTGTTTTCCTTGGTTATACAACATATATACATACCATCACTGTATTTCCATGTCGGAGTAGGCAGAAAGGACTGAATACCAGACTTTTCTATCTCGACACACATCGTTATCCTCTTCTACATCCATACACCTTCTCATACAAGTTCAAGATTTCTCTGACTTTTACACTTCCTTCTTTCAGAATATCATTCACTTGATCCAACCATACTTTCCTTATTCTTCCTTTCCCACGCCTTCCACATACGTATACAATATATGATATATCTGTTTTGTTAATTTTTCTCCATTCATTCGTTTTACATGCCCAAACCATCTTTGTGTGTTTTTCTTCATCTTTCTGAACATATCAGCCTTAATTACTGTGATTAGAGATGAATTTGAACTTAAGTTTACATTAATCTCTAATCACTTAATCCCGTATTCTGTCATACATTGTCACTCCATCTAAATATTTCTACAGCATTTATTTGGCTTTTATTAGTATTTTTTCATCTCGACGTCTCACTCCCATATCAAAGTTGCCCCCAAAATACTATTGTGGACCATCATATTAGCAGATTGTGAAATTATCCGGTTCAAAAATATACATGTTTTAGTGCCCCATTGATTTTGTTTCCTATCGCAAGTCGCTGTTCGATACGCCTTTTGACTTTTCCATCATCTGAGAAACTACTACCAATCAAATAGCATAATTATTGTTCGAAACTTTCATTATTCACCCAAACATCGCATTTACTATTCCTTTCAAGCGTTTTTTATCACCATTACTTTGGATTATGCAACATTCATTCTTCTCTTTCTCTTCATATCTCTCATAAACATTACTTATCAAAGTCTGCAATTCATCTTCAATCTCCGCCAATACTAACATGTCATCTGCATCTGCATATAGAAAACCGCATACGTCCCCATTCGACATTTGTATGCTACCAATTGACCTCTATAGTTCCCGCGCACACGAATCAATATAAATATTGAACCAGGGTGAAATAACGCACTCTTGCTTTACCCCTTTCGAAAGATTAAACTATGGAGTTAAGGTACCATTCACTCCAATACATGCTCTACTTTCAGAAAATAATAACACAATACTACGTATTTGTTTACATTCAACACCATTTTCCAAAGTTTATATCTTGTTATTCAACGCCCTTCTTTTAAATACGAGGCATATCCAGAAAGTAAGTGTACTGAATTTTTGAAGGTTACAATTTTTTTTATTTAAACAAAAAAGTTACGTGGTTACCGTAGTACATATGTAAGCTATTTTTCGACATAGTCGCCATTCCTCTCAATGCAGGTGGTGAAGCGGGGTATCAACTTTTTGATGCCTTCCTCGAAGTAGTTTCCCGCCAACCCCTCCATCCACTTCTCCACCTCCTCCTTTACCTCCTCGTCGGTTGAAAACCTTTTTCCACCCATGTGCAGCTTCAGGGAGGTAAAGAGATAGTAATCTGAAGGTGCTAGGTCAGGGGAATGCGCGGGATGGTGCAGGACATCCCATTTAAACGAGGCGAACAATTCCTTCGTGGCGTTGGCCGTGTGTGTTCTGGCATTGTCGTGCAGCAGGCAGACTCCCTTTGTCAGCATGCCTCTCCTCTTGTTCTGATTCGCCCTCCGCAATTTTTTTAAGGGTCTCACAATATCTTGCAGAGTTGATGGTCTCCCCTTGAGGCATATATTCAATTAAAATTATGCCTTGACAGTCCCAAAACACGGATGCCATGATTTTCTTGGCTGAAATTGTGGTTTTGAACTTTTTAGCGGAGGGTGAAGAGGTTTGACGCCACTTGGCGGGAGATTGCTTTGACATTTTTCACGAAACGTGTTGTCGCGTCGACACTTCTCAACGTACTGACCTCAAACCGGTCTCGTTACGGAGGGGAAGGGTCAGGTTACACGGGAGTGTAGCCAACATGTCGAAAATAAAATCCATCCGGTCGTGAGAGCCTCAGTACACTTACTTTCTGGATACGCCTAGTATCTTTTCCTGCCACCTGGCCCCTGAATAATTTGTTAAATTAGTACATTGTATTTAATTCTTGTTCTTTTTTATAAAATTATTTTTTCAATGAATTTTTTTCACTATATCAAAAATGTTAATCCTCCACCTGTAACCCAAAACTTTGTAAAACAATTGCATGACTGGCTGGAAGAGATTTGTCGAATTGTACAATAAAGTCTAATAAATAAATATAAGATTTATTTACAGCAATATAGTATGCAATTATATGTCCTGAAATTACATATAGTATATACATATGTTTATGTTAAGGCACTGGAAAAGAAAATACTTTTGAGTGAGATCTATCATAAGATCTGCGCTCATCTTAAAACATTCTTCCAGTCGAGATACATCCTCATCAATAGAAGAGCGAGCCCAGTCTTTATTTTTTCGATTTATTTTAATAAATATATAAAATAAATCCGATTTGCTTGTTTTAACAATTCATAAATTGATTGAAGGCATTAAACATTGACTAATTTGCACAATAAGTTATTCTCGTTCCATGCCAGGGAGGAAAGAAATTTCAGGAATCCAATATTAACCCAGGGAATATATTCCGTTGATTAAATTTCCCGAAACAAATGCTTCTTCGGCCAATTTTCCCCTTTTGAGAGTGGAAGTCTGGTAAAACGTTTCACCGGAAATAAACCTAATAAAAGGGATTTGGTTCATACGGAAAATATTTTCTACCTTGAAAAAAAAAAAACAAAAAAATCAATCGTGGGTCATGAAGTTGGGTCAGATTACATATATTTACCGTGTTAGGTAAGCCAGTCGAGATTTTATTGAACAAATGAAAAAATATAGAAAATAATATGATCATTGGCCAAAAACAAAAATTCTAATATCTTCCTATAATGTACTAGATAAGACAAGATACAAGCACTGAAGCTCATTGCCCTATAAGCAACAGGATACACCTGTCATAAATTGGCTTCCATATATCATACATCTTCGGTGGCACCAAACAAGTACCCTAATTCTAAGCTATTTATTTTATTTATTAATAACAATACCAAAAAACAAACAAAAAATTAAAATAATAACAATAAAATTAAATGCAAAGCAAAAATCTTCCAAAAATCAAACAATACACAAGCATGCAAGTTAGTACATACGTCACACTCTCATAAGAGTGTATTAATTCAATTATATGAGTCACCAACACAATACGGGTCCGTCCAAAGGCAGACATCCCGCTCTGCAACAAACCGGGCGTTACTTCTTTAAGTTTAAAATAAAAAAACTTTTAATTTCACGTCACTAATATAATGTGTTTTTTTTTCTAATTTATCTTTTCTACCTTTGATTGATGATATCTCATATTTAATTTTATTGTGAATATTGTTCATGATACTTCCACAGGCGAATAATTATTTGAATATTTTCTGCGACTATGTAACATCCCTTATTTACTTTTGTCTGGTTGGAAGATATTGTTTTACAATTGAGTGTTGAATAAATTAATATATTAAACTTGTTTTGGGTAATGGACATTTATTCGTCCATTCAACGTGCCAGATAATTATTTAACTAACAAAGCATAAGAATAACAATCTTGCGATATTCTCCTCTGTTCAATGAAAGTTAATAATGATAATTTTGTCGACAGCTGCCTGGAGGATTCGCTGTCTAACCCACTTACGCAGGTAGTTTCCACCATGTACACTTTCTTTCAGGATGTCTTTCAATTTCGCTTTGAATAATGAAATGTAGGATACACGTATTACATAAATTTATGTAGGATACACGTATTACATAAATGTAGGATACACGTATTACATAAATTTCGCTTTGAATAATGAAATCTAGGATACACGTATTACATAAATGTAGGATACACGTATTACATAAATTTATTAGGATACACGTATTACATAAATTTCCCTTTGAATAATAAAATGTAGGTTACACGTATTACATAAATGTAGGATACACGTATTACATAAATTTCGCTTTGAATAATGAAATGTAGGATATACGTATTACATAAATTACGGTGGTCGTGGTCTAACATATACACCTACGAGTACTACATATAAAAACATCATATACTCGTATGGCTACAAAAAACTCTGCTAAACGAAATGATACAACAGATTAAATCTGTCAATCACAGGATGGCTGACCATCATATTCGATCACGAGGGATAGCTTATCCCTATTACATAAATAACGAGTTACGTGTAAAATTTTAGTTATTTTGACATACATTTTACTATTATTTTACTGAAACTGATTTTTTCAAATGAATCACGAAATATGTTTATTCCCACGAAATCCTAGGCAAAAAAAAATCAAAAATAATGAAATAAAGAATAACGAAATACATTTTGTACAAAAGCGTTTGTTAAACCTTGTTCCGTGAGACTCTTAACATTTTCACGCGTTGTTTGACAATTTTCAGTAGTCAACGAAAGTTTAGAAGTTTAAAGTAAAAAATAGCGTTTTTTAAACTTTGTCCCGTGAGTCTTAATATTTTCATGTTATGTTTGAGCCCCTTCCGATAGTTCATGTAACTTTTAAAATTTTAAACCAAAAAAAAATGGATGAAAAATTCTGCGCTTGTTTATAAGAAAGTGGCCGAATTAGATGTATTTGTCTCGACATTTAGTAAAAAACACATTCATGTAAATATTGGGTAGATGCAAAAGTTCGTCCCGTTTTTGGCGCTAGATGGCGTTGTATCGTAAAACCGAAGTGTTATTAATTTCACACGTGTAAAGTTTTGATGTTGACAGAAGGAATTTTAGCGAATCCTTGGGAAAAAATTGTGTGTTTTTTCATTTTGTTGAGCATTAAAAACGCCAGACAATAAGGAGCATTTTCAACATATTATGCTTTTTGTACTTCCGGAAAGGCAATAATGCTTCGCAGATGCAAAATAAGATATTATGCACTGTGTACAGTGAGGGTGCTGTTGACGATTCTACGTGCCGTAAATGGTTCAGAAAGTTTCGTAAAAACAATTTTAATCTTAGCGATGCACCACGTTCTGGACGTATTTTGTTATTTTCGTATTTTGACCTTTGCGTAGTTTCGCTCGACGAACATCTTTAGAAAAGTTAATAGACAAATGGGGTGTGTTTATTTGTAATGAAAATAATATCAAACTTGGATAAATCACAATAAGAAACGTATCAACCAGTTTTTTATTAAATCTATGGTACCAATCAATACATTCGAATTGGTGATTCGGACATAGTTGGGAGCGTTGCCGGGAGACAACATTGTCTTTGACCCCACTCATCGAGTCTTTGGGTTAAAAACCACTTGAGTAGCCATGTAACTCGCGGTTGGCAATAACTACCGAGCACGTGAAGATGCAACAACAGTAGCGCGTGTCTAGCGCTTGTAAGTATTGCAAATACTCTTTTATTAGACATTCAGTTGGAAGTAAAGCGTCTTCATGACTAGGCCACGGACTTCGTCTAGTTATTTGTGATTATTGCAAGGCAAGACCAGGTCAATTTGGAGAAGAAACATGTAGAAGGCAAGGGAAGAGAGAAATACCAAGTAAAGAGTTACGTCTGGTTCAAGTGATCGAAGCGCTACAGGTTTAGACGTGTTGGGATAGATTAAAGGGGACAGTAAGGTGCAAATTAGAAGCAAAAAGTATGGTAGGTAACGACCCTCAGCCATAACGACTACAAGAAGGAATAGGAATGTAATTATTCCATTTTTTTTTATGTTGCAACCATGTTTGGTATTCTTTTCGTAGTTCATATAAATAAAAGCATCACATTGTTTCAATCACTGACCGACCAAGAATTAAAAGCGAATGAAATATAAATTAATTAAACAAAATATCTTATTTGTATCTGTGTAATTGAATTGAGATTATTTATTTATTACAAATAAATGAAACTTTACCAGCGATTATCAACCGGGTGTTCTGAAATCTGAGTCCAAAAAGCGTAATGAAAATGTAATTAAAAATTTCAGCTTAAAATATATTCTTTAGGTTAGATAACAACACCCTGTCCCGAGAGTGCCTTCAAGTTTCAAATAGAAGCTTCGAATAAATTTCCATTAAATTATCTAATATGCTTTACCTTATGAAATGCGTATAAGCTGAAAATAACTGTTGTGCTAAATACAAACTATGGAAAGTCGGATAATCATTTTTAAACAACATAGAGATCTTTATTTGGTGCGAACAAATTCTGCCAGTCTAAAGTTTAATAGAAATGTAATATCGATGACCAAAAAAACCAACATAAAAATCGAAAAAATAACTATTCAAAGTAAAGCCTATCTCTTGTGTTAAACATCAAGGTTCGTTTTTTTTATTTTGCTATTAAATTTTTATTTCAGAAAAAATTTGGTATTTATATTTCAAAATTTTTTCGTAATTTCTTAACCATAATTATGTATTTCAACTACTCTGTATAACTTTTGTCATAATATTCTATACATGTCACATTTAAGCACTGGCAGTCATGACTAGTGGCTAAATATTTAGCCACCAACCAATAAAGGGTTAAATGAAGTGTAATATATGTGTGTAGTGTTTATGCTTAAGTGCTTCCTGAAGCTGCACATACCACCCAAATCTCAAGATACTTAGATACATACCATTCAACAACAACAAGATAATACATACTCAACTTAGATTCATTTTTTTAAACATTATACACATAAAAGTGATAATAGATGTAAGGGGATAATGTTCTCAATATGAGTCAAAATATGTTTGGTTTGAGTATGATACTAGTCAAGAATGACAAATACTCTTATGAAGAAACAGGAGTATATATCGAGTGTTCTACATACGAGTCAAAACAATAAACAATGGTATATGTTCTACTATGTTACCCCTTAAGTACTCCAAATGTTAGGCAAATACAGACCGTCAGTACAACAATAATTCAGGTATAAAAGAGCTGAAAGAAAAAGCAAACTGGAAATTAATCGATCCTGAGTACTAGTAAAACCATTAAGGCATGAAGTTGACTTACATACATACTCTCATACTATTTCCCTGTTGAGGTAGGCAGTGAAGAAAGAGTACTAGCATTTCCACCACGACATAAACTCATCGCATTCTTCACATATATACATCTTCTCTTAAAGTTCATGTTTCTCTTACTCCTTAATAACTACATATCTTATTCCGTCATACATTGACACACTAAATTTTCTTCTCAGTACACTGCATTTCCATTGCATTTACTGAGCTCCTTTAATTTATTTTCTACATCCACGTTTTACTCACATACATCAATGTTGGTACTAATACGTCGTTGCGAATCGTCATTTTAGCAGATCTTGATCTTGTTTGGTTTGAATTTTAGTGCTCAATTGGCTTTATTTTTTATCCAATTCGTCGTTCAATATTTTTTTCCACTTTGCTATCGTCTGAGACCATACTTGACGAATTTTAAAAATGTTCACCCAAATATCCATTTACTATTTCTTTTCACTTTGCGACATTCCTTCTCAGGTCGTTTTCTTCACATTTCACTTATGGTATAATTAGATTTCTCCCATTTCATTTAGTGCTGGCATGTGGCTGCTTAATCCATTTTGACAGGTGGCGTAGCCACACGTCATCCTAATGTGATAAAAAAGGTTATTTCGTGAGATCTATTTTTTTCGAACTTTCGCATTTTTTAAGGATTTCGCTTAAAAACGTTCATAAAGTTAAGGAAATACTGACGTTGCCACTTTAGTTTCCATTAAGGAATTGCTTGCTTACCGCCAAGGGAAGAGGTTAATCTTTTAAAACAAACGAAAAATTCCATCGGCAGGTAAACAATATGGCTTAGTCCTCACTTTACTTTGGCTTGGCTTTCTAAATGTATAACAATCACTCTTCAAAAGCTAAAATCACTCAGGATATAATTTTTTTTCTTTTCTTTTCTTTCTCTTAACTCTTACAGGCTTAGTGGCCCACGTTATGTACCACCTTTTTTGACGCAGTACTGCACAATGGTACACGCAATGTACGACTTATTAAACCTCTCTCTATTGCTGAACGAACGCTCAGATTATGTACCACTTCGTATAATATAATACCTATGACTCATGTCCGCACAGCTGCAGGTCTGGTCCTGTTCAAATTCATTTAGCTTCTAATATTATTGACAGTTAGTTGTTCTTGGTGTGCCAACTTGTGCGTATAAAAGAAAACGTTATATATTTGTATTAAATTTTAATAAAAAATAGTTGTGTTGTGATAAAACTGACTTCAGTAATTGTGGTAAATTTATAATTATGTTAAAAATAAATTTTACTTGGATGTATTTCGGCATTATTTGGTGGTACATTTGAAGTACCCGTGGAAATATGGATTAGTGGTACATAAGTTGTACCACCTCACCAGGAGTTCCTTGACCTATCGAGGAAGTGGAAATATGTTAATTTAGCATTTGTATGTATCATTTTTCAAACACATTAAAAAAAATAATGAGAAATTTGACTTTACATTTTTTGTGCAGCCTGAGTAAAAATAAGTTAAGTTTACCTGTGCCTGTAAGGGTAAAGTGAGACACATAGTTTGCTATCATCAGGATTGCCTCTCTTGAGGTGTTGACCCTTAGATATCCTGTCATCTTTTTGACAATCTTTCTGGTGACGACTGCCAGCGGGTATTTCATACCATACAGAACTCTTATTTTATCCATTCTTTCCACGTAGCCTCGCCAGTAACTTCCACGGTTATCTCTTCTCACAATATATTCTATTTACCATATTTATCGCATATGAGAGTTTCTAACTGTATATCTAAGTGATTTGCTTGCAATGGCCTGAGTGCTTCCATTTAAAGAGTTCTATGCAGGATTTTTGTTTTTGTTGTATCTGATTTAAACTTCATAAGCCATGATTGGTCTCATACATGGCTTGTAAATTCTGACCTTACCGTCCATTTTCATATATTCGTTATTCCAGACCATACATTTTACACATCTGGACACACCATCGGTTTTATTTACATGTCCTCTTCTTTCTGTGTGGAAATCACTGCAGCTGAGCAAATTGATAACTAAAAAATAAAAACTCCATCACTTGTTCAAGAGGAAAAAATACATTTTAAACAATAAATATCAATATTTTTACTAAGAAATCACTCAAAAACTGTTTTAGAATTTATTTAACGTGCCAAAAGAAAAAAAATATGGCCTAGTTGTCCGACAGCTGTCAGGAAAACCGAAATCCAGATTTAAAAAAATATGGTCTAGTTGTCCGACAGCTGTCAGGAAAATCGAAATCCAGATTTAAAAAAATGTAAATGAAGAGAGACAGAAACTGACAGCAAGAATTAGAAAGTAATAGTTCCCCAGGAAGACCTCCAAAAATATGGCAGGCTAGCTGGTCAATATCTCAGACGGTCCTGATGATAACATACCACAGGTTATATTAAGAAACAGTGTTAGGAGTAATATATCTGTTGTTATAGTGCACGTGTACGTACCTCTTCAGTTTCCATGAGCGGGTTGGCCGGCTCCTTAGAGCAGAAGAGACCGACCCTGTAGAGCAGCGCCATGGAGGTGAGCAGCAACAGAGCCACCGCCGCCGTCAGCCGCCGCACCGCGGCGCCGCGCATCCTGCACGCCCACCGCATGGGCGGCTCTCTCTCCGGCTCGCGCACGAGCCCGAGCCCTGCAATGGGAAAAAGAAGAGCAGTTAGTTTCATAGATGAAAAACACAATAATAAGAATAACAATAATAGTAATAGGTAGAAACTGTACTGGCGAGATCACGTGGAAAGGATGGATAGCACAAGAATTCACTACGTGGCAATGCATGAAATACTAGCAAGTCATTCCCCAGGAAGACATCCAAAAAGATGGAAGGATGCCTGCCATCTTGTAGTGTAGCTCATAACTGAGCATCGTGACTCTCAAGATAGCCTCTGACGACTCCTCTCTATCCATCCTTGCACTCCACGGCTCGAAGGGCAGCTGTCAAAGGTAGTCCAGCTGCATCTCTCACTTTGTCAGTCCAACGCATTGGGATTTTTCCTTCAGGTCCTTCCACGCCTCCAGTAATCACAAACCTCTCCAAACAGTCTTCTTGGCCACGAACAATGTGCCCAAATAAACGGAGGACTCGTCGAAGGCATTTTGTCGACAATCTGTTGGTGATTCTCAGTTCTTCGAGAATGAAGGCGTTAGTTCACCTTGCTGTCCATGGAATACGTAACATCCTTCTCCAGCACCACATTTCAAATGCATCTATTCTACGTCTCTCGCTTGATCTCAGAGTCCAAGATTCCGCGCCATACATGAGTATCGCGACGACGAGAAACTTGACTAGGCGCATTTTCGTCGTGTGGGTGATAATTCTGTTCTTTCATATATTTTCCAGCTTTGACATTCTATTTTTTGCCATTTCAGCTCTCTTTTTCACTTCAGCTTCGCATCGTCCATTGTAGGTAATATTGGAGCCTAAGTAAATATAGTCAGTAAACCCTTCTAGACCACGATTTATAATATTTAGTGGTAGTTTGTTACTGCGGGCTATTATCATTAACTTAGTTTTGAGATGGAAGGGTAGCTGGGGTAAACATCTCAAGAGAGATATTCCTGATGATAATATTGTGGTATATTATCACCACGACTTCCTCTTGAATATCGCAGAGATAAAGGGTATTATTTCTCTAATTAGATGTTTCAATTTATTTCCCTTCATTGTAATTGTTAGCTTGCTTAACATACAAATAATTACAACGCCTTATGGAAAAAATACAGCATATTCCGAACAGGACAATAATAAGAATAAAAGGGCAATTTATTCAGCGCTGTTTAGAGAGAAAACTCTCCTCAACAGAAAGGATGAACAAACAACACGGCCAATCCAGCGAATACTATGACTTATATGCAGTCAACACATGCTATATCAATTAACATACATCCCTTCCAACGTCTCTTCACCACGTCTTGACCTTGCCAGCAAATAATTTGTTCTAGTGAACTGTCGTTCTTAAACGATCCTCAATTCGAATATTATTGGCTTAACTCGTTTGATACTGTGAATAAAGTTTAGATCATACGTGGAAACAGGTGCAGTAGCGCTCATGACCCAACTCGGATATATGCATCTTATAGCATCCCTGTGTTCCTAATGGAACGTAAAGGGTGATGGAGATGATAAATAAGTATGAGTAAATTTTGCAAAAACACATTTTTAATACAAACATATAACATCACGCTTTGTCCCTTGCGTGGTGTAGACATTACTGATTTCCAAACTTTTAATTGGCACGACTTTCGCCTCCTCCACATTCACAAATATTGTCATGCAAAACCTTCTACTATTTATATTTCTTACTTTATCTTCTTTTAAAATATGGTCCATTTAATCTAACTATGTTTTCCTCGGTCTGTCTCTACAGTGCACAGCTTGCACTTCTGGGATATATAGTCACGTAGTCATTCTTTCGTTATTCATTTTCTCCACATGTCCAAACCATTTCAAAGCTCCTTTTTCAGTTTACTTAAAACATCCATTTTATCCATGCATTCATTTCTGTTTACCTTCTTACCTGTCGCTACGCTTCTTTCAACGTATCTTTCAAATCGCCCATATTTTTTATGATATTTCTATATTCCTATTAAGAATCAAAGGAAATATATTAATAATTATAATAATGACAAACAGGAGTTACATCATATTTCACATAATATCTCATATCAAATGCACCTCTTCTCCAGGGAAATTAACTGAGTATGCAATCGTATCAGTAACAAGAACAATAAATGTTCTCTTTGCAAGAGAAATACGCTGATGCCTGCTGAATCTAATGACATTTGCTGCATTATGATTAATATGTTTTCTCAAGTCACACTTGGTAACATCAGGATATGCAAAAAAAACTTCATTATCTTCCTGCAGTGAATATCTTAAGAATTCTAACGTGGTCTGTTCAGAAAACTAATAAAAAAAAAGCGTTATTTATCTCTAAACCTCCTTCGTAGTTAACTCCCATACAATTACCCAACCTTATCCCTATTGTCCTTAAGAATAACATTTACTTTAAATTTTTTCTCAGTCGAATATTATATTACACATACATACAACCACACCATTTCCATGTCAGACTAGGCAGATAGTGCTGAGTGCCAGATTTTCTTATCCCGACCCATTCGTCGACTTTTATACATTCATACACCTTCTCATACAGCCCATACGGTGTCTCTGACGTTTCTTTCTTTCAAAATATTATTTACTTGTTCTAACCATACCTTACTTGATCTTCCTCAACCACGCCTTCCACTCACATTTCCACTACATATTTTCTTCTTTATACATCCCTTTTACATGCTCAAACCATCTCAGAGTGGATTTATACATCTGTAGCTACCTACGTCCCCTAAATAAATTTGAATTGTCAAACATACTTTATTGTTAAAATTGTAAACATACAGGGTCAACGACCGATGAATTATTTACAATTGTCACATTCTATAAATGTCAACAGTATTCACACGTGAACACTATTTTACACTGCATACCAAGGTAGAAAGAGAACACATCGCTTCCGACGTGATAGCACGCGCAGGAGTGAGATGGGGATACGGCGGACGCATTGACGCGGCCCGCTCCGAATATCTATAAATACCTACCTATCAATAAATAAACATTATTAGATTATTATTCACCCAACTGTCAAGACTTGTTATTATTTACCCGCCATTCACTTTCGCTTTCATCCGCATTCCTGAGTTTTATATTTAAAATAAATACAAATCAAAATCATCACGACGTATCAAGATAAGCAACTCGCTACATTGATGACCCTGAACGAAAAGAAACGTAGAGTTCGACTAAAACGAATATAGCGATGTCAACATCAACATCATCAGCACGTCCTAATAGGACACATGCTACATTGATAACGACCATCGCTACACATCTTACTCAACACATCAGCCTTAAGTATACATTCTTCTCTAATAACTTAATTCCGTGTTCTGTTATACACATTTATTGTAAACCACGTTTTCTCGTCAATGCACGAATTTCTACAACATTTATTCGGCTCCTTTCAATCGTTTCTACGTCCATGTTTTACTGCCATACATCAAAGTTGATATTAAACTATGGTTGATAGCCAGCAGATTTAGATACTGTCCGGTTCAAGTACTCGATTATTTATTATATTAATTTACTAAGTTTAAGATATAAATACCGATAATCACTTGGAAACAAAAAGTGGTCGATAAGAAGAAATTGTATCAAGCAATAAATTCGCTGAGTGTATTTAATTAAAAGTGTTAAATTGATGCAAATCATTTTTGGTACTTTTTTCAGAAATATTTACTTATTAACACTTCATTGTATAACAATCGGGTGGGATTGTTGCCAGATGACAATATTTTCCAAACATCTAGACAAAAGTAAATAAAGAAAAGTACATTATTGGTAATTTGTACAAAATTAATGAAAAATATAAACATTACAATGTCATCAATCAATGGAAAAAGAAAAAGATTGTGGAGGAAAAGTAAATCGAGAATGAAAAACGTGACATTGCTGATTTGAAATTAAAAGTTTTTTTATAAAAACATGCCAATGACGGAGCGCGTCTAACATTAGTTGCAAACTTGTTATCGAGTCTCATTGCAAGGGTAGTAAACAAAAAAAAAAAAAAAAACTTACCACACTTGGACGATAATGTTTCATGTAGAAATAAGCAACGTTTTTTTTCTGAAATGTCATACACATGAATTATTTCGTTGTCATCAATGTCACAAGCAAAGATAATTTATTTCTCAGTTGTCATTCAGGATCTAACACACTTTTTCAGCATGAGAAAGCGATCGATAGTCACTTATCGAGAAACGTGGTGAAACACGAGCAAAATCCCTTTCTTTTTTTTTTTGCAAAACGTGCTATTTTATAATGCGAGCCAAGTCTATAAATCACCAAAAGAAAATTCGTCAGGAAAACGACAAAACAAAAAGTTTCGAAAACTTCGATTTGACGTGTTCCCTTTTCTAAAAATACCCTTTGAGTAAAACGAAAATGGTAACATCTTTCGCCCTGCTTCGGAAAATCAAATAAGTTATTCTCGATAAGAATAAAACTGTTTCGTAACGAGATTAAATTGCGAAAAAAGTTGTGAAGATTGATTTGAAAAAAAAAAAATGCGCATGAGTTTTAAGTCATGGTTTTGTTGACATCATTGTAAAGTCTCAAAAACATTAACCTATTTATTGGACCCTTAATATACTGTAAAATATAAAAAAGGCGAGTTTATCGCTATACGGTGATCATTTCCAATCGATTGGTCAGAGCTTGACAGGTTTGTGTGAATTGTTGAATGAGACGTTACAAAGTTATATTTTCTAACAAAACAAAAAAATTTACAAATAAACGAAAAAATAGGGTAATGAAGAAACACTTCGTCGTTGAAGAAATATGTAATATTTTTAATGCACTGTTTGAAACAAGTAGATAGTGAGAATCTTACGTAAGCCGGTACCTGGTGACTTGTTACAGAGTCTGAAAGCATGGTCAGTATTGAGTAATCCATTTTTTTCAAAGCACACAAATTTCGCCTCCTTCAAATTTATGCGTCTTGTCATGTACAATCTTCTACAATATTATTCATCCGCCTCACTTTAACTTCTCTCGAAATCTGATCCACTTGATCCATCCACGTTTTCCCCAGCCTGCATTTTCCAGGCACACTTGCGCTTCTGAATTGTATAATTGCTTGGTCATTCATTCTTTCAACATGTCCAAAAGCATCTAAAAGCTCGTTTCTTCAACTTATACAATACTTAAACATTAATTTTACCCATGCACTCATTTCTGATGTCTTCATTCTACTGAGTTCACGCATTACCACCCCACAAACATTTCTAAGTTCACGCTTCTCCACAACATTACCACCTAACATCTTACGTTTATTAATTGCCAAGAGCAAGTTTAACTTCCATACATCAAGGTAAGCACCAGCACATTATTATGTATTGTTACTTTTTGCCCCTTTTAATATAGCGCGGTCACTGTATATTTAATAAAGTTAATTTAATAATGATAAAACATTTAAAATACGTTTACACATATTTGAAATCGAAACACTGAAAAAAAGAATTAGGTACTGAAAAAATACTCACATACAGAAATGACTTAAAAATTCGGACCCCTATTTAAATAGCAGACGATTGTAAGCTATATAAATGGGTAACTCTGCTTTTGAAAAAAAGGCTTTACATTTCAGCGTAACAAACGCAACCATTTCACGGATAAAATTTTATCCCGAGAGCGGTGTCTATTCCTTTTATTCAGCCATTTCAAATCCACAAAAGGGATATCAGACCCAGCTTCCCAATGGAAAAGACAACAGATAGAGGCTGGCTCCCATCATTAAAAGAGAAATGTCATTGAAATGGACAGTCCACATCGGTTTAGTCGAGCTCGTGTGCGAGATAAAAGCAAACGGGGACGGGCAATTGGCGATCGTAGCGGCACTTGCATATGTTAACCAAGATATGTGAGTTGGTTTTTCCAACTACTGGCGAATGTCAAAATATTAGAATTCTGCACAGAACTGGGGAAATTTAAGAGTATTAATAATGAAATAAGGTGTTCATTTGGTCTATTTTTGTATGTTGTTAAGTAAATATCACGTATTTTTTAGATTCATTAATGGAAGAGTTAAAAGTTTGTTAAAAAAATAATGTTAAAAATAACTCATTAACTAATGAGTTTAAAGTTTGTTAAAAAAATAATGTTGGTATTATTTAAGAAATTAAATACTAACATTTAAAGGTTATTTTTAACAGATGGATGAGTTGAACCCGTTTTAGGAATGAAACTTGAAATCTTTATCAATTAAAAATTTTAATGGAACTAAACTGAACACAGAGTATACATCTTATGGACAGAAAACTTTATATATTAACATAGCAAAAGTATAAAGCGTGAACTTTATTATTGAATGTGAATAATATACATATAAGAAAAATCAAGCATTCTCACTCACTATAAACTGGATTTTACGCCATTAATTTAATCAATTAAATAATAACTATTAAACCGCAACTTTAACAACACCTATTTAACAACACACGTGAGTAAAACCGATTTCATATTTGATGGTGATGTAACATGAATTGATGTCCAATTAACTTTAGATCTTTTCAATCTGTTTCACGCTAAAACTGCTGTACTAAATAGTAAAAGATGGTTTTCAATTCTAAAACCAAATAAAATATTTATTTTTAAAATATGATGAACAGGTTAGTTTCAATGCGTTAACTATGTCAAGTATTGGTATGTATGATCTAGTCCGTTTTATCAGATTTATCCCAGAATTGAATTATTCAGAGGGGCCGAGCTTTGTGAGATAGATAAAGATTATTGATAAAACTAAATTCATAAAAAAGCTAAAAAATAACGTTATTTTTTTTTAAAGAAACACTTTTAGCATTTCTTTAAAGTATCAGCCACTACTGGTCAAGTTCATAAAAAATGCCAAGTAGAGGAGCAAATAGCGATCCAAGCGATGGATATTCAAACTACGAGTATATTACGAGTACATAGAACAAAGATAATGAAAATAATCTACAATACATTTTAAAATGATTCTTAGAATTCCAATGAATAAATACAAGAGCACATTTAAAAATTTGAACTCTAGGAGAGTTTTCGGCGGCCGTGGTCTGACGGTTAGCATTCACGCTATGCAAATGGGTACCCCAGGTACGTTTTCTGGCGGATTCAATTCCGGACTAGTTTTACCTTAAAACCATTTTATATCTGAATTTATGTTTTTCTGTGATTTACATCCTACGATCCATAAATTCTTCTATAGCTATTACAACGCAAAAAAGCGCTTAATAATACTCTATGCAATTAAAAGCTGCAACAAATAAAACCTGCTGATCGTCTTGGAACATTGATCTTACCAACGGAAATTTGAGTTTGATCTGTCAAAAGTGTGTGCGTGCTAAAGTGCAACAGTTTTGCGAAATATGAATAAATACACGCATAGGCGTCTTCCATTCACAAAATGTTAGATAATCATAATCGATAACGGGGGATAGCCTATGGTATCTAGAAGGGTTAGTCCCGAAAGACCTGTCAGTTAAACCTTTTAAATGGATCAGTTCGAGCCTCACGAAAACGAATAATATTTAAAAGGCTGGTATAAACAAATAAAACTTTCATAAACGAATTACGAATGCTATTAATATAATAAATAAAAATATTATCTTGATAATAAATTTTATTAAAATAAAACTGACAGCAAGGAGACGGCAGACCTTAAGGGGAAGGGAGTTCCCGAGGGTGCGTGGGAGAAGGGCGACGAAAGGAACTTTACAAGCCGCACGGGATTAAATGGAAATTATAACCGAAGAAAACGTTCGCAGAACTTCCTAAGCGGGTATTTGTGAACGCGCCTTTGTAGAAACATAAATAAATATCGCTACAATAAACTTCACCGGGACTTAATATTACATTGTATATAAGGGGAGTTAAAAAATGAATTTCGAGGTAAAGGAAGAAAAAATAACTCTCAGATTTTTTTTGCATAATTTAATATATTAACTTTATATACTCTGTATATACACGGGACTTAAACAATTAAATGAATTTGTTGAATAGTAAAGGTAGCGGCTTTGATAAAACTGAATATAACGCGCTGGGTTATTCTAAACACACCAAGGTCTGGATTTTTGATCAAACATGACGGGGTCGTCACAATCACATCTCCGTTATTGGCTTTTTACGCTTTGCAAAATAAAGTATTACAAAATAAATCAAGATGGACATTTTTTGTCGGAATACGGAATGAAGTGATTAGAGATGAATGTGAACTTTAGGCTGATGTGTTGAGTAAGATGAAGAAAAACACTTTGATATGTTTGAAGTATATATTATAGAATGAATTAATTAACAAAAAGACTAACAAACCAAATATATAAGGAAAACGTGGACATGGAAAATACTGAGAAAGGCCGAATAAATGCTGTAGAAATGTTTCCATTGAAAATAATACATGGAGTGACAATGTATGACAATACGAAATGAAGTGATTAGGGATGAATGTGAGCTTAAGGCTGATGTATTGAGAAAAATGAAGAAGAGCACGTTTAGATGGTTTGGGCATGTGGAACTTATGAATGAAGAAATATAAACAAATCAAATATATGGTGTTAATGTGAGTAGTAGGTGTGGTAGAGGAAGAACGAGGAAAGTATGGCTGGATGAATAAAATGATACTTTGAAACAAGGAAACGTAAGTAGGAGTTGTATGGATGCAGAATAGGCGAAGGATGTGTGTCACAATAGGAAATTCTGGCGCTGTCTTCTCTGGCTACCTTAACAGGGAAACGGTATGATGATATGTATGAGTATGTTAGTTTTGTATAAAAAATACCTTTAAAAAAACTTAAAGGCAGTTTATAAAAGTTTAATTATGCCTCTCGAGAAGTTATCGTTAGGGATACTCAAATAAGTATAACTTAAAATTGCGACATATAGAATCCCCCTTTTACGAAGAGCTTTCTAACAATCTAGTGCTTTCCTTAAATAGTTCCACTCAGTGTCCATTCTGCGGTGAAACTATGTAGTTATAGCCGGGCGATATCTAGACCCATCTTCAGTTAACAGATATTAAGCTTATCTCGCCCAAACACACGACTCGAAATTGCGCCTAAATAGGGATAATAAAGAAATCTTAATTACGTTACAGAAGGGCCACTGAATCTCAATGAACCGTCTTATGGGACCTCCGTGGAATATTTTAATGCTGGCAACATACGATAAAGGGGGTGGGCTTATGGAGTTTATTTCAGAATAAATTAACAAGCATATATAGAGTGGTCGGACACGTCGGCAATATTTCAAGTGAATAATTAAATGAAAGGAAAATATACATATCGTCGCGCAGTGTTAACAAGTTTATCTCAGTTGTCGGAACTTGAAACAGTTTTTTTTTTAATGATTTATGGTTACAAATACAGGTTTTATAATAAATAATTTGCCAAACTGCCTCATACATACTCGGCAATGGCTATTATTACTTACATATACACCATTATACTGTCAGGATAGGCATAGAGGACAGAGCGCCAGGCTTTCTTATCTCGATACACATCATTTGCCTCGTCTTCATCCATACACATACACCTCACTTAACTCCTACGATTGCTCTGACTTTACGTTTCCTTTTTTTGAAATATAATTCATTGACCAAATAAAACTTTTATTGGTCTTCCTCTCTCACGTCTTCCACTCACTTCAGTTAAAATTTCTCCAACTTTCTCGTTCCACTCTTTCTTCGGTATACTTCCTACTCGTTCTTCATTTATTTAACTGATTATATTCGTTTCGTTCTTTCGCAACTCATAAATATAATTAATTTTCATTTTAATACCTCAAACACTCCGTTGATAAATATTTTTTTCTAGATAGCTTAGTGTGCCTTATTTTATTTTTAACACCTTACATAAAGTGTATTTCATTATTCTAAAATGGAAAAGTTATGTTATTTAAAAGATTTCCTTTAGGAGTAATATAAACGCGATTACAAGCATAACTTTCGTTCGAAATGCCTGTTTCTAATGTGCGGATTGGCCGATTATATTTTATTGTAGAATCATACGATAAAATCTGGCGGGTTTATTGCAATTTGGCGATCTCTTCCAACCAACCAGAAAAATGTTAAAGGTTACGTAAAAACCATACTGGAACCCAATTTAAAACCATGGGAATCGAACCCCCAGCTTAGAAAACAGACGTCTTGCCAACCAGACTAATTTTCCAGAGAGTAAATCATTTTTCATAAATAATGTATTCAAACAAGATTAGAGGGTTTTTGTTCACCGAAAATAGAAAGAGGAATAAATTAATGTTAACACTGATTGATAGTATCATGATTATCTAACAGCTAACGGAGTCTTGTTATCCTTAATCAAACTGCAATCTACAACCAGAGCAAACATCTATGCTCTAAAGCGTGTAGAAGCCACAAACCCTCTCCATCAGATCAAATTGACCGCATTGCCATGTCCACTGTGTGGAAGCCGTGTGTCAGAGGCCTTTTAATGGCCATTGGAGATTGGGGAAGTAGTTTGGGAAGGCAAGGTAATGCCAGAGATATAGTATGCGAAAAAGTCTGAGTGAACACCAGAGAAGTAACTTTTCTTACTTTTTCGGTACGATTGGGGATCGATCCCGAAAACTCTAGGTAAAAGACCAATTGTCAATTAGCCCGCGGTCATTAATCTCACTTTATTAGACATACATCAATTTAATAAAAAACAATATCAAGCCTTTGCGGACAAAACCAACACTCGTCAAATTTTAGAAAATTCTCGTATACCATATACTCGTATATGTTATAATTCTTAAAAATAATGCGTGAATTTATAAAATAGGTTTTGTGATAGCAAATTACTTTAAAAAATCTTTAAATTTGACCTTTTGCTTGCAACGATTTTTGTTGCGTACATACCATCACGCCATTTCCTTGTTGGGTAGGTAGAGAGGAAAAAGTGCCAGACGTTTCTATCTCGACACACACCCGTCACTATTTCTATATCAATACGCCTTTTCATACAACTCCTACGATTTTTCTGACTTTTTACGTTTACTTCACATAATCCAACCATACTTTTCTTAGTATTCAACTACCACGCTTTTCACTCACATTTGAACTTTATATTTCTTCTGTTAATCTTTCTTTATTATTCGTTCTACATCTTAAAGTGCTCTTTTTCATCTTGAATCAATATGATTTTTTTATTCACCCCATATAACTTCATTCCGTTTTGTGTCACACACGATCAACCCATGTATTCTTCTCAGTACACGCATTTCTACAGCACTTATTCGGCTCCTATCAATCTTAACCCATGTCCAGGTTTCACTTCCATACATGAATGTTGTCACCAAATTACTGTTTTGGACTATCATCTTAGTCCATTTTGATATTTACCAGTTTGAGAATATATGTTTTAGTGCTTCATTGACTTTGTTTCCTATCGCTATACGCCGTCCGATATCCCTTTTAGTTCTTCCATTACTTAAGAAAATAACATATCCACATACGATCCCATTCAACATTTGTATGCCGCCCATTGAACCTTTGTATTTCCTTCACACATGAATTTATATAAATTTCAAACAACCAGGGTTACATATCGGATCTATTTTACGCCTTTTGAAATATTAAACCACTCAGTCAAGGAACCGTCCACTGTAAATACATGCTTCATTTTCGGCGTACGACGCAATACCAAGTTATAATTTGCATTCAACACCATATTTCTTTAATATTTTCAATAGTTTTCCCCTTACCACGTAGACATATGCTTTTTCAAGTCCACAGTCGCACAATATATAAAAGCATTTTATTTTTTGCACTACATTTTTCCAAAATCATACGCAAAGAGAAAATCTGATCCACGCATCTACTTCTAATTAAAAATGCGTTTTGAACATCCCACACCTTTTCTCATTATTTCTATTAGAATTTTTTAACATCCCGCACCTTTTCTCACTCTTTCTATTAGAATTTTTTCTTTACACTACACTCAACAAAATTTAACTTCGTTACTCCTTTCTTGGATCCTTATCTTTATATAAGTCTTTCGGTCTGTAGTCAGATTCCTTACATTTTTAGGAAAACTGTCTAAGTCCCTCAATCAATCGTTTATCCCTACACACTATTAGTTATGAACTCACTTGATCACAACCTGACGCTTTTCCTTTATTCATGTATTTTAAAGTCATTCGTACTTATTTTAGACTGGCCTCAATCAGATTTTCCAAAAGATCGTCCTTTTCTGCTGTACCAGACTTCCGTCGCTCCTACTAGTATCACCAGTCACGTAGAGTTCAAATTATCTATCTATCTATCTATATAAATAAAAATGTAAATGTTCGTTAATTGAAGGCAGCTAATCTCCGGAAGTTCTCTACCGATCGCTTTGAAATTTTGAGTAAAGTTAATATTCGTCAACGGAAATGTTTTTTGATTTTTATTTATATATATATATATATATCAGTGTATATAAATTTTTTTTTAAATCAAAAAGAAATATCTATGCGAACCTGTCGGGGACAAGACGAATCTCATTTTGACAGTTGACCATATTCTATTTGACGTTTCGTAATTAATATTTATAAAGTCTATATACATAATATAAATATAAAATAATTTTATGTTTAATATTAAATCATAAATTTTATAACTAATACATATTTCATAAATAATACATTTTATCAACTAAACATTTTGACAGTTGACCATATTCTATTTTGACATTTCGTGATGAATATTTTTATTCAAATAAGTCTATATACATAAAATATAAAATAATTTTATCTTTAATATTAAATAATAAATTTTATATATAATACATATTTTATAAATTTTATAAATAATACAGGTTTTTTTTTCGTAAATATATTTATTCTAGACACGAACCAAGCTTTATATTATCATTGTGACGCATTTTATATTATTATTGTGACGCGATCTTACGTCGTTAATAAAAAACTTGATAAAAAATAATAAAAAATAGTTATATTGTCATAAAATTGACTTGAGTGGTTGTGGTAAGTTGTAAGTTTAAGAAATAATGGACTTAAGAATTATATTTGATGAAAAACTTTCATTATTGATTCATATTTCAAAAGTTAACCTAACTTTTTTCAAAAAGAAAAGTACACATGTTAATTTAAGATAAAGTTGTATTATTTGTCAATAATTTTAAGTACTTGTATAACCTGTCACATGTTCATTTGTATATAAAGACACTTTTATGTCATTAATTAAATAAATAAATTATTTGGTGGTACATTAGAAAGAAGTACCCGTAGAAATATCGCAAAAAAAATGAAAATTAAAACAAACTTTTACGCTGCTCAGTTCCTTTTTTAATGTTTCACAATTTTATATGTTTTAACTTTCTTTTTTCTTACTGAACGTTGTTACATAAATAAATAATAGGTTTATTGATAGCAGCATAGTATGTCCAGATTATATTTAAATAACACTTTTAAAACACATAAATTGCAGATAATACATTATATACAGAAGCTATCAAAAAGTCTGGGCTCATCTAATAGCATCCCTTCGGCCAAGATACACCCCACCAATATAGGGCGAACCCAGCCACGGGGACACCAGATGTTTTGCAGCCCACACCCTAGCTTTTTCAGCCCAGCACATCGTATTGGGGCAAATTTGTCAACTGTAAAATGGTAAGCTGTTGATTTTTTTTATAAATCGAAAAATTGTTTTCTCTAAACTGACGTTTTAATTACTAATTTTTATTATACTGACTTTCTAATGTATTGTATGAATGAAAATTAAAACAAACTTTTACGCTGCTCAGTTCTTTTTCTAATGTTTCACAATTTTATATGTTTTAACTTTCTTTTTTCTTACTGAACGTTGTTACATAAATAAATAAATAAATAATAGGTTTATTGATAGCAGCATAGTATGTCCAGATTATATTTAAATAACACTTTTAAAACACATTAATTGCAGATAATACATTATATACAGAAGCTATCAAAAGGTCTGGGCTCATCTAATAGCATCCCTTCGGCCAAGATACACCCCACCAATATAGGGCGAACCCAGCCACGGGGACAACAGATGTTTTGCAGCCCACACACTAGATTTTTCAGCCCAGCACATCGTATTGGGGCAAATTTGTCAACTGTAAAATGGTAAGCTGTTGATTTTTTTTATAAATCGAAAAATTGTTTTCTCTAAACTGACGTTTTAATTACTAATTTTTATTATACTGACTTTCTAATGTATTGTATGAATGGAAATTAAAACAAACTTTTACGCTGCTCAGTTCCTTTTTTAATGTTTCACAATTTTATATGTTTTAACTTTCTTTTTTCTTACTGAACGTTGTTACATAAATAAATAATAGGTTTATTGATAGCAGCATAGTATGTCCAGATTATATTTAAATAACACTTTTAAAACACATAAATTGCAGATAATACATTATATACAGAAGCTATCAAAAGGTGTGGGCTCATCTAATAGCATCCCTTCGGCCAAGATACACCCCACCAATATAGGGCGAACCCAGCCACGGGGACACCAGATGTTTTCACACCCTAGCTTTTTCAGCCCAGCACATCGTATTGGGGCAAATTTGTCAACTGTAAAATGGTAAGCTGTTGATTTTTTTTATAAATCGAAAAATTGTTTTCTCTAAACTGACGTTTTAATTACTAATTTTTATTATACTGACTTTCTAATGTATTGTATGAATGGAAATTAAAACAAACTTTTACGCTGCTCAGTTCCTTTTTTAATGTTTCACAATTTTATATGTTTTAACTTTCTTTTTTCTTACTGAACGTTGTTACATAAATAAATAATAGGTTTATTGATAGCAGCATAGTATGTCCAGATTATATTTAAATAACACTTTTAAAACACATAAATTGCAGATAATACATTATATACAGAAGCTATCAAAAGGTGTGGGCTGATCTAATAGCATCCCTTCGGCCAAGATACACCCCACCAATATAGGGCGAACCCAGCCACGGGGACACCAGATGTTTTCACACCCTAGCTTTTTCAGCCCAGCACATCGTATTGGGGCAAATTTGTCAACTGTAAAATGGTAAGCTGTTGATTTTTTTTATAAATCGAAAAATTGTTTTCTCTCAACTGACGTTTTAATTACTAATTTTTATTATACTGACTTTCTAATGACTGTCAATAAAGGGGTTGGAGAAATCTTCTTCTTAGATGCGCCAGGAGGAACTGGTAAAACGTTCCTAATTAGATTGATTCTGGCAGCAATTCGATCCCAAAATGGCATAGCCTTAGCTCTTGCGTCGTCAGGAATAGCTGCGACACTTCTACCAGGTGGAAGAACTGCTCATTCCGCTTTGAAATTGCCATTGAACATGCGATTCATTGAAACTCCCACGTGCAACGTTTCCAAAGCATCCGGCATGGGAAAAGTATTGCAGAAATGCAAACTTTTTGTTTGGGATGAATGCACAATGGCACACAAAAAGTCGCTTGAAGCTCTTGATCGATCATTGCGAGATTTGTGTGGAAACATCAGACCATTTGGGAACGCATTTATATTGCTTGCAGGAGATTTCAGGCAAACATTACCTGTAATTCCTCGATCGACACCGGCGGATAAAATAAATGCTTGCCTGAAATACTCTATTTTGTGGCGACACGTAAAGACGTTGAAATTAACTACAAATATGCATGTCCAGTTGCAAAACGATCGATCAGCTGAGATATTCTCACATCAATTGCTGGAAATCGGGAATGGAAAGGTACCAGTTGATCTGATCTCAGGACGAATTTCATTGCCTCATAACTTCTGCAACTTAGTGACGTCAAAAGAAGAATTGCTTTTTAACAAAAAATATTGTTTATCCACAAGCATTGTGAAATTTAATAAACAGTTGTATATAAAACAGACAATAAAATAAGAGCGCCCCCTGTTGAATGTAACGGCAACACACGCAATATAGATTTCAATTTATTTTAATTCCGAATATTAAATATCTTTCAATTCGGGTTTTTTAAAACGGTTTTTGTTATTTTTGTTATTATTGATTTTCATTTGAATTAATGGTATATATCTGTGTATGTTTTATACATTTGAATTATTAAAAGTTTCATGCAACTAACTTTTAACAAATGTCACATTAGATTTTTAACGAACTGCCCATTTTTGCTAATTTGTAACAAGATTTATTATTAGTTTTATGTGATGTATTTACCTAAATAACTTGCTATTTATTACAATCGAGGCCTATATTAAAGTTGATAAAATTTGATATTCATCCGTTTGAATCGGACCAAGCTTCGCTCTGAAGTATACGTTGATTTGCGAGATGCAGTTGTAAATGACGGTAATAGAACTTCTGCAATTTAGTGACGTTAAAAGAGGAATTGTTTGAAAAAGTATTTTCCTATATTCAAATCAATTATAAGAATCACGATTAGCTAAGTGAGCTATTGTTGGCGGCAAGAACAAAGATGTATCCGAACTTAACAATATTATTGAGTTCGTTTTTTAATGTTTCGCAATTTTATATGTTTTTGTTATAACTATTTTTCTTCTTTTTCAGTGCAATCGATCTTTGATTTGAATTCAAATCATATCGTGAATTGACCTCTTGGAGTGACGCGATCATTTGCAAGCACGGTGATAAACGCGACAGACTGAGAGTGCCTGAAAGACATCAAAAATATTGTATACCCAGATTGTATACAAGACATCAAAAATATTGTATACAATACATCAAAAATATTGTATACGCATTGTGAAATTAAACACAATTGAAACGTGTGCTTTCTCTTTTCTTTCTTTTACATTTAACCAGACTGAGCCACAGCAACGCGTGGCTGGGTACAGCTAGTACAAAATATAAATAATGTTTCTTTAATTAATCGCGCTGAATTTAAATTTAGTTCAGGCCAAACTACAAAATTTTGTAGAAATAATGTCCGGTTATGAAAATTGGATAAACAAAAATTTCCCTATAATTTCAAGGCAAAAGAATAATGGAGAAGAAAACTAGACCAAATGGCAGGACACACAAAAGAGTCTGGGAAAAAAGAGATTTCCACAAGAACAGCAGGCCTGTTATATTGCCCGGAATGAACGCTAATCTACTATGGAATAAACGCCGCATTACGATTTATTTTTACGCTTTAATCGGTTCAAAGTTACCCCAAAATTGTAGTAGGGCATGAAAACATGAATTTCTAGAATATGGATACCAAATAATAAAAGGCAACCATAAACAATAAAGTGAATGGGCTGGAAGCCGCCAGTCAGCCTGTTTACATTTTTAATAAAAACATTTCTTATTCTAAGCAAAGCAAGCACATAACATGAAGTACAATTATTTCAAGCTAGATTTATTCTGGTGGCTTAAATCATATTTAAAAAAGGAACTCATTTTTTTTTAATATTAAATTATTTTTAGAAATAAGAAAGCATGTTTATTTTATTTATCCAACCGGCGTTAAGACTATAGAACTCGATTTTTTACGCAGTAAGATTAAAAATGTCTTTTTTCCAGAATTCTCAGATAACATCGATTGGGTAATGAATATGTTGTAGATTTTGACATACTTGAAGACAGACTTAACACCTATAAAAGTACTCTAAGAGAGCTTTTTGTTAAGTGGAACCATGAATCCGGCGCAACAGCGTGACTTTAATTATTTTTTTCTTATTGAAACTTCCAAGATTTGTAATTATTATGTTGTAACCTCGATTTAGATTTTTAATGTGTATTAAGTGAATGAATTATACGAGTATATTTTTGTTATTTTTTTATAAATGTTATTTTTTAAGTATCCTTCATAGCGCGGGATACGGTTTGGGTCTTCTGAGACCAGGCCTGTTATTTACTGGTATTATGTGGTAATGGTACGTATGTAATAAACTGTTTTCTGATAGTATTTGTGTACGAGTCATCATCTCAATATTGTTTATACTTTTTGTACCATTTAAATTTTAAACTTTAATTTAAATACTGCAATTATTTTAATAGTCGAAATCGATCGTATATTGCAGAGAAATAAATAATTGTCTTTTAAAAAAAATCACCTTATATGAGCTATTATATAACTAAGAGTATGCATCTTTGAAAAAAATATAAAATTTGTATTAATTTTAAACCAGGCAAACGGTATGAAGTTATTAAAATGTACTCAAGATTCAGTGGTTTTACTGAATTTCTGCGACGGAAACCTTTGAAGAAGAGCATACTTGTAATAGCTTCCTCTACGAGTATAATCTGTGTTGCGGTCTGGGACATAATTGGAAACATTAATATGCAAATCTCGCGATCGCTGATACTATCTTCCATTTTTCTTTCCACTTCTAAATAAACCTTTGTCACTTCTGAACAAAGAAAATAAGGGGGTTTCCTTGAATTAAACTAAATTACACGAAAAATACTAGTATAGAAAAATAAAGTTACTGCCTATTGTACAATGAAACTGTTTCTATCATTCGTATTGTACCTCTTTGAATATCCGCTTTGTACCTCTTTGAATATCCGTATTGGTTGAAGTGCGTGACGTGGATACAATACGACAGACAACATTGCCATTGACCCCATTAATTGAGCTTTCGAGTTTTAAAACTACTGGAATAGGAACTTAATTCTCAGTACGACGCCTTTTACGTATTGGCAACACTTTTGCGCACAGAAGAGTAATACTAATCGTGTCGATTTAGTAAACCAGTCATGGATTTTTTATAGTGCCGTCAGGAACTGAACACAAAACCTCCGGGTGGACACAAAAAAACGTCTATTCAACTATGGGGCGAAGGTTTTTGACGACTTATTTTGAAATATCGATTAAAATTTTGCATCGCGGCGCAGAGACAACTATAGTTGAAACATCTCGTACAAATATTTTCATAAAATGTGTGTGTTAAAAGTAATCGAATCTCATCCGCTTGTGGAGCTCAGACTTATAACATATTATATTTGATATTTCTACGTATGTTTGTATATACCACGGGTTTTAACCAAGATATGAAGCACTATATTTATGAAACATGTGAAAATTATGTGAAAATTTCAATGAATATTACACATGTGAACTTTTCAATAGACAAAAAAAAAGTTCTTGGTAAAATTAATTTAAAAAACTTGATTAAATTTACTAAAAATATTTTGTTAAAACAACCGAAATATTGATTTATTCACGAATCTTGGATGGCCAGTCTTAAAAAAGGATAGCAATATTTACAAGGAAATAAAAAAAAAACAAAATTCAGACAAAAACAGTAATACGGTTAAATTCATAAAAAGGCCAAATTATATTCAAAACACAGTACATTATAAAAACGTATTTATTAACAAAACTGAAAAAAAAAATTTGCATATCATAGCAGAAAAACACGTGTAAAACAGAGAAAAAAAACATGTCACAGATACACGAAAAAAAAAACAATATTTGTGTGTAAAATAATGTCCAAAACGACTTTAACCAAAACGAAAAAATATTAGATATAAATCATTATGTTACGAGTACATAAAAAAATTAAAATAGGTTGATGAACTTCAGAGTATCCGCGTAATTACAATAAACAAAGTAAAGAAACAATATGAAATAGAAGTACGTAGAAATGAATGTGATATGGGCATAATCTTGGCGAGCATCTGGCAATAAGCGACGTCTTCCCGTACCATAACACCGTTAAGGCACCGAGGGTTCAGCCAGCTAATGGCAGTCACCTAATTAGATACAGCCTGTTCTCGCCCTCATGAAGAGGACGTACACATCCATGAGAGAACCTTCACGGTGAGTTGAGGTAAAATGGATTTCGATTGAAGTTTTAAGATAAAAGCGTCATACATATGATCACGCAATATCCCTTATAGGGTAGGCAGAGAGGATAGTTCTCAACACGTTGATATCCACACATTCAGCTTTTGCATCGTCCGCACTCATACAAACTATTCTGTTTCTCGAACTTCTTAACTTTCCCTTAGTCAACATTTTGCCCAATGTATCTTTCCATTCTTCCCTCGATGAAATTCAAAAGCGTGTTCAAAATAAAAGAGTGTAATTCTTAAATTGTGAATATTTTTAGTACTGTCGAAATAAAACAAGATTATACTCGTATAGTGACTTTGCAAAAACATTTGATAAAGTAAACCATGATTTGCTCCTGCAAAAACGAAAAAACACAAATAGACTATGTATATATAGTGACTTTGCAAAAACATTTGACAAAGTAAACCATGATTTGCTCCTGCAAAAACGAAGTAAATTTGGCTTTGATCTACCATTATTAAAATTATTTCCTATTTACTAAATCAGAAACAATTTATATCCTATACTATATATTATAATGCTATATGTATTATTTCTGTTTCATTCAACTTAAGTAATCCACAAATGAATTACTAGATATAATTTTATTTACGAGTATTATGAAACATTTATAATTCTTTTTTATTTTTGAACATACTAAGACTTCTATGGCCTAGTTGGTAAGACATCTATCTTACAGCTCGAGAGTTACATATTCGATTCTCGTTGGTACCCAATGTCATTGAAAAGGCTTTCAGTATGTTTTTCACTTAATGCCTTTTAAACAATTAAACATAATATGTTATATTATAATAACTATAACACGTTAATTTGAGCAGTAAAAGGGCGCAATACAACACAGGCTATAAATTTATAAATTAATGCAATCATTTAGTAGTTAAACACAATTTCTCATTAAAGTGTTCCGGAGAATAAAGTTACCTACTTTGATAACAAAAAAAAAAACTAAAAGTTAGACTGTGTTCTACCTTTTTTATATTCTATTACAATAAAAAAACAATGAGCCTTATATAAAAAAATACTCACTAAAAAGGTAAACAAAATACTAGACCACCGATTTGATTTAAAACAACAAATTAGGTTTCAAGATTATCAAAACCTTAGAATCAATATTGGAAAATCTTGCTATCAAAACTCTCAATTACTTCACCGTCATGAATTGGTGTCGACAAATAACGTCACGCGTCGTTAGAAATGAAATCAGCAAACACAATTGGATATAAAACGATGATTCAAAACAACGTTATTGTTATATTATATAAACAAACGATTATATTACGCGTGGCTTATGAAGTTTCGACATGGGCAAACCCTAAGGTGTTTGTCTAATTGAATTGAGAGCAGAATGGCCTCTAGTCTAATGATAAGTAACAGGAAGTGGAAATTAAAGACGCCATATCCCGAGGGAGGAGATCCCTGTGAATTAGCGGTACTCGAACTATGACGCGCTTGAAGCGTGTGGTTGGGGGTGGAAGGTGGGGGGGGGGAGAATATCGCCTGTCTTATGAGATGGTATCGTAATGTTTCAAGATATTCAGACTCAACAGAAGAAAAATATAATACTTAAGACTTAAGATTTTTTAACCTTACTACACAAACCCGCCAGATTGCATTTCTAATATAAAACGATCGTCCGTTTTTTTGGAATTCGAATATCTTTTTGCATGTTGTCTAGAGAATTATTTATTTCATACATGCACATGAAACAATGTCAATGGTGTACTAAAATATAGAGATGCGAAGATAAAGATATGGGAATGAATGTTGCGAAGTCTAAGTGTTACGAAAGGAAAAGTATATTCGATATATGGGTGAGGAATGAAAGATGAGAGCAAGCCAAAGAACTCTGCTACTCGTATTAAGGTAGAATTTTCTCAGATGGTGGAAGAGTTAAGAGAGATATCGAACGGCGTGTAGCGATAGGAAAGAAAGTCAATGTGGCATTAAATATATATACTCGAATTGAAAAGTATCAAAATCTGCTAAGATGATAGTCCACAATAGTATTCAAGTATCAATTTGGATGTTTGTGAGTGAAACATGGACATAGAAAAATACTGAAATGAGCCGAATGAATGCTTAACAAATGTGTGCACTAAGCATGGGATGATAATGTACGACAGGGATAGCAGAGGATCACGATGCTCAGCATTAAGTACGTTAGAAGAAAAATAAGATTTTAAAAATAAATATAGAAAGTTGCATATTTTTCTTCCGATTTTACTAAAAATCCTTTTTTGAAATATATTGGGATACCTGGTATTAAATATCTAATACATTATACAATTGTTCAATAATAAACGCAAATATATTCGTTCCGATGTGGTCACATATTCTAGAGGTCATTTATAAATTCTATTCTTTAACCTTTTTACGGCGATGGCTCGAGTATCTTTCGTGTGTTCCACAGGCGGCGGTGTTTTAAGTCAATAAATTTATATTGTATCTACATAAAAATATGACTCACCACTATCCGAATCTGAGTACTGTCGAACTGTGCGCCGATGCATTTTTTAGCTGACACTATACACACGTAATATTAGAAAATATTCTTATAACACTATTATACAAATAAAAGTATGTTTTTGGATTTTGACGAAAAGATTTAGAACGATAAGTACACTGCAATAATAATATTTGGAAAGTGTTTGCTGGCGTGAAATGGTCCAAAACATGTTACACACAGACTCACATTGCACTCACCACACATATATCTAGATCTTTTCCTTAATTTATGTTTATGAGCGCATTCATAGCATCGACGAGAAGGTTCCGCACAGTTTTCAGTTCCTGGAATTTCTTTAGGACTGTGTGCGGCTATTATTGAACCCGATAAACCAAGATGTAGTGGATTGCTAGTGGACGGAGATGAATGGGACAATTTTGATGCTAGTTTATATTTTTCAAATATTTGTCTTATAACTGCTAAATGAAATTCCGCTAAACCTATTGTTTTTCCGGTTGTATGCTTGTAAATAAAATATGAATTTAGCATGTATAGATCAACAAAATGAAAAGCCAGCTTTCTATACCATTTTAAAGTTTTTCGAAGGCAATTTAAACTACTAAGCATCATATCGGTTTTGTCCACACTACCCATATTTTTATTGTAATCCACAATGCACTCAGGTTTTTTTACCTGTTCGCCAGTTTTATAATTTAATTTCTCTGTTGAAATAAATCTGTCACTATGAATTGTTGTCAGCATATGAATTTCTCTCTTATCGTGCCATTTTATAGCCAACAAGGGTCCACAATGTTGGGAATCAATGTCTCCTTTCTTGGTTTTTTTGAAGTTGGAATGCATTTGTTTTATTGTCATGTAAAAACTTAAACAATTGTGGGCTTGTGTACCAGTTATCACACCACAAGTTGTGTCCTTTTCCAAGATAGTCATTGAGAAGCGTTTTGATAACTGCACCCGATATACCCAACGATTTATCATAAATTATTTCTGTTCCATCACCGCAATACACAATTAGATCTAACACACAACCGGTTTCAACATCACATAAAACAAATAATTTAATGCCGAATCTGTGACGTTTGGAAGGGATGTGTTGTTTTATCATAAGACGACCTTTGAAAACAACTATGCTCTCATCGATACACAAGTTTTTGTGAGGCAGCAAGACACTTGTAAAAACTTTGCGAGTATGATCAAGCAATAATCTTATTTTACGCAATTTGTCACCACTATTTGTTATATTGTTATTAGAAAAATGTAACATATTTAAAATCAGTTCATACCGGTCCCTTGACATAGTCTTGCCAAAAATTGGGCTATTTAAAAGTGGGTCTGTGGACCAATGTTCCCGTATGGTTAAATGCTTATTTCGTGTCATCAACATTGTGACACCAAAGAATACATATAATTCTGGTACATTTGTATCCACCCAGCGTTGAATTCGTGATTTAGCGGAATATTCCTTACTCAATTTTTTTAAATTATAAAATTGGTTAGTCTGTTGTACCACATTTTCAATTATATTTTTATTTAAAAAATATTCGAAAATATCGAGTTCGGATGATTCTGGTGTAAGTTGGCACGAGGGCAAGATGCCAGATGAAAATTCATCAAACTCGTGGATTATTGGCGCAAATGGACCTCGGCTCCATGAAGAAAATACATTTTCTAATAGTTCGTTTGGTTCCACATTGCCGCTGGTTGTTGCTCCAATATCTGGAATAATTGTATCATCCATTCTCTGCTCTTCTTCTAATGGATCAACATCGTCTTCTTCATCGGTTAATTCAAAATCTGAATCAAGTTCTACTACCGTGATATCTTCAATTTCCTCTCCAGTCAAGTTCCTTTTAGCCATATTGATAATATAAGCGGTGTTGAATTTTTAAAGTTATTTTAAAATTTTTATGAATTTTTCAATGGCGTATAACACACGTAACATAAAAAATAACGACGATTTGAAAAGTTGTAAAAGTAAGTGAATGTTAAAATCTCTTAAAAAACAGTTTGTGTAATGGTATCCAAATCAAAGCTATAAATAAAGTGCGACAATATAAGAAGCAATAATCGAAGAAAACAATAATCCATAAACAATGAAAAACGCAATTAATTCAATACGCAGTACGCGTATTTACAAAAAAAAATATCGACGCATAATCCTTCATATTGATCAGGAGCAATCGTCATTAGAAACATGACCTTCGGATCGCCCGAACGCATGGCACGATTATTCAAAATGCTTTAAATATTGACGGCCTGCAAGGGGTCTGTTTAAATCCTTCTTATGGATCAAATACTTGAAGTTTTGATGATTTTAAAAGAGATGTCACTAGAGGACACGTTTTGTCTTATATTCAGGTTAAAAATTTTAAAGAAGATTTAATTTTGACCGAGATATCCACACGCAAAGTTAGTGGCCATTTAAATGGCCGCTCGCCAGGACGGCACGTATTATGTATGGGCCATTTAAGTGGTCCGTAGCCGTGAAAGAGTTAAAGTCGATCTACACTTTATTAAGTATTACACCATTCAATATATTTGACCTCTATAATCAAAGTTTTTTTTAACGCAACGCATACTTGACCTCTATAATCAAAGTTATTTTAACGCAACGCATACAATTGAACGACAAATTAAATTGAAAAACGTCTATTGCATTGAATTAGTCGATGTCTTTAAAAAAACTTTAGCAAATTATAGTTTAAGATAAAAAAACCAAACGGATCTTATAAATATATAAAGAATGAAGTATTGATATTAAAGTAAAGAGACAAGCTTTTCAGTTGAATACATTTAATGTAATATAACAACTAAACTAAAATTAACGGTTTTGTGTTCATCAATCCTCATCAATATTTTCTACAAACTTTTTGTTTTTTTTTTCTTAAAGATAGTTCATTAATTTTATATATCCTATATGCAATCTGGAAATGTGTTCGAGAGATGTGAGGATAGATAATATTAAATGACGCATTGAAGCAGAAAACAAGGCGAATAACGTACTTAAGTACCATTTTTACAAATAAATCAATAGCAAACATTTTAAAAATGATTGTAAACTCTCTCTCTCTCTCTCTGTGGTTGCAGTCCTAAGACTGGTTTGCAGCAATTTCAACTCTTCTCCTCCTCCATTCCTCCCTGTCCTGATTGTAAACAATAATTTTAAATGTCCATATTGATATGCGGAAACAAAAGACGAATATTTAAAAAAAGTGATAAATGTAGAAGAAAAGTGTACCTTGTGAAAAATATATAAAATTATCAAGTTGTTCTGAAAATAATGGACGATTTTAGCCTTCGAATTCAATCAACCATAACTTTAGAGTCAATAAACTTTATTGATCAAAGTAAGAACCATTTGATGCTCCGCATTTTTGTCAACGAATTACAAGCTTATTTATGCCTATAGAATCTAACATAATAATTATTTGAAGGCACTTTCTGTTGCTTCTCTATTATTGATTTTTTTTGTACCGTAAATAGTTATCGAGGTGCTTGAAAAATGAGAATCGGTTGGCTAAGGATTGATCGGGTGAGTAAGGCGAATGAGGTGATGTTTTGTAGCCTAACTCATTAATGTTTTAAGTGAGATCAATGCTTTTAAGAAATTGATCACTTTTTGTTGTCATTAAGTTCATGTACAAACTTATCAATTATTATCCCCTTTTAAATTCGCTTTAAATATACAAAAATTGTATCAGTAACAACGACCAATACTTGGGGCATTTCTTGCACTGTTTGTTACGTATTTTCTTCCAATAAAGCGTTCAATTAGTCGTTTTTAACAGTAGCATAACTTACTAGACCCTCTTCATCTTTAAGACTTCTGTCTCCGTTCCTAAACTTTTCGGACCAACGCCACACTGTTCGTTTAACCCTCGGATTAGTGACAAGGTCTCTGGGGATTTTTTCGATTTTTGTTTGCTCACAACTTTCTCTTTGTATGTTTTAGAAAGTTGATGATGCATGTATTCCAAAAATAAAACATGTTGAAGCGATTAAAAGTAGGTTCGAAGCGGTAATATCACTCGTTCGTATTTTATTACGGTTTGAAAACATTTAGTGCGGAGATCAGGTACAAGATCCTTAGGGACCATGTACCATTATTGAAAGAAATCGTAAATGAATTGTGTTTGGCTTTGCTAAGCTGTTTTATTGTTCGTTTGAATACATACTGCAGCAGCCGCTGCTCAGTGTCAGACATTTTTTTTTGTTTGTGTACAGTTTTATTGGATTTCATTTCGGTAATTATTATACTGTTGTTTTATATATAAAACACACGTTTTTGTGTTTCTGATATTGGTTGTTTTTGGTGTATACATTTTTTTGTTTTGTTTTTTTCTATAGAACAATGGCAGATGCAGGTTGGAATGCTGCGGATATATTACTACGTAATAGTACACGCTACCAGCGAATGACCGAGGAGGAAAAACGTGTAGTTGATGAACGATTTGCTAATTATATGGATGAGGCGAGCGATGATGATGGTGTTGATTCGTTTGACGCCGAAGGCGATGATGACGCTGACCTGATATATCGGCCAGAAGGTGATATTGGTGTGTCCGATGTCGAAGGCGAAGCGAATGTGGAAATTAACGATGAGTTCGATGAAGACGACGATGATGAAATAGAGCAGCTTCGTGAAGAAGCTGCTACTGCCATTGCTGCTCTTCCTCGGGCTGAGACTGATGGTGCCCATTTCATATTTAAAAATGGTACAAAGATCCGCCACCGAATACCCGTATTAGTGCTCATAATATCGCCGACTACAGCAGAAGCAAACCAGGGCCATTGAAAAAAATCCATGATCCATTCACAATATTCCGCTCACTGATCACCGAAGATATTGCGCACATCATCATACGCGAAACGAATCGCAAAGCCGTTCAAGTAACAGCTTCGTGGAATGCAGCAAATCCTACCAAGCCGAAAGAATGGAAATCATTGACTCTGAAAGAGTTCGTAGCGTTTTTGGTTATCGTTTTGTATGCTGGGCTGTGTAAGTCGAATAGCGAGCCTGTTAAGGAACTGTGGACTGTGGGGCCCAACACATGCTCCAATATACAAAGCCGCTATGTCATATGATCGCTTTGTATCAATAACAAAATTCATTCGGTTTGATAACGTGAATTCACGGTCGGAGCGACTACTCACTAGAACGGACGCCAGCGCAAAACCAGATCATATTGCTATATCTGCAATAAAGTGGTTTGTGCTGAGCATTCAGCATTATTGTATCGGTGCAATACCTGCATTCTTGCATTAGCTGACCATGAATAAGCAGCACAACAATACATTAATTACAACTTTTAATGTTTACCTGTCAAGTAAAACCTCAATTACCAAAAAGACTTATTTTTTTTGCCTTTATACTTATATTTTATCCTTCTATATACATTTAGGCACTTTATACAACCATAAGCTAACATACAAAACCATCAAGACACACCTGCATGCTGATAATACGATACAATATTTTTGAAGGTCCCTAGAGACCTTGTCACTTTTATAACGCCGCCGGCACTGTCACCGATCGGAGGGTTAAAAACGACCCCTTCACCCCATATTTAGTTAACCTTCATCCCATATTTAGTTAACATCGCGTGCTGTTTCAGATGCATAAGGTTCAAGTTTAAATTCATTCAAAAAATTACACGTAATTTTTCTATTTTAATCCCATTTCTAAAGGACTAAAATAATATAAATTAAATGCCAGACTTAATAAATAAGTAGGCGTATACTCCAACCTATAGGAGTTCACGGCCATTATTCAAGAAGTTGAAGAAGAATAAATTAATAGCAAACGCAAATATACCTAACTGTCAAACGAAAACAAATGAAGACATGTTATTTTCTAGCCGAGAACAAATATTTATTATAAAAGATTATTAAAAATAAAATGACATGTAGAAAGTTAAAATAAAGTTGGTTCATAGTTATAATACGAGTATATAAATTAGATTAGTTCTTAAGACATAAATTTGTTTATGGTATAGATAGCCTTCGGCAAATGTTTATACTATATATTACTTTATTCCATAAAAAAAGATATAATATTAAAATCAGAGTTTTTTTCGGAATAACCTAAAAAATGTATAAAAAAATACTAAATAACGTTTAAAAGGGAAAGGATAATTAATTGGCTTCGAAAATACTTTTATCACAAGTAAAATTCGAAAGCGTTTACAAAACGTTACTGAAAAAATATTATAATAAAATTATACCGTATCCACTTATTTTTGCGGTATAATTTCTAGTTATCATATTAATTAAAAGTCTCAAATAACATGTTTTCTAAAATTTTGCCAATTGGAGCGGAAGCTTTAATAATTATGCTATGGCATTTAATTTGAATTAAACAGTCCAGCCGTGGTGGCGTTGGCAGGGCAATGAGTCCTGTTCTAGGGAATTAGTTATCCGGGCATTATTGTAATGGGAAACGGATGACTCAAACTACGGAACAAATTAAACGCAAATTATTTCGGGTTCTCAATGAGCGAGAGTGATTGACTCGCTTGTCTTTGCTGAAGATTGCGATATTTGTTTAGCTTTGCAGTGGAGGACAAAAATTATTTCGCTTAAATGAGTATGAAACCAACACAATTTAAATTATAACGAAAATCATTGATGTCAAACATATTTGGAGACGTTTTACGTTATTTAATGTATAAATACTCAACAATGTTATTTTCTCAACTCATATTCTCTTTTCTGTTACCATATAAATGTGATTAACATACAATACGGTTAAATATAACACTCAATGTTCCACTAAGGTTCAAAAGTCTCCGGACTGAACACGTTAGTGCACGAATCAATATACTACTCGTATATATGCCAGACACGCCCAGCGAATGGTCAGGCGATGTTACAGTTCAAATTAAATACCTCTTCTCGCAGAAGTATGTCAAATAGTGTCGATAAAAGACGTACAGTTTCGTTTTCCTCTGAAATGTAAAAAATAATTTCAAAAGAACAATTTTTAACTTTTCAGAATATATCAGAACAATACGTTTTTATCGGCTCTAGTTTACATCCAACTCAAGGTTGAGGTATCAAATTTTAAACTATAACATCGCCTGACCATGTGATGTACGTGGTGTCTGCCCATACACGTTCTTACTTGTTCAGGTCTGAAACTTTAAGACCATAGTGGTATTTGGAGCTCTGAGCTTTACACTCTTTGATTTATAAATACTCAAAAATGTTCCATTCTCGTTTCATATTCTCTTTTCCGTTACCCTATAGATGTGATCAACATTCTTCCAAACGGTTTAACTACCACACTCAATAAATTTATGGTGCGCGAATTCATTCACTCAACTCATTTAAACGTTACACGCATTTATTATTTCAGTAAAAGTCAAATGAATAAAAATATTTTATAAGATCCTGCCTGAAAAAAAAAAAGTTCATACGTACATATTAGGTCTACCGGAAAGATCCGATAATGTCATCTCAAGTTTCAACACGTATGAATGTGTTTTGTTTGAAACATATACGGCTGCCTCTTTTTACCATTGTATTTCTACATAATATGTACATATTATGTGCTCTTCTAAATTTACTGAAACAATTGTTTCATCATCTCAGTAGTAAGTGCGATTCCTTAGCGTAAACATGTCTATGGATGAAGTTAACATAATTTACGGCATTGCATTCTACACAGATAGCAGATTTCCAATATTTTCTATTCAATCATACAACTTTAGCCTCCTCCACATGCATACATCTCGTTATGCATAATCTTCTATTATTCATATTTCTCACTTTACCTTCTTTCAAAATCTAGTCCATTTGGATTAATGTTACTCTTATCCTTCTGCTAAATCCAAGTTTTACTTTCATACATGAAGGTGGGCACCAGCACACTATTATGTATAGTCATTTTTGCTAATTATATTGCGCGGTTGTTGCATATAACATTAAATATTAATAAAAACTAACAAAAATGTTGTAAGTTTCAAGATAAATATAAAATATATGTGTGTACATATTACATCCAAATGACATAATTTATTTTTCTCCTAGAAATGTTAGTCCTCGCTGTCTGAGTGAGCGGTGGACAGAGTGACAGACCGAAATTCAAGATTAAGAGGTAGTCCGAAAGCTATTATTAAATCTGGGATGGCCGTATACTCAGGACCGGTCTTTTGTTTGCTGAGGTTTGTGAGACGTGAAATTTTCCTCTGCGGGTCTGGTTGATGTGTCGTAACTTTAAAAGTTTATGATAAATCCGTTTTTTGACAAGGTGTACCGCTATCACTTATTTGGCGCTCTAAAATAAAGTGTCTAATGTGAAAAGTTAACAAACAGTACACGCGAAAGCGCTCATTAAGAGCAAGGAGCATAATGAACTAGAATATTTAAAATCAAATATTTTCCGGTATTACATAAAGAAAAGCAAAGATATAGTATATATAACTCTTACTCTAGGCAACTAGAAACTGCTGAAATGCGCATGCTAAGATGGTCAGCAGGTGTGTCCCTAAGAGACAAAATAAGAAGCTCACGCATTCGTGGAAGCCTGGGTGTTACAGACATCAACAGCAAGATGGAGGAGAGGCGATTGAGATGGTATGGGCACGTTGGACGCAGAGCACCCGATCACATTGTGAACCAGGCAATCTCCATGGATCTTCCTCGAATAACAACCAGAGGAAGGCCAAAGAATTCATGGGTGGTGCAAAAAGATAACCTGATGCAGAGGCACGGCCTGGGGAACGTAGTCCGGGACAGAAGAGCATACAACCTGAGGACGAGGAGAGCTGACCCCAACAGTCTTCGCAGACAATGAGTTGGGATGGAGCCAGGGAGAAGACATAAAGAAAACCAAAGAAACTAGTAGCCTCTGCCCAACATTAGGCAATGAAAGACATATACGAAGAACTGGAAACACAGCAAGCTCAGAAAATATATAAAATTGCGGCACAAAGAAAAGAGAGGGCTAAATCGATCAGAACCCCTAAGTACATAGAGGATAATGAAGGCAAGATAATCACCGAAGAAAGTAAAATATGTGAAAGATGGAAAGACTTCTACTCAGAACTATTGAATGAAGAATTTCCGAGAACCTCATATCCTTCAGAGCAACAAATCTTTGGGCCAATTGTAGAAATTACTCCTGCAGAAGTAGAGTTGGCCATATGTCAAATGAAAACAGAAAAAGCAGTAGTAGGACCAGACAATATACCAACTGAATTTTGGAAAGAATGTGGTGAAGGGGGACAGAATTGGATGTGTAAGCTCTTTAATAAAATATTGGCCGGAGCCCCAATGCCAGATGAAATCCGAAGAAACTTTCTCCTTCCCTTCTACAAAAACCAAGGAGACTCCAGGAAATGCGACAACTATAGAGGGATCAAGCAAATATCCCACACTATGAAAATCTATGAGCGAATTATAAATTCGAGAATCAGGAATTTGGTGGAAATACATGACAACCAGTGAGGCTTCGTATCGGGAAAATCAACAGTAGACGCCATTCAAACCGTTAGACTCCTTGTCGAAAAACACCGTGATGCCAAGAAAGACCTTCATATGGTCTTCATCGATCTTGATAAGGCATTTGACAGGGTCCCTAGAAGCCTAATTTGGGCAGCACTTAGAGCACATAGTGTACCAGAAAAGTATGTACTTGCCATCCAGGACATGTATGATAACGTGACAACGCAAGTGAGGTGCACTTCGGGAACTTCACCAGAATTTCCTGTAAAGGTGGGGGTACATCAAGGATCGGTACTCAGTCCGCTACTGTTCATCTTAGTCATGGACTATTTAACTAATCAGGAAATGAACAGTCTCCTAAATATCCTACTATTTGCAGACGATATCGTATTGATAAGCGAAAAACACGAAGACCTACAAAATAGTCTGGAAAGGTGGAGAAGAATCTTGGAGGACAATGGATTAAGACTGAGCAGAAAGAAAACAGAGTATCTGTACCTACCATTCGAGAACACAAATGTTGTCACTCCCGTAATGCAAATGGATGGAGAAACATTACCAAATTGTGACTCCTTTAAGTATCTTGGGTCACTCATCCATAGCGATGGAGGATGTGCAGCAGATGTAGCACATAGAATTAGTGTGGGATGGATGAAGTTTACATCGATGATGGGAGTTCTATGTGATCCGAAAATGCCAGTAAAGTTAAAAGGAAAAGTATACCAAACGATTGTCAGACCCGCACTCCTCTATGGCTCCGATTGCTGGACGATGTACGAGTATAACTCTTACTCTAGGGAACTAGAAACTGCTGAAATGCGCATGCTAAGTTGGTCAGCTGGTGTGTCCCTAAGAGACAAAATAAAAAGCTCACGCATTCGTGGAAGCCTAGGTATTACAGACATCAACATCAAGATGGAGGAGAAGCGATGGAGATGGTATGGGCACGTTGGACGCAGAGCACCCGATCACATTGTGAACCAGGCAATCTCCATGGATCTGCCTCGAATAACAACCTGAAGAAGACCAAAGAATTCATGGGTGGTGCAAAAAGATAACCTGATGCAGAGGCACGGCTTGGGGGACGTAGTCCGGGACAGAAGAGCATACAACCTGAGGACGAGGAGAGCTGACCCCAACAGTCTTCGAAGACAGTGAGTTGGGATGGAGCCAGGGAGAAGACATAAAACTATTTTAAAATATTTTTTACACTTAAACAAGCAAAAGTTTTGAAATATAAAAAATGTATAAAAAACTTTGTAAATATTCGATACGTGTATTTCTTTTGTTCTACGAAATCTACGAAAGAAGTCTTATAGAAATAATACAAAAAAAAACACAAATACAAAAAATAATAATTTCCTGAAAAAATAAGAGATTCGTTTGTAGTATGATAAAGTATTGTACATACAATTAGAAGAAAGGATTCTTTGATGGAAGAAATTGGGGTCTAACGTTTGTGTTAAGTATAACTTGTGTTAAGTATAACGTTTGTGTTAAGTATAAAATAAAATATATTTACATTGCAATTGTTGGTGAAAGATCAAATAACTCAATGTCTATCAAATATCAAATCACGAGGAGAATACTAGGGTGACAATGTATGATAGAATACGGAATGAAGTGATTAGGGATGAATGTGAATTTAAGGCTGATATGTATCTTAAAAGAAGATGAAGAAGAAGCGCACTCTCAGATGGCGTGACAATGAAGGAACAAATTAATGAAAAAAAAAACAAATATATATATATATATATATATATATATATATATATATATATATATATATATATATATATATATATATATATATATATATATATATATATATATATATATATATATATATATATATATATATATATATATATATATATATATATATATATATATATATATATGGCCAATGTGAGTGATAGGCGGGGTAGCAAAAAGACCAAGTAAAGTATGGTTGGACCAAGTGAATGATGTTTTAAAAAAAAGAAACGTTAAAAAGTAAGAGAACTCGTACGAGTTGTAAGAGAATATGTATGGATGAAGAAGAGGCAAAAGATGTGTGTCGAGATGGAAAAGTTGCGCTTTTTCCTACTCTTTCTTTTCTGATAGGGATCATGGCATGTATTGTCTAAAATAAAGATATGTTAATATTTCATAAATTTCTTTAAAAACGGGCTAATCTTGTGAATTAATTGATACAGGTCATTCAACTGACTAGATGACTAACTGTATATTAACCTCGAAATCCATTAACAGTTCTCGAAAGGAATCAAGGCTAATGGCGGTATCAAGTCAAGAAGAGATAATTTGTAGTTCCCATTATCAATCATACAACCACTTGGGATTAAGGAATGCTGTCGATGATTTGTCTGCGACGAGTACTTCAATTTACACGCAGAGAGAAACATTTATAAAAGCTTGTACTAATGGGTAATGTGGAGAGACGAGGAAGCAAAGGGTAGATAGGGTCTATAACGGTAGCATTCCAGGAAGCACTAAGTCGGGCTGGGCAGATGGATCGGATAGATTACGAGCCTCAGACATGAGAAATCAACCAAGAAGAAGACATTACCACTAAAGGCGGTAGAAGTAAATATTCGACGAACAGTCGAAGCGCTCTCTTTACGGAATTAGATTTTTCAAACCATTATACTCAATCTAGTGCCGGATCTGTGAAACAGTCCAAAAGAGGAGAAGAAAGGGATACTGTGTCATGTAAATGCGTGATTACATTAGAATCTACTTAATATAAAAGGATTCGCTGTGAACGTGTGGGAAAGAACGCAAATAGGACAGAGCGGTATTGTTGAAAGAGAGAGAGAGGAGAGAAGGTTTACAGACGCAATTACAATTATATTTACCTCCCTCGACAAATTATCATTATTTTCACGGAATATTTTAATACTGTGACATAGCCAACACTGGACAGTTACGTAGGTACGTGCACACTTCCTTAACTGTATTGGATCCAGGAATAAATTTTCATCACAGAATTTGCTTGTAAGGTTGTTAATTCTGTTTCGTAACACAAACAATAATCAAAATTATCAATATATATTATTTGACATACATGGGCACATACCATCACAGCTTTTACCAGTTGGGCTAGGCAGAGAGGATTGATCAGACTTTCCAACCTTGACACATATATGTCATATATTCCACATCTATACACATTCTCGTACAACTCATATAATATCTCTAACTTCTTATATTTTCTTCTTTCAAAATACCATTCATTTGATCCAACTATACTTCCTTGGTTTTCGTCTAACACGCCGTCCACTCATTTTTGCATTGCATATTTGTTTTTTTTAGTCTCTATTTATTCATTTGTTCCATATGCCCTAAACCATCTCACTGTGTTCTTCTTCATCTTACTCAACACATTTACCTTAAGTTCACACTCATCCCTTCAACACTTAATTCCGTATTCTGCCATACATTGCCAATCCATGTATTTTTCTAAGTGCCCGCATCCTCTCACTATTTATGAGGCTATTTTCAGTCCTTTCCAACGACAAGTTGATACTAAAATACTATACATAATCGCATTTATATAAAAAAGAGGCATTTATAAGAAATCTGAAGGAATTGTCACTAAAAAAGATTTCAATTGAATCTCAATCGTTTATATTTTTTAAACAAGATTTTTTACTTCAAAAGCTGTAAAGCAGATAAGGGGATAAAGCGATCGAAAAAATATTCTTGAAATAATTTAAATATAATACGAGTACATCAAAAGAAGACAAGAAATGATGGAATAATGTAATTGTATGAAAAATCGTTTTATTTGATTTTGTGAACCAATTCAAAGGCTTTATAAGTTAATATTTGACTTCTTTAAATTATCGATTATTAATAAAGTCTTGATTCATAAACGTAACTACAATGTTAGGTAAATTTTACAAGCTATGTATATGAAAATTACAGAGACAAGGTGTACACTTTCCGTTTGAAAATTTGAAAAAACATATATGTATTCATTAAAGGCTAATTTATATATAGTACACACAAACATACAATATCACACTATTTCCCTGCTGGTATACGCAGAAAGGATATAACGCTATGATTTTATATTACGACATACATTCTACGCCTCCTGCACATCCATAGATCTTCTCATACATCTTCTTCTGATTCCCTAACTCCATACCCATCTTTTAAAACTTTATTCACTTTTTCCGACCATACCTTTACTCGGTCGCTCCTTAACACCACAACTGCCACTCATGCTTAAATTGTAAATTTATTAAGACAGTTTATCGTTACCCATCCGTTTAAATTGTTCAAAACACCTCCATATGACGACCTCTGTAGCCTATTTTGCAAGACGCCTGTCTCCCAGCCCGAGGGTTGTGGGTTCGATCCCTGTTGGAATTCAGATGTTTTAAAAGGATTCCAGTCTCGTTTTCACTTAAGGCCTCTTTTATACCTTTTTGGTTCGTTGGAAGAGATTGCCAGAGGGCAATAAGCCCGTCTCAGGTTATATTGTATACAACGAAAGTGTACTATAGTATAATATGTTCTTTTTCCTCTAATTAATATATGTATCTGCATTAGCTCACATCCACCTTTCATAATTACATTTCTTATTCTGCCGTACATCGAAACAGCACATAGTATTGTCAGTGCACGCATTTTAACTGCATTTACTCGTTTCCTTTCATTCATTTTCCACGTTTATATTTCACTCCCATGTATCGATGTTGGCACTAATGCGCTGTTGTGACCCATAATTTTAGCAAAACTCGAAATTCCTTGGATTACCTGTATTTATTGCTTTATTGCCTTTTTTTCAAATTGCAATACGCAGTTGAATATCTCGTTCCACCACTCATCATTTAATATCTGATTGCCTTAAAGAATGGTCAACTTGACAGTAAACAAGATCACCGACTCAATAAGGTTTACATCTCGGAGATTTTTAACAGAGATTTTATTTTTTGTGTGGTTAAACCTGTTCAATGAAAAGGTCGTGAAAACTGATGTTTATTAATGGATGTAGCAATGTCATAAATTACGACAAGCTATAATCTTCATTGAACACCAAAGCGAGGTGACAACTGAACTGAAAATAATAAACGTATGCTAGAAAAGGTATACGAACATTGCCGAAAAAAAAAAGAAAATATGCCAAAGTACGAGGCATATCCAGAAAGTAAGTGTACTGAATTTTTGTAGGTTACAATTTTTTTTATTTAAACAAAAAAATTACGTGGTTACCGTAGTACATATGTAAGCTATTTTTCGACATAGTCGCCATTCCTCTCAATGCAGGTGGTGAAGCGGGGTATCAACTTTTTGATGCCTTCCTCGAAGTAGTTTCCCGCCAACCCCTCCGTCCACTTCTCCACCTCCTCCTTTACCTCCTCGTCGGTTGAAAACCTTTTTCCACCCATGTGCAGCTTTAGGGAGGTAAAGAGATAGTAATCTGAAGGTGCTAGGTCAGGGAAATGCGCGGGATGGTTCAGGACATCCCATATAAACGAGGCGAGCAGTTCCTTCGTGGCGTTGGCCGTGTGTGGTCTGGCATTGTCGTGCAGCAGGCAGACTCCCTTTGTCAGCATGCCTCTTCTCTTGTTCTGAATCGTCCTCCGCAATTTTTTTAGGGTCTCACAGCATCTTGCAGAGTTGATGATCTCCCCTTGAGGCATATATTCAATTAAAATTATGCCTTGACAGTCCCAAAACACGGATGCCATGATTTTCTTGGCTGAAATTGTGGTTTTGAACTTTTTGGCGGAGGGTGAAGAGGTGTGACGTGACCGTTTTTAAACTCGCGACACCACTTGTACACACTCGTACGATTCATAGCTTTATCACCATATGCAGTTTTCACCTCATTTTAAACCTCAACCGGAGGTTTTCCCTTGCAAACGAGATAACGGATGATGCCGCGTATTTCGCACTTGGCGGGAGATTGGATTGACATTTTTCACGAAACGTGTTGTCGCGTCGACACTTCTCAACGTACTGACCTCGAACCGGTCTCGTTGCGGAGGGGAAGGGTCAGGCTACACTGAAGTGTAGCCAACATGTCGAAAATAAAATCCATCCGGTCGTGAGAGCCTCAGTACACTTACTTTCTGGATACGCATAGTACAAAGATTTATTATCTTTCACTTCCTTAAAAGGCACGTGGGATGATGGGATCTCTAAAAGGCACATAGGATGGTAAAGATGATAATAATCACTTACACAAATCTTCTCTTGGCAAGTCTTTGGTGGTTATCAAAATATACGGATAAATGACAAAAACGTTGGCCGCAGCGGTCAACTTGCAATTCTCAAATAACGAATTGACCTCAAAATTTTAGCGATTTTTAATAATTATATGATTGAAAAAGCATTAATTTTCCCATTATAAACTTGATTTCGATACACTTCAAGGATTTCCCGAAAATATATCATAGAAAAGCTAATTCATTTGATGCAATAAACATGAAGGCTTGCCCAAAATTCATCAACTTGTAACCAATCCCGAAATCCTATTGTTTAAGGAATAATTCAACGAAGAATATCCATTTGCATGATCTGTAGGTGCCCTCGTCAGTTCATCCCTACATAGCTAGGTTCACCATATTGTGTTGTTCAAATCGGGACCAGAGAAAACATATCTGCGATATCTCTATATGAGTGAGTTTGGTGTAAACACCCATGGTTTTATCCTCCTTAGTTTCTGCTGATTATGTTTGGAAATAATTTGGGAGAATTCTTCGGGTCTTAGTAAACGTTGTCAGGTCCGTTCAAGGAGTCGTATGCTATTCAACATTACTAGAAAGATTAGCGTTAAATGTTCCTAACAATTACAGGAAGTGTTCTCGAACACACATGCAAGAACGAGTCTCCTGGTCGGGATCCCTGTTCGAGTTTCGAAGACATGGACGCTTAACAAAGCGGACAAAAAAGATTAATCGATATCTTTGAGGGAGAGATTATCCGCAGTGGAGACATAGGTATAATGGAGAGCTGTACACTCTGTATGGCGAAGCGATCGAAGTAAAGTTATAAAAATTGATTTAATATGCCGGCATGGGCACCACATGCAGTAAACTGACCCTGCAAGGAAGGCTTTATTTAGCGATCCGACGAGCAAAGTAGAGTAGAGAGACCAAACTAAGATGACTGGATGATGTGACAGAGAACTGCCGCACTCTGGATATACCCAATTGAAAAAGGAATATTGCCAAGATACAGTGCCAAATATTGCCAAGATACATGTAAGTGTCAGAAAATCTTGCAAGCTATCCTGGGCTGAAGAACTATTGCTGCTGCTGATGATGAAGATAATAACATTCATAAATAAACTACTCCTCAAGAAGGTTTCGTTTCTGAAATTATAAAGAAGTAAATAAGCGCAGTTAAATAAATTGAGGTGGAATGGCAGAAAGAAAGATAAAAAGCAAGATGTTAATATTTAATAACAAGTCAACTCTCTCCCACAGAATAATCCCCAATCAAGTTTTAACTGATGATGTTTTAACAGATTTCTAAATTATCAGTACGACGATGATATGTCTAATTACCAATATTGTAGTATCTAGTTATACTCGTAGACTGACATCTTAGAATACTTCTATTTGTCGAAGAGTGAAACGATTGGCGCGTAGGTACTAATTACAAACTAAAATGACAAATAGGCTAACAAGTTCAGAATATGTCATCAAAACGGAATTTTCTCATTCGAACCGGGTCGAATGGTTAGCCTTTAAGTAGGTAATGATAGATCACTGTTCCTAACCGAAAGCAGCCAGTTATTAATTATTCATACACTGAATTGAAGGGAAGAGGCTTAATGGGGGTTGACAGGTCTGTTTGTACCACGATCATTATGAATCGGAATGTGGAAATGTTACAATGAGGTCTGATCCTCCTCTACACCCAGTCCATTTCGAACAATGATTTGTAATCGTTTTAATAACAATCAGCATTATTGTCCGGAAACATGCCTTATTAAAATTCCTCTCCTAATTTCCCACTAAGGTCCACTAGTTTTCGCTTAAAATGTTTCCGGCCTGCACAAGTCAAGCGTGTGTGGCCAGATAACACTATTAGCTAAAATTTCAAGATTCGTCATAAGAGTTAATTTAATTATTTTTTCCGCTCCGTTAATGTAAAGAAAGGAAATTATCTCAATATACTCGTATAAGGTGAAAATTACATGATTGAGAGATAAGGTTATTTACTGAAAATATGACCTGCGAAAATCAATCTTCGGACGTAAAACTAAAGCTGTCGATCATAAAACAGTTCTCTCAAGAGTCCTGCGGCTACTAACTACACTCAGGTGTCCTACGGGAATGTCGTGTACTACTAATGTATGGGATTATTTTACTGCCCATTCTATCTACGATCATGTCAATACTACCTTCTCTTCTTATTCTATCTGGCAATTTCGTCTCTGATGCAGCTCTGTCGGATGTGAGGGTTTATGATCCTATCTATATCTAACAGATTTTCCTGCGTCGCGTCGGTTCGTAGTATACCTGTCTCGGATGATAGGACCTGGTTCTTGTTTTAGTTGTGATGGGTCTGTGGTATTTTCTGATTATATAAAAATGACATTACAAAGATAAATTTAACACTTTTTACCTTTAAAAAGTCTAAGAAAACTTTTTAAATATAAAAGTTTTCCTCTCCACCATACTTTCATTTTCCTTTGATTGATGATCTCTCACTTTTACTGTTATGTTAATGTCCATAAATTTCATAAATATAAATAAACTTTTGAATGTTTTTTCGGCTATGTTAACTTGCTTTATTAACTTTTGTCTGGTTGGTTGGAAGAGATTGCAGCCTGGCAATAAACCCGCCAGATTGTAAGTGTAATGAAATGTTAAATAAATAAATAAGAAATGTTGCAAACTTGCTTTAATTTATTTGAAATGTTAGTTTGAGGTGATATTTTCAAAACTTCGAAAGTATTTATGAAAAAAATATTTATCTTTAGTCCCTCGTAAAATTTAAGACGTTTTAATTTTCACCTGAAATCACAGATATGTAGTTCGATTTACCAATAGGAAGTTTCACCGTTATTTTCGATAGCTTAGTATCTTTGCGATGTCTCTAAATCTGATCTGGTGATTGATACAGAAATTTTAACAGGGCTAAGGTATTATGTTAAAAGAGATAGAGTTAGCCCTTAAACCCTCCCTGGACAGTGATGGGAAGACTAGAAAAATATATTAACTTGTTTTTTTATATTTTTTATAAATGTTGAAAGTTACTTAGATGTAAACCTGAAACAAAATATTAAATAGATAAAAAGTTTTTAAAAAAATCCCCGTAACAGATATAAAAATTTAGATGTTGTTTAGTTTTCATAATAAAATTAATAATCAGATATTATTACACTACAAATTGGCAAATAGCAAACTAATCTGCAATATATTGAATGCAAGACATAAATATAATCACGTCATATCTGTGTCGGGGTTGGCAGAGATAATAAAGGTTCACATCTTCTTATTCACATGCGTATCGTTTGCATCCATATATTTTGTCATAAATGTTCTTGTATTCTAACACATCTCACCTTTTCTCCGTAAAATAAATCTCCAATAATCTCGATCCATTCTTTCTACGGGTTTCTTCTTCCTCGCATTTCACAACTCATTCATTTTAACTGTCCAGACCATCTCAAGATGTATTAAAATATACAATAACATTATATGTTATTTTTATTATGATACAGGCAAAAGCCTAGTTTACTGGGGATACGACAAATGAAAGGCAACAAACCCAGATCCATTAAAATTGAATTACCTGTTGTTTTTTCGCAAATTGTGTATATTTCTTGTCATGTGTAATAATAAATAAATAAATAAAAAATATTTTGAATAACACCAAGATTTTTTTCTTAAGAATCAAACCAACTTCTTGATGTTATAAAAAAAGAAAAATACTGCATAAAAAATAGCGAACAATGAAGAACCATTCTCAATGGACCAAAATGAGGTCACTTTACATTGATAGATTCGATCCTTGCTCAACACTCGAACATTGATAGATGAATACCTAAGTGTGTGCTAGATCGGTTTTTTATGTATAGCCAAGTATAAGAAAGGCCTCATCTTAAGAGATTATGTAGCTAAAGCACCCAGTGTCGTAGTCATATATCAGAAGAAGGGAGGGTGTGAGGGAGTAAGGGTTGACAGATTTGTTTCAGAGCTCCGGGGTGTAGGAAAACCATGAATATCGAAAAACAATGCAATCCTCTCCGATGGCCGAGTTTTTGTGATGGATGAAGAGCAAATATATAGTAACGTAGAGCATAGTAACAACGAGTAGGTATACGTGAGTTTCGGATTCATTTTTCAATTTTTCTTTTAATCAAAAACAGTGTATTTAAAAATAACTGAATTGCAAAAAAAATCCATCGGAAATATTTGACAATGTTATTATTACTGTCAAATTGTTTGTTGATTTGATTTGTTATTTAAATTGATGAGAGGTATGAATAATTTACTTTGGAATAAATATGAATATTTTATACCCTTTTAAATAAAAATATTCACTATAGCAAAGATAAATGTGTAAAATTATAAAAATATATATAAAATATTGTAATAAAATACCTTCCTGTATCGGATAACACTTTTGTTGTACACACCTGGGGGGTTTATTGCTTTGTAGCAATATTTTCTCACCAACCAGATATATGTTCAAGAGGCCTTAAATAAAAACCAAAACCCTTTTTAAAATATATTGGAAACTATTGAGAATCGAACTCCTAACCATCGAGTTGGAAAACATGTGTATTACTAAGTAGGCCATTGAAGAGAACTTATGTATTAGGATAGAAAGTATAACAGTAATAATCAGTCTTAAATCATCAGTTAAATTAAATTAAAAATGCATAGAAAAGAAGGGCAAAAACAATAAAACGACATATGACATTGTGATACAAATTATGTTATTTCGAACAGTATTTATTGCATAAATGAGCAAGAAATAAGAAACCAAATAAAAACATTTAATTGAAAGATTTTATTTACAATAAATTTTGAAAGAGAGGATAAAATAGACAATAAATTAATGAAACCAGACGAAGGTTCGTTTGTGATTCTCAAGGGGTCGTTCGTTATCCAGGAGTCGGAAAGGGCAGGTATCAAATTACCAAAGTGAAAAGTTGTTCCCGGCTGATTGCCTAATGATAGGATCATTTCAATTAGCTGCCCGTGATAAATAACAGCCGCGAGGCGATACTTCCATTAATTGGGCGAATTTTTCATTGCCGTGGGACTTATGCTAATTCCTTTCTTAAACAAGTTTGGAGTTCAAAATTATTTCCTGCGGTACACGAGTCGCTTACTTATAAACAAAGCTCAAAAGAAATGATTCCATAACAATATTTATTGCCAGTAATATTTGATAAAACATTTAAAAAATATATATAAGGAAAGAACGTCCTAGTAATACTATGTTTCAAATTTATGATATTCAAATGCGAGATACAAGAATAAATATGCTGCGATGTAATCAGTCTAAAATATATTATACTATAGAAATAGATAATTTAATCTTTTTCTTAAGTGAGATTTATGATTTTTATTTCTTGAATATTAGAAAATACATTTCTCTCCCTTTGTGGTGTCACGTTCACAAATTTTTAGTATAATCAATAAAACAATTTTGTATTCACCGCTGTTTATTTGAGTTCCCTGCCGGTTTCAAAGACCTCCGTCTTCCTCGTCAACTAGTTCAATTTCACCTGACGAGGAAGACGGAGGTCTTTGAAACCGATTGTGAACTCACAAAAATAAAACAGTGGTGAATACAAAAAAAATAAGTGTTTTATTAAAAAAATATAGAATATGGCCTGTTATCATCAGGATTACTTATATTGAGATGTTGAGTCCCAATTGTTCTCCAATTATTCACCCAAACATCGATTTTTTTCACTATTTTCAATTACCATGACTTTAAATTTCGGAGCATTTATTCTAAAATAGTTTTTTTTTTCACATTTCATGTACGATTCACTTATGTAATAGTTAAATTTCATACACTTTATTTAGCGCTGACATGTGGCTGAAAAATCTGTTTAGACAAGTGATCTAGCCGCACACCGTTCTAATGTGATAAATTGGCTTATTTCATGAGTTTCTTATCTACAAAATCTTTCATATTGTTTAAGAATTTTCCCTTTTAAAAATATTCAAAAAGTTAAGGTTATACTAACTTGTGTCTTGAGTTCGCAATAAAGATTGCTTACGTACTGTCACAAGAGGATAATATTTAAAAACAAAATTGACATGTAAACAATATGCCTTGCATTTTTTTTAAATAAAAAAGTATGGATACAAAATAAAACTTGAGACGTTGAATACTGGTTATTCTTCCATTTTTTGTGACTTCTTCATGGAAGACGATTATCAGCGGGTATTTCACGCATTGCCACGCAGGAAACTCTTGTGTTATCCGTCCTTTCCTTTTCAGTGTCTTCTGCGGTTTCTTAACCTTGTCACAATATTTTCTACTTCACACATTTCTCGGATATGAGAGTTTTCAACTCCATCTCGAAATGTTTTATCTGTAATTGCGCTAAGGGTTTTCATTTCATTAGTTTTAAACATATTTTTTGCATGTGTTGTATATGCTCTAGATTCTATTCTAAAAGTCATGATGAACTCATACATGCTTTATAAATATTGACCTTACTTTCATTTCTCTTGTATTTGTTTTTAAATACCACAAATTTTACACATTTGGAGACAGCAATCGCTTTATTTACTTAGCATCTAATTTCGCTATCAAAATAATTGTAGCTGAGAAAAATTTAAATTTCAACTCGATTACTTGTTTAATAGGAATAATTAAATTATAAACATTAAATGCAAAGACTCCTTTATAGAGTTCATATGAAGAATTATTTTAAAACATATTTTAGGTGTCAATAGAAAGAATATAAATTTATAAATATGGCCTAAAAGTTTCGTCAGTCCTAAACCTGTCAGGAAAATTGAATTCCAGATTTGAGAATCTGTAGAGAGACAGACACTGATAGTAAGAATCAGATAATACCGAAGAACCTTCTAAAAGTAGTCAAAGCAAACTTCAGGCTGCAGTTTGATGATGATGAGTGGGTTAAACAAAATGTATTTCTGAAGGCGTTTATATATTTTATTTAGAGATGACGACACTTAAGAAGTCAAATTATATCTTGATATCAAATATCAGTATGTCATAAAACAGATCATAAATGAGAATGTTCTTCACTAACAGAATTTTGATAAAATAATAAATTAAATTAAACTATATGATAAAGAGAATCTAAATAATCTTTAATACCGTTATAATACACTTTATCAAAGGCTTTGTCTAGAGAAATAGCTCACTATATACACAAAATTGTTGGTTTATATTGTATATTTGTTATCCTCAGTTTGCCTTAACTCTCAAACGAAATTTAATTGTAATATTTGTATTGTATACGAGTATAATAAAATAAAAAGATAAAAATATGTTTTAATAGTTATAAAGCTTTACGAATATCAAGGCTGTGACCAGAATACTACATTTCTAGGCCAGATAGTCTAGCTCTGGTGATTCTAATTAATTCCTTATGTAAATGTTGTTATTGCACTGAGTTGTGCAGCATTCGTGAAAACAGTTTGGGTTTAAATTACAGAGCAATATGGCGCATGGGAAAACGTAGGTGATGAACGGTGATATTTGAGTAAAATTAACAAAACAACTCCCCTTCTTATTAAGTAATGTTTATGTGCATTGATGGTAGAAGATTTAGATAACAGGAGTATGTAAATAATGATAAGTGTTCATTACATAAGTCCAAAAGAAAACCAGTTTTTTTGCATTCAAGCAAAAAAATTATAATTTATTATACTTAGATTAGTAAATTATTGAAACGAAAAATCAATCGACAAGCAACTAACTTCCAACACATAATATGACGATAAAGTAATATTTTAATAAATAAATAAAGTCAACTCATATATAATATATAACTATAAACGCGGAACCTGATCGAACATATGATAGCTCTTATCAGAGGGTAGTAGTAATTCGCGGGCCTTGAACCAGCGACCGAACTATAATGCGTCAACCCCACAGTTATAAACCTTTTATATTATTTTCATGTCGAAGGCTCACTTAACATATACGTAGTTTCTTAAAATGTCTTTTTAAGCCAAAACAACACTTACAAGTTGAAAATAAATACGACAAGTTTCGCGAATGCATTTCAAGTTCATAATTATTGAAAATTGGTCGAAAAATTATTTATAAAGAATATCGCAAACAAAAACATGCTTTCCTTTTCGGAAATAAAGTATCGAAAAGTGGCACAAGCTTTATATTTGCTGGTGAAAAAGTGAAAAACAAAAAAAAGGCAAAATACTTCAAATTTTAAAGCACATAAAAACACAAGCCAAACGCTCGGGGATCAGCACACTTTGAAAGGGGTTATGTTGCGTTTGTAAATTATGGTGGGGTCGAGTAACCCGGAGAGACAGGAGAAATTGAGGGTGTAACAACCAGCAAAGCGGATGGTGGATCCAATAATAAAATAACTAAATATTTCACAAAAATGTCGAGATTTTATCCCTCAGTCATTCTACACTATTGTTTGAGAAAACAACTTAAGAAGTGTTTTTTAAAAGCAGCTATTTCAGGGCCTAGAGATTCCAAACGTTGCTAAGACAAGAAACTTGAAAATTTTTGTTTACAAATGGTGTTCAAAAATAGGATAACATAGTTGTCAAGATACTTTACTTATACATTTTGAGTAAGTTCAAAGAATACCCAATTTTACTCTGAAAATTACTTTGATTATTTTTTTATGTAAAAGTTAATTTTCAATTTATTTTAGTAACATTATCATTTCGGCCTTTCACTGGTTCAATGCTAAACACAAGCTTCTTAAAACATGTTGCAAATATTCTGTCATTTGCCATTTGTTTTGATATATTCGTTGTTAAATTCGTACCTCCTACAAATAAGGAGAATAAAAATTTGGAACTGAAGTAAAACTTGCCTGAAAATTACATCGAAATGAACACACACATAGACAAAAAAAATACGATTTCAATATAACAATATACGAGGGTGGATCAAATATAAACGAGACTTTTGTTTTATAGCGCGTAATTTTAAACGGAGCGCGCGGCCGCCTCGAGGAGTGTTGGGTGGGGATATCAGGAGTGGGGAGAGCGGTAGGCTGGCCTCGGCAGATTCCGTCATTTGAATGGCACACGATATCTGAGAAAGAGGTGCACCCATCGATTGCGCAACGCATAATTATCAAGTTTCTCGCTTGTGAGGACGTAAAACCGGCCGAAATTCTGCGGAGACTACACAGTTCGGGGATCGAGCACTGTGTGTTTGCCTGGCATAAGGATTTCATGAAAGGCCGTGAAGAGGTCGAAAACGAGAGCCATGATCGTCGCCTACGGAGGAGCATTTTCGAACAGAACATTAACGCCATTCGTGATCTTCTGGAAGGCGACCGACGTTTGACGGTTTCCGAAATTTGTTCTGAGATAGGAATAACTTACGGGAGCACTCGATCTATAATCACAAAGGATCTAGCATTCCGTAAAGTGTCTGCTCGATGGGTCCCACGTCTTTTGACTGCAGAACAAAAATTGACACGTTTGCACATCTGTGAGCGGCTTTTGGCGCGGTTCGCACAAGAAGGGAACGCATTTTTGAGTCGCATCGTTACCTGCGATGAAATTTGGGTACACCACTACACGCCCGAGTCGAAACAAGCCAGCATGGAGTTGAGAAAAAAGGATGACGCAGCCCCTGTGCAAGCCAAGACTTAGCTGTCAGCTGATAAGGTGCTTGCGACCGTTTTTTGGGAACTGCGCGGCATTTTGCACATCGATTTTTATCACGATCGTCGCACCATCAATGCGGCGTATTACTGCGAGCTTTTGAGTGAAGTTAAACTTGCTTGTCGATGCAAACAACGTAACCAACCGATAAGAGAAGTGATTATTTTCCATGATAACGCGACGCCCCATACTGCAGCTGTAACATGCGAACAATTGGAGGAAATGAGTTGAATACGACTGGAACACCCTCCCTAAAGCCCTGACGTATCGCTCTGCGACTTTCATCTCTTTGGGCCACTGAAAAAAGTTCTGGGAGGCGAACGATTCAACGACGACGATGGAGTAGAGGGGTAATGAAAATTACATTTGCATTAATTTTCGAAGCAATTTATAATGAAATTAAAATTAATTTACTATTTAACGCCAATTATGTTAGTGTCGGCGTACTACCACAAGCGCGTCTTGGTGACATCTCATATAAAAAACTTATATAAAATTTTTTGAAAGCCTTCACACTGTCGTTCGTGCGTAGCTTCATAAGCAGATTATTTCACTGAACAAGTCCAACACAATAGGGGGCTTTGTTGGAAACCTTTGATTTATTAGCGTTGTTTGACTCGATGACACAATGCAGTGGCAGATCTCAAAGCTTGACCTCCAAGTTTGACTCGATGACACAATGCAGTGGCAGATCTCAAAGCTTGACCTCCAAGTTTGACTCGATGACACAATGCAGTGGCAGATCTCAAAGCTTGACCTCCAAGTTTGACTCGATGACACAATGCAGTGGCAGATCTCAAAGCTTGACCTCCAAGTTTGAATTAAAGTAAGAAAAAACAAATATTGTTAAAATGACTATTACGAGTATTTTTATATTAATACTCTTCAGGAATTTCAAACGGCGTGTAGCGATAAGAAGCAAAGTAAATGGGGCATTAAAACATATATATTCGAAAGTTCAAAAAATGTACTTTACTTCGAAAACCAATATACCATATTTTTTAGTGGTCCATAGAGGCCATGAAATAAAAATAAATAAATTAGACCTTTATGGAAACGTTGAACCACGCCGTCGTTGTAAATTGTGATTAGTTCAAATTACACCAGGGACAGGGTGTGATGAGTAGTGATATTGGAGCAGCAGCCCGCCAATAATTGATGGACGTGGCGGGTAATAAAGAGGAATGCGGAGGGCGCTAAAAACGTACCTTTTAATTCATTACCCGAAGAGTGAGCCGATAAGGGTGTGGGGTCCTTTAGGAAAAAAACGAGCTGCCAACCGAACTTTCACGGGGAATCGTTCTCATGGTTTGTGTGTATGTGTATGCGTCACTATGAGAGAGGGAAAAATCCGATAATTACACATAATGAATTTCATCAATTTGGCCTGCCAATAAAGTATTTCACATTTTTCGCGAGATTTGTTTCATCTTATATCGTTTCGTTTAGAAATAAAGACGACAGGCGAAGCTATAATTACAAAAACTTATGAAAAAGAAACTCACGTATGAAAATAGTAGATACAAGAAAAGAAACATTACGTTTTGATCATAATATTTTTCCAGCTATAAAATATTCCATCATCACCATTTCGCCATGTTTCTTTTGGGGTTGCAAGCGAAAACCGATCTTCACTTCATTCTATTCTGGCATACATATTTCGTTTCTGTCACGTCCATCTTCCGCATCATGCATACTCTTTTACTATGAAGGTTTTTCACTCTTCCGTCTTTCAGAATTTGGTCGACCCACATTTTTCGAGATCCATCTTAAGTTTTCTACGAGTATACAATTTTATAGATATTTTTTGTAAATCTTTAACCATTCTTCTTTCTGTGATGCTAAACCATTTCAATTCTTCTTTGTTCATTTTAAGTACAATATTTTTTTTTAAACCGTATTCTTTACTAATGTTCTCATTCCTTTTTTCTGTCACACATTGTTTTCCTAACATTCTGTGTAAGGATCAAGTTATTTAAATCATAAAATATTACGAAATATAAAAAAAATCTCTTTAATACTATTATATTTCTTAATTATTATAGGCGCTAAATAAGTTGAAACGGCCGGGTTATGAAGAGAATACATGTCAGTGTAGCCAATCATATGACACTAATAAGTAACATAATTCATACGGCATCATGCGCTTAATTTTGAAAGCTTTTTGCTTCCATTTTGACTTAAGGGTTACAGTAAAAAAACTAACGTTATAAATTAAACTTAGTATGTTTTATCCAACACTGTTTATTCCACTTTTGGTCCTCAGGGGAGTACAAACAAGACTGATGATGAGGTGAAAGCCTTGAAACCGGTAGGGTTATACCGTTACAAAAAGTGGAATAAACAGCGTTTGCTAAAACAAATTACAGTGTAACTTTAAACGTTCACAATGTTAATACCTTAACTATAAATCATATATTAAAATAAGTTGTTTTTGCTATCAAATTTTCTTGGAATAGATTGATCTGAATCAATTCAATAGGGCGAGGTATTATGACAGGGTTTTTACCGTTCCTGGTCTTGTGACGTGGAATGGTCTGCTTCTACGTGATAGACATGGGTGGCGTTTGCAGTTTTAAGAAGCACTTGACAACCTTTTTTGGGGCATCGTATCAAAATTTATGATTACATATGTATATGAACACTAAACAAATACTCGTACATTACATCTAAACTTGCGATGCGTTACTATCACATATCGGAAGGTTTCTTGGTAGTTCGTCTTCCCTTGGTTTTCTAACCTAATATATTTTCGTTAACATATGCAAATGCGAGGAAGTACTCTTTATAATGGCCGCAGCAACCTTTCAATCCTTACGTCCAACGTTTATATTTTTAATCTTGACAATAATAGTGGATTCGAATCCCTAGCAAGAGAGACCTTGATGAGTGTCTGCTCTCTAAATGGAACAATATAAATTGTCCTTCTATTTTTATTATAAGGTATTTGGAATTTGTTGCCAGAAAGAAAAAAAACAAAAGCCTTGTGAAAATAGTGATAACGAGGACAAGGAAAACAAGCAAGAAGAAGTCTTCTATAAGATAAACATTTCACACAAAGGCGTTACCAGGATCTTCTTTAAACGCTGCATTCAATACGGTTCAGAACTGGAAACGATGAAAACAAATGGTTTACAAAGTTCTGCGTACAGCAGAAGACTTCGACGAGCAGCTTTAAGTATGCGATAAAGAAGAGTAAGAATAATTTGAAAGAAAATTTATTTTCTAAATATAAAGAACCCTTTGAAAATTTCATGGTAAAAAATGTCATTTTATTTCCTTTATACTCTCAGAAAACATGCATATAACATTGGAATGTGAAGTTAAGCAAATAAAGGAAATGTATAAAGCATAAATGTAGCAAATGTGAAAAAGCTGGCAACTTGTTTCAGATGGTATGTGTATGGTGTGAGAGACAAAAGAATGAAGTCAGGTGAATGCTGTGACAAACGGATACTCACTCAAATAACGTACAATTTAGCCGTCGAAAATGTGCATTCATATTTCTCTTTATGAAATTGTTGCTATGAAACAAACACAGTGCACCTAAAAAGGTTTTTTGGTGGAATGAAAAATGTAAATTGAGAAAAAAAAACTTTTCTGTTTTAAGAGCCGCGTAAATTGCAGCAAGACACGTTGAGAGTTATGAAAATGAATGAAAAATAACTGGAAAGTTAAGTAAAATTTATCAGTTAAAGATATTTTTTTTATCATAATATAATCAATACAAATATCAGTTACATTTAGTATCGAAATTTCTAATGTTTTGAGTTGATTTGAAAGAAACGTTAGCCATTTTCAAGCCACATAACTCCGATAGTAAGTCTGTAAAATTATATGTACGAGTCTAAATTAACGGCCGTTGATAATATATTGTACAAATTTATTTTATTTAATAGATATAATTATTGTATAATTATAACGATAATAGATATAATTATTTTATCCAAAGGTCACTCGTATGACAATACTTATTTATCCAAATCAAGGCATGTCAACCATCCAATAGCATTAAGTGTTGTCAGATGAAATTTCGAAATACTCGCAATGAATGATCTTAAAGTATACTAATTGAAAACATGTTGTAGGGTTATACAACACTAAAAGTAAATAATCGAGTGTTGACAGGGTTTTTACAAACAAATAATCGAGTGTTGTTTGCAAAATATGTATTTTTTTCTATATAACCCATACAAATGGTTACCATTCATGATAACAAATCGGATGTACCAGACTAGATTCCCAATGGATTCACTTCCTGACTAATTTCCCACGTCAATGTCATTTCTTCCGAATATATGTTTTCTTGTAACTTGTGATCTGCTTACATAAATTCCATGAGAACTACTGAGCTATAAAAATGAGGTATTAAATATGTCAAATGAAAAACTAAGAATATTTAATGTGTTCTTGTATCTCCCAACATGGAATTCCAAGTCAACAAAACTTTGGGTTCGATATTTTGAGGCTGTTATTCCCAATAGGTTCACTTCCTGACTACTTTTTTACTCGTTAATATTTCTTGTATTCTATTGTGTTACACTTTCGTTTTTCGTAGAATACAGTAATAACTGGCAGGTTCGTTCCATGTGTCAACTTATATACAACCTAAAACATGATAAATATGCCTTAAGTGAAAAACAGACAGGAATTATCTATTAAAAAATCTGAGTCGTAATGGGAATTGAACACGTGCCCTTCAGGTTGAAATACAGACCTCTTATCAACTAGGCCATGAAGGTTGTTGAAATGATTAGGAGAAATATAATTCATTTAAAATCTTAAAAAACGACATTCTGTTTACTTTGTGTTAGCATGGTAATTGCTTTTTTAACTTAATATACTAAATAAAACATTATTTTTCTTGATATTCCCCACTGTTTTGAAACTGGCAGTGAGCTTAATTAATAAAACAGTCATATTTTTCTTGATATTCCCCACTGTTTTGAAACTGTCAGTGAGCTTAATTAATAAAACAGTCTTAAATACTAAGAAAATTAGTACTTATATTATTTATTTTATCAAACTAAAAAAGCAATAAACTATTCTATTCACGTTTTTTTTTCTTTTTTGTAAAAGCTAATACTCGTAGTCCCACAGGAAGAACAAAATATATCAGTGTAATGTGATATGAAATATTTTACAGGACAATGTCCCGGTATGCCATGTAAACTGTACTCGGATGACTGCCAGGGGCTCAAATTTCCTGCACAAACTATTCACAAGAAACACTCCAAAAACCCCGGTTATAACACAATTTTCCAGAGTTTTAGAATTATATTTCTTATAAGATATGTCCGGTTATATTATTTTATAACATATGTACTTAAAATCAAATTGTACTAAAATATAATAAATAACATAAAACTTCATTAGAAATTTGAAAGAAGTAACAAGTGTTCGTGCTACATAAGTTTTATGTTTAAAGAATAAATATATGCTATTGAAATGTGCTAGAGGTTAAACAGAAAAATGAAAGAATGATAAATAAATATGATCAAACAATGATGTGACTGGCCATGCGATTGACGCGTTGACATTGTGATCAAAAGGTCGTCAATTCGAAACATGCGACACAGTATTCCTCATAAGAGATCACAAATATTGAATATGTCTAGCTTTTGGACGAACGAGAATAAATAGGCATTTAATATATATTTGGGAAAAGAGAAATCAGACTGTTTGGTAGTATATATTATCTAAATATGAATCACACAACTGACGAGGAAAAATGAGAGCTTTAAGAAGTCAGCTGTTTCAATTTGTAATTTCGGATGAATTTATATTTCAAGTATTGAAAGCACTTGACAATTAAGGTACTAATGTATTTAACTAAATAAATAAATGTTTATTGAAAGTAACATCAAAATTACATATAAATCTCAAGACAATGTCGAAGAAAATACATTTAAGAGAGAAGCTTCGAAGAGATCTGGGCTCATATCATAAGATCTGGGCTTAGTCAAGACACACTTCCACTAATAATATTTATTTACTTATTGAGAAAACATACGACACGTAAGTATCCTTTACATGTCATGGTAACAATTATGAAATAAAATTTAACGTGTCAATACCTTCAAAAAAAAATAGGATACATATATCTCAAAAAATAATTTAGGATAAATTATTCAACGTAAAAGTAAAGTTCTTATCGTTAACTACCATAAATGAAATATTGAAAATTATTTTAACGTAAAATATGTTTAAAAATTGTTTGTTTTTGTAAATTCTAGCTTTAGGTCTACATAAGTAAGTCAAGATATCTAATCAAAATATTTTTCCATGAATAATTCAGCTTCGTAAAATTTCTATTGATATAAAAAATGAGTAAGTCAATCTGAAAACCGCCCACACTGAGATGTATTATGATTATTCAGGGAATATATTGGGTGTACAAATAAGTCACCGCCGTTCGACAAAAGTTGGCGCCACCAGTAAGTTATGGTTAAAATTGTCAGATGTAAAATGTCATTATCGTAAGGTTGGACATCTATCAACAACATGACTTTGAAATATTAGTGAATTTTTATCAGTATAACATATTTTTTTGTGTTCGAAAATGTCAAGTTTTGAGCCGAATAAGCGTCATTTGCGGGAACTTTTGATTTACTTCTTCAATTTGAAGAAATCTGCAGCTGAGGCGCATCGATTGCTTGTAGAAGCATATGGTGAGGCTGCCTTAAGTGAGAGAAGTTGTCGTGAGTGGTTTCAAAAGTTTAAGAACGGTGAATTTGACATCGAAGACAAAGAACGTAGCGGAAGGCCGAAAGTGTACGAAGACGCGGAATTGGAAGTATTATTGGATCAAGATTCGTGCCAAACGCAAGAAGAACTTGCACTTACATTAGGAGTGACTCAACAAGCAATTTCACATAGGTTGAAATCATTGGGAATGATTCAAAAACAAGGAAATTGGGTTCCATATGAACTGACACCGAGAAACGTTGAACGCCGATTTTCCACATGTGAAATGCTGCTTGCCAGGCATAAACGAAAGGGTTTTCTGCACCGTATAGTCACTGGTGATGAAAAATGGATCCACTATGATAATCCAAAAAGGAAGAAACCATGGGGAACCCCTGGCCATGCTTCAACATCTACAGCTAAGCCAAATATTCATGGAAAAAAACTCTTGTTGTGTATTTGGTGGGATCAGCTTGGTGTCGTGTATTATGAGTTGCTCAAACCGAACGAAACCATTGCTGGGGCTGTCTACCGAGCACAATTGATGAGATTGAGTCGAGCACTCGAGGAAAAGCGCGCCCACTGCTACTCCAGACACGACAAAATTATTCTCCTGCATGATAATGCTCGTCCACATGTTGCGGCGCCGGTCAAAACCTTTTTGGAAACAATCAATTGGGAAGTTTTACCCCACCCGCTGTATTCACCAGACATTGCTCCTTCTGATTTTCACTTGTTTCGATCGATGACGCATGACCTGTCTGAGCAGCACTTCACATCATATGAAGATACCAAAAATTGGGTCGATTCGTGGATAGCCTCAAAAGATGAAGCATTCTTCCGACGCTGTATCCGTATGCTGCCAGAAAGATGGGAAAAGGTAGTGGCAAGCAATGGGCAATACTTCGAATAAAACATGAGGTTCCGTTCTTTCACAATAAATGCCCAATTTTTGATAAAAAACGGCGGAAACTTATTTGTACACCTAATAATTTTATATAAAATATAACAGAATGAAAAATACAATAATATTGGCTGGGATAAAAATAACTTTGAAGTATTCGAAAATATTCCTATGACAGCAATAAGAATTTTCCATGACACTGAGCAAGCAACTGGGGCCTCGAGGGCGAAACATTGACGCCTTTCGCTACTAAAATAGACAGCGATATCTCCGTTTTTGTTCAAATTGAGTGTACGAGTGTGCTACCGTCGCGCAAAGCACAAATTACAATGTCTCAGTATCTGGGAGTGTAAAGGTCAGCATTTTCAAGATTTTTATAACTTTTAATAACCATAATAAAACAAAGCTTTTCATGTATATTAAAATGACGCCCCTTCTCTGTTAGGGTAGGATGACAGAGTGCCAGATTTTCCTAGCTCGGCGCACACCATTCACCTCTTCTTGTTGTGCTCCCCTGGTGATGAGGTGAAAGCCTTGAAACCTGTAGGGTTATACCGTTACAAAAAGTGAAATAAACAGTGTTTGATAAAACAAATTACCATGAAATGTATTTTTGTATTAAGGGTGAACCATCCAAATATTGGAATATGTCAGAAATCTAAGCCGGTATGCAGGATTACTTAGTAAATACGTCTATAATGAGATCGCATACAATTCGAAGAAATAATTAAAAAAAAATTAATACATGCAAAAAATCACTTATTGGGGATGCCATACTATTCACTGAGTCGCGGCAGCGCTTATTTTGAATGTAGTATAGTGTATAGGCGGAAAGATTACAGTGCCCATGGGGAATATTGCGCCTGATAAGTTAGCGCCCCGATTTAACTTCTATAAGGTATCGCTAAGGGATTTGGGTTAAATTAAGTATACACATGCCAGGGGCTTACACACGATACTCATCAATTACTACCACGGGTTTAATAACGATGCTGCTTGATCTTGATGTTTGGTTAATGTGTTAGGTAGTAAACTGTAAAATGGTCAAAATGCGCACTACTCAGAACGGTGATCCTTATGGTATACCCATTACACGGAATAAAATAACCATTAATAGAATTCTGCTATTGTAGAATTTTCTCAGATGATGGAATAGTTACAAGGGATATTAAATGGTGTATACCGATATGAAACAAAGTCAATGGAGGACTAAAATATATATACTCGATCCAGATAGTATCAAAATTAGTCAAGATGTCTATAAGAGTACTATTGTACTTAATTTGATGATTGGAAGTGAAACGTGTACGTACTCGTAGAACAAGACTGAAAAATCCGAATAAATACTGTAGAAATGCGTGTTCCTAGGGGTGGCAATGTATGATAGAATACGTGATTAGAGATGAATGCGAACTTAATGTTGATGTGTTGAATACTATGAAAAAGAGCACTCTGAGATGGTTTGGGCACGTGAAACGAATTAATGAAAGACTAAAAAAACAAATGTGAGTGGAAGGCGTAGTTGAGGAAGACCGAGAAAAGTATGGTTGGATTAAGTGTATAGTATTTTGAAAGAAGGAAATGTAAAAAGTCATAGAAATCGTAGCAGTTGTATAGATAAAGAAGAGGTGAAAGATGTGTGGCATGAAAGGAAAGTCTGGCGCTCACTCCGTTCTGCCCATTCCGATAGGCAAACAGTGTGAGGGATTGTATGTATGTTTGCTTTTCTGTACTTTATAAGATTTGTAGTATAAAAGTTAAATGCTGAGAGGCGGGTACACTCATCAATTCATAAAAAAATATAAGATATTATAGGTAATTGCAAACTTTGAAATATAGGGTTAAAACTTGAAAGCGAAAATAACATTAAAAGAAGGCGATCATACTGTCGAGTTATAAGAATTGAGAAGAATATGTTTTGTAATAATTCATGACTAAATATGGAATAAAGTAATTAAGTATTAATGTGAACGAATAATTATACAATATATTAAAAACCGAGCATTGTGAAGTGAAGACAGAAGAACCTTAAGATGGTGTAAGCATGTCGAAAGCATGTGTGATGAAACGTTAATAAAACAAATCTATTAGTTTATATGTTGCGTATAATAAATTATTAAAGCGCTATATAAAACCCTGCCTAACGCATTTCTGCAGCAGAATAAACCTGTTGATCGTCATAGAAGTTTGATTTCCTTGTTATCAGAACTTCGGGTTTGTTCTGCCCAGACTGTGTTTGTTATCAGAACTTCGGGTTTGCTCTGCCCAGACTGTGTTTGTTATCAGAACTTCGGGTTTGCTCTGCCCAGACTATGTTTGTTATCAGAACTTCGGGTTTGCTCTGCCCAGACTGTGTTTGCTAAAATGCAAACTTCTTCTCATCATAATATTATTTATTGATCACGAGCGATAGCCCAAATAACTTCAATACGTACATACCATCATGTCATGCCTCTTTTGAGGTAGGCAGAGAGGACAGCTTTTGCTTGTTTCACATCCATATATCTCGTCATACACGCTTGTTTGTTTTTCACATTACATAATTTTCTACAAATTATGTTAACATTTTCATGTTTAATCTTTGTAATATTTTGTGTTTTGCATTGATGCCACTTAAATTTTGATATGTATTATTTTAATGGTTGAAATCGACCGTATATTGCATAAAAAAGCTCATATCACGAAGAAAATTGCATTGTATTAAAACAAATATTATAAATAATTAGTCAAAGTAATTAGTTCTAAGCACAAACATTTTGTTGCTAACTTTATTCCAAACGTGCTGAATATATATTGTTACAAAATATATTAGTTTATTGAATAGTTCAAAATATGATGATTTTCCGGTAATTAATGCTTTTTACAACCACAAAGGAAAAAAAACGCGACATAAACCAAAAAAAAATATCCACAGTATATGTATATATAATATGGTGACGATGCATTAAGCGATCGGGTTTGTCAATTGTAGTTTAAAATAATCAAAATACATACTACATTCGAAGATGGAGTCCACTCCTACAAAATGACAAAAAAAATCTAGACATGGATCGAAAATAAAAAGCGTTCTACGACACGAGAGATTGTTGACATACTAAAAATATAAAAAAATCACTGGCCACGCGCATTTGATCAATATTGTGTTGGAATTTGATCTTAAAATACGAAATTACTATCCAGACAACCCAATCATAATTACTTTGTAAGCAAAACAATAAATACACATTTGAATAACGAAACACCCATTTAATAAAGGCAGTGGGATCGGATCACATTGTATTCGATCTCACCGCCTGCTTCCGTCAGAATATTCCCCCAGCCCGAGTTAATTGTATTCAAATATTCTGGAAGACGTTGCTAATTCAAGAACAGGGCTGTATGCGCTTTATTCATGCACCGGTGCCATGAAAACAGCTGCGTCTGCAATACCGAGATGCAGTCGTGGAAGTGATATCTACATAGATATGCGCGATTATAATGCAGGGATGTTTAATGTAAACTCGCGTTTACCCGTATATAAGGGAAGACGAGTGCTACAAGCGTCTAAATGCCAGGAAATGTAAACGTGAATAAGTAAGAAATAACCCATCTAGGCATACATAATATTTGAGAATTTCATGTTGATTTTAAATATATTTCAAATATTTAAAACATAACTCGGTGAAGCTTAATTGAAAATGAGATTTTGGGAATTATTTAGTGACTATACAAATTGGAGAGTACAACATGAGATAAAGGTCGGACGGATGAAAAGGTAGTATTGTCATAGGAGGTCGTACATACATACCATCACGCCTTTTTACCTGTTGGAGTAGGCAGAGGACAGAACGCCTGACTTTCCTATTTCGACACAAATATTTCGCCTCTTCCTTATCCATACTTCTTCTCATTCAGCTACTTCGAATTCTCTTACTTCTTACATTTCCTTCTTTCAAAATATCATTAATTTGATCCAACCATACTTTCCTTGGTCTTCCTCTACCACACCTTTCATTCAAATTTGCACTGTATATTTGTTTTGTTAATCTTTCTTCTTTCATTCGTTTCACATGCCTTATCCATCTCAGAGTGGTCTTCCATATCTTGCTCAGCACATTAGACTTCAGTTAAAACTTTCCCTGATCACTTCATTTCGTATTCTGTCATACATGAATTAAGAATTCTTCTAAATGTACGCATTTTTCGGCTATTTTCCGTCTTGTTCCATGCGCATGTTTCGATTTCACAAGTACTAAAATACGCATAACAACTATAAGCATGGCAAATTTTGATACTGTTTGGTTCAAGTAAACATGTATATGTTTTAGTGCCCCAGTGACTTTGTTTTCTATCGTTAAACACCGTTGAATATCTCTCATAACTCTTCTATCATCTAAAAAAATACTAGCTAAATAGCAGAATTCTTCGACTTGCTTTAATCTTTCATTAATCAGCCATATATCGCATATAATTTATTTTCATACTTTTTTTATATAAATGACTTTTCTCTTTGCATGTAGATATAAACGAGTATGTATGTTCGATAAGCGATTTGAATATCTAATTTTAACACATAATTTATCCCCAATAGGAATTAACGGCCAAAAGGGCTAGGCAAATTAGATAAAACACCCTGTTTACAAGGAATGGAGCCTTAATTAAGCAGTGTCCACGGGGCAAGTAACCCGATTAGGGAGCGGTTTCGTTATTCCGCGAGAGTGATCAAAGCCGGATAGAGCCCGGACTTGGTCGGTGCAGCGGCACTTACCTAAGGATAGACCCGGTGTAGTGTGGTGTCGGTGCATTAACACTACGAGTATCTGATACTAGCGAAAATACAACGCTTCAACGTTTAAAAGGTTTGGTAAATATCCGTGAGATGGCTCCACAGTCTATAATGATATCACTGCTGGTAAGCATTATTATTATATTAACGGGTCAACAAGCGAGAGAAGTTCTCCATACACACCATCACGTCATTATACTGTCAGGATAGGCAGATAGAAGAGAGCGCTAGACTTTTATATCCCAACATACATATTTCGCCTCTTCTACATTCACACGCTTTTTCATATAACTCCTACGATTTCTCAGACGTAACATTTCATTCTTTCAAAATATCCCTTCACTTTACTACGCCTTCTACTCAAATTTACACTGCATATATGTTTTGTTAGGTTTTCTTCATTAAATCGTTCTACATGCCCAAACCATCTCAGAGTACTCTTCATAATCTCACTCAATACATCAACTTTAAGTTTACATTTATCCCTATTCTGTCATACATTGTCACCCTATATATTCTTCTTGGTTTGCGCATGTACAGCATTTATTCTGCTCCTTTTAGTATTTGTTCACGTCCACACATCATCGTACTAGAATATTGTTGTGAACTATGATTTTACGTGCCATTGACACTGTCCGGTTCGAGTAAATGTGTGTTGGTGCCCCATTGACTTTGTTACCTATCACTACATGCCGTTCGATATTTATCTTAATTATTCTATTACATGAGAAAATACTACCTTAATATCAGATTATTTAACTTTAATCTTTTTTGCTCACCCATATATCGCATTTATTTTGCTTTCACACTTTTCTAGCACGGGATTTTAAAACATTAATTTTAAGACATTTCTCTTCCCATCTCGTATACAATTTACTTCCTTAATAGAACATCCTTTCGATAGTTACGGGAGGACAATTTATATAGCGCTATTTAGAAAGCAGACTAGTGCTGAGGAACAGAGGACCACGCCTTTTAGGTCGCGTAGCTCCTGATAGGATCTGCTTCAGACTTTCGAACCATCTGCCAAAAGAGATCAACACCTAGAGTTACATAATCAATGTATAAACTACAGTTTCCAAATTTAAGTGTTTGGTGATTTAATTTTGAATTTCAACTGTACTTAAAAAAAAGTTGTACTCCTCTCCAAAGGAACATATCTCAGACACAAATTCAAAACATACAATGGAAATATCCTAATAAGGGACTCGAATACAAAGAAACAAAGTTAAATAGTCTATGAGAAAAAATATATAGTATACTGAAAGGTAGAAATTAATTCTATTAATTTATAAAGCAATTTTTTCTTGTTGCTCCACTGGTTCATATATTTCTTTAAAAGTCGAGATTTAAATATGTGACTGATTTAAATAGTATATTGCATTTTTATAAAAATCTCCAGGCACTAACTGCACTAATAAGGAGGTGTCTAAGCCAATGACTGATTGTCTCTCTTCGCCCCCGACTGTATTATTGACCTTCCTTTACCTACACCCCATGAAACCCAAACTCCCCTTACTCATTACTTTTTTGCGAGAGCCAATCAGAAATGATAAAATGCGGAGTTTCTCGGATGGTTTAAATTAGCAGTATGATGCAGAAACCTGTCAGCTACAGCCCGAGGGAAATGATATTATTGGTAAAGAACTTGGTTGTTATTATAATTGTTAAATTGTTATAATTGTTAAAATTGCATAATGACTTTAATTTGGTACGACAAATCATTCTATAGTACCCGGCGGTAAGTAATACACATCGGGCTTAAGAAAGAGACTGTCGGCCATGATCGGCTAACTTTGGCTTTGTAGAGCGTCGTCTCTGTCATTCATACACGTGCTCCGTCGCGAGACTGTTAGCGCATCGTGCGACAGAGACGAAGGTCTACAAAGCCGAAGTTAGCCGATTATGGCCGAGTGTCTCTTTCTTAAGCCCGATGTGTATTACTTACCGCCGGGTACTGTAGTTTGGGCGGATCGCTTAAAAAAAACTTGGTTTGTTGCGTGACATTTTGATTCATTCCTCTTTTGTTTTTCATTTATTTTTTATTGTTAAACATTTGATTCAGCCTGTTGTTTTGGATTTACGGATTTTGCGTGTCGATGTACTTCAGCAGCTTTATTCACGCGGAAATTTGTTCGGCAGGGGTTCGCAAGAGAACAGTTTGGTATATTATTTCGTATTTGTAGTTTTAAATAACAAACTTCTAACCCAGGGTTTCAAGATTTTTTGAAAAAATGATTCCTGTCTGGTTTTTATTAAAAACCTTTTTAATATTTTTCGGCTAGTTGGAAGAGATTTCCACATGGCAAGTAGCCTACCAGATTGTACTGTGTGTAACGCAAGTGTAATATACTACAATAATATCGATGGAACCTCATACAATTTTTTTTTTACATATTATTCTAGATACGAGGTTGCAGTACCACAGTCGTCCACGTTACGAAGTCCATAGTTCATCACCCAATTATGTTCATCATCCAATTATGATGTAGATAAAGTATAACTTTTGAAATCCAACGAAATTTAAGAAGGTGTCTACAGAAACAAAAAATGTCTAAAACAAAATTTAAAAAATGCTTTGATTCAAAATATTGATGTCATTTGATAAATTAAACAAAATAAATGAATTATTTTAATACTGTTGAACAACTGTGATTGAAATAATACATCCGTTCACAGAATTATTTAGTCTATGTCTGGGCCAGCTTCTCAATGATTCTGCGCTGGCTTTATAATTGAGACAAACGACCTCCATGTCCTTACATCGAGATAAATCGTGCGAGATGGATTAGAAGATGTGTTCTGAAAGCTCCTCGAATTGTCAACAATTATTCCAGCTATTATTCAAGCTTTCAGTTCAGAGTTTCAAAACATTCTGCAGATATTGTTGATTCGTACAAAATTAAACCGTAATAAATTGAGATATTTTGAAATAGAAAAAGTGAATAAAACATATAGCTCTGCCAAATTAAAAAGTGCTTAAAAATGCTTTATACACATGCATGCCATCACGGCGCCTCCCTGTCGGTGTAGGCAGATAGAAGAGTGCTAGATTTGCCTAACGCGACACACAGATTTCAACTTTTCTAAATTCATACACCTTTTCATAGAGCTCCTACGATTTATTTACTTTTCACAAGTCCTTCTTTCGAAATAACAAACACTTGATCCAACCGTACTATCCTTGGTCTACCTCTACCAAAATTTTCACTTCACTCGTACATTTGGACTGCACATTTGTGTACCTAGTCTTTCTTCATTTATTCGTACTACGTGCTCAAACTATTTCCGAGTGGTTTTCTCCATATTTCTTAACACATCCACCTTAAGTTCAAATTCATCCCTAATCACACATTCCGTATTCTGTCACACATTGTCACTCTATGCATTTTTCAAAAATGTTATTAATTCGCTAAAAAAATCTTGTATGAACAAGATACTCGTACTATTTACAAATAATATTATTATTTCAACGTTTTTGAAAAAAAAAACTTGTTTTTAAAAACATGCCAATTTAACCAATTTTGCACTTACACCACATATATGAAAACGAAACAAAGATATGTTGACCAATTTAACTTCAAACTACAATTAACTTATTTTAAGATATTTCAGAAAACATTACAAAGCTTTTTATAACCAGCCTATGGAATAATAAAAATAAATAGAATTTATCTATATTTCATTTAAATTTTTTCGATTCACTTTCTTTTTATACAATAAATTATTGTCATGTGACAATTTCTTCCGACCGATCAGAAATATGTTAAAGTTGCCTTCAATGAAAATCACACTGGAACCCTTATTAATAAAAATGGGTCACAACGGGAACCGAACTCGCAACCTCCGATTCGGAAGATAGGTGTTATACTAACTAGGCCACGGAGGTCACGCTAACTAGGTCACATGTTTGAAATCAAAATTATACTAATCGCAACCTTAACAAGACACGAGTTAATAAGGTATTTCAAAGAAAATTTACTTTTTTAAAAATACTTCCATTTATATTATAATTTTTATTTAGTACGATATTTGGTACTAAACGCCAAATATGAAAGATGTTCATCGGTTTGGATTTGTTGAAGGGGTATCATACGAATGAAAAAAATACTTCCATTTATATTATAATTTTTATTTAGTACGATATTTGGTACTAAACGCCAAATATGAAAGATGTTCATCGGTTTGGATTTGTTAAAGGGGTATCATACGAATGAAAAAAATACTTCCATTTATATTATAATTTTTATTTAGTACGATATTTGGTACTAAACGCCAAATATGAAAGATGTTCATCGGTTTGGATTTGTTGAAGGGGTATCATACGAATGAAAAAAATACTTCCATTTATATTATAATTTTTATTTAGTACGACATTTGGTACTAAACGCCAAATATGAAATATGTTTATCGGTTTGGATTTGTTGAAGGGGTATCATACGAATGAAAAAAAAAACAAATCATTTTCGATCGAGAATTTGTGATATTTGAAAATATGAAGATAGATTGAGTAGTAATGCTAAAAATAATGCTAAAAAAAAACATTATTTTCCGTATATTATTGAAATATGTCTCATTCGAGGAAAACTAAAAAAGTAAGATAAATGATATCGTGTAAGATTCACAAATGTATAAGAATTTGTCATATCGATAAATTTATGAATATATAACACGACAGTATTCATTTCTGAGTTTTATCTAAACATAGTCGGATTTCTGAAAAGATGAATTATTTCTCATGTGGCGTCTCAAAATCAGAGACAGACATGAGAAATCTACGCTTCCAGTCAGGAGAATTCAAAAACAGACGCAAGAAAAATAAAAAGAATCACTCTAAGCACTCGCGCATTAAAAAAAGGTTTATCACTCCGATTCTTAGGGTAAAGAAAAATGATCGCCGGCTTAAGTTCTTACATTATAAGAAAAAAGGTTTCCTTTTCTATTTCTGAAACTGTATTTTTTCTCGAATTTTTCATTTGGAAAAAATGTGCGAAAATATTTTTCCGTCATCACTTAAAAATATTTTTTTGAAAAAAAAAAAACCACACACAAAAGCTGTGTTTTATTTAAAATAAACAAAAATCTTTTGAAAACGTATTAAAAAAAATGCTTGTCAAATATATACATACTACTTCCGTCCAGAATTCTGCCACCTGAATAACACTGGGCATTTCACGAATCAAGTCCTCGGTGTAAGCCACCGGTTTCCTCGGGAACTACAGTAAGTGTCGCATGGACTGCTTCGCACCGCATATACTGTAATTCCATCCTGTTTTTTTTTTCTTTTGTATGGTACGAATTGGTGATTCGGACATATCGAAGAGACAATATCGTTTTCAGTTCAAAGACCTTTTTATTTATAATTTACCTAGTGCATACAAAATTGATTCCGTAAAAAACATATGACCATGTTGATCATTATTGATAAAATTTATCATATTAAAATAAACATAAAGATAAAATCTTAATTTATTATCGATCGAATAACATTTTTGATATTTTTTCTATAATTTCATACTTTTAACACGCTAACGTGTTTAATTTTCATTGAAAGTACAACTTTAAAATAACACATTCTTACTTACATATTAGCTGTGCAAATATGGTATGCCATTATCGCACAGCTCGATAACTTGGAACATTGCTGTATCTATATAGGAAGCATAACGTCAGTTGAAACGATATGATGTGTTGTTTGCAGTGACAATAGAACAAAGAGAAGAATCATCTGTATCTCTTTGGTAGAATTATTCCACATCTCCGTCTATTCAGGAACACTGTTTGCTAGGTTAATTCTGCTTTGAAAACAAATAATCTACATACAATAAAATATAGTAATTAATCAGTTTAAATAACGAAGACAAAGAACATTATTACACACTGTAGTTACAAGCAGATACGAGTATAAGTAATATCTTAAAACGAAATGTCTTGAAGTTTAAGGACTTTTTTATTGGCTATTCCCCCAAATCTGGGTGTTCTCAGTCAGAGAACAATGAGTCGATTACGTTAATTGAGAATACGAATCACAGTAAGCTCTCGCTATCAAAATAACAAAAAAAAAACACATTTATCATATAAGACTACTAATTTTAAATCCTTATTCCATTAAAAAATATATTTTTTCTAAGACTTTTAGTATATGTATTTCGGTTTAATCGATTTGTTATTGTAGCGAATGTACGAAATAATAAAAAATAAGAAAAGTTTTAACACTAATAATTAAAAAGATGTACGAGTATAAGTTGTTAATACGGACGTTTTAATTTCAATAAAAAGATGTACGAGTATAAGTTGTTAATAAGCACGTTTTATTTTCATAAAAATATGTACGAGTATAAGTTGTTAATACGGATATTTCAATTTCAATAAAAAGACGTACGAGTATAAGTTGTTAATGCGGACGTTTTAATTTCAATAAAAAGATGTAAGAATATAATTTGTTAATACGGATGTTTTAATTTCAATAAAAAGATGTACGAGTATAAGTTGTTAATACGGACATTTTAATTTCAATAAAAGGATGTATGAGCATAAGTTGTTGATACTGACGTTTTAATTTTAATAAAACGTTGTACGAGTATACGTTGTTAATACGGACGTTTTAATTTCAATAAAAATATGTACGAGTATAAAGTGTTAATACGGACGTTTTAATTTCAAATATTTTAAATTAATAAAATACCCCACCCCCCAAGGTATGAAAATTTGATTTACTAAACGTTATATTTTTGCCGAGTTCAATAAATGTCGCGTTTCTTCTTTCATCGAAGAACTTTTATCCACTTATAGATCGATTGTTACATTTTTTAAGTTTAATCAGTTGAAACTTAAAACATCTAAAATTAACATTTTTTTAAATGTATTTTATTACATAGACTAATTATTATAATTGCATAGTGACTTTGATGCGGTAGTACAAATCATTCTAGTGATTGGATTGCCTATTAAAAAAAGTATGAACACTAAGTGATCAAATTCGATCTATAAAAATAAAAAAACACAACAGGAATAGAAAGACAAATATTGATTTAATAAACTATACATAAACACTCAACTCGATATCACGAATTAATTTTCTAAAGCACTAACAAAAGTGGAGCTTTCAACATCTTGACCGCAGATTTGCAACTTTGATCAAAGCCAAAGTGAAAGTGGGCACATTTGATGAACCCGAAACTTGGTCGACCGTGATCAACATATTTCTGTGGCATTAGAACGATATATGTTGGGTTCGGGCATGAATTGCATTCCAAGGGCTTGTTACGAAGTTTCTAAGAGTGATCTAAATAAGGGTTTTGGTCATTAAATGCCAACCAATACCGGTTTCAAAGCATTCAACTTTATGAAATTAAATGTTTCACCTTATGAACTTAGCATAAATTAAAAAAAAAAACATTTAGTTTTTCAAATCATCTAAAATTTTTGTTGTTGCTTCGTACGTCTTTTCACTTGTTTTTGTCGAATTGTTATCAATTGTTTTTTTATTTTAAGATTATTTTGTTAGTATTGCAAATGAAGCACAAACTACCTAATTTGAAATATTGTAAGTAAAGTAATACATTGTACCGTTGATGAAAAATAAAACAAATAATGTTTCATTTATAAATCTCGTTTACTTTATTGACTCTTATTAATGCATTTTTTGGCTTCAACAGACAAAGTTAAAACATCCTAATGTGGGTGGATACCATAATAATACATAAAAAAATTAAAAGTTATCTGATTAGAGTATTTTATATTTAACTTGGTAAAGAACGAGTGACGTGACATAAATAACGTAATACTTAAACTAGCTTGGATCCCCCCCTAAGCAATGGAAAACCTTTTCACTCATATTACAAAAGTATGAGGTAAGAAATTTATGAGATATGCCAAATATATCTTCCAAAAAAAGATTTAAAAAATACGTCATCGTATATCAGTCGCTTATCTTATAAATGACGTGATAGTTGTAATGGCTTACATCTAATACAAAAATGTCAGTTAATCTTTATTAATAACATGGCGACCAGTCAAACGGAAATATTATCAACACCTTCTAGACTTTAGCTTTTCGAAAAAATGTGGAAATAGTAGGAAGCTGCTCTTAACCTTTTTGGAATATAATGCTAAAAAAGTTAATAAGATAGAAAAAAACAACACATAGTCTAAAAACATTCTTAATACTCCATATAAATATGTACTGTAAAAATATACAGAGCAATAACCTTTTTGGAAAATTATGTTCAAAAAACTTAAGAAGACAGAAAAAAGGGTACATAGTCTGAAAACATTCTTAATATTCCACACAAATACTGTAAAAAATATACAAAGCAATAACCTATTTGGAAAATAATGTTCAAAAAAGTTAAGAAGATAGAAAAAACTGCACATATTCAGATTTTTTTAATATTCCATACAAATACTGTTAAAAATATTCAGAGCAATAAACTTTTTGGAAAATAATGTTCAAAAAAATAAAGAATATAGAAAAAAACAGCCCATATTCTGATTTTTTTAATATTCCATACAAATACTGTAAAGAATATACAGAGCAATAACCTTATTGGAAAATAATGTTAAAACACGTTAAGAAGATAGAAAAAACAGCACATAGTCTGAAAACATTCTTAATATTCCATTCTAAAAAATATACAAATTAACCGTGTGTGGAAGGCTCAGAAAAGTACCGTTGGATCAAGTAAATAATATTTTGAAAGAAGAAAATGTAAAAAGTCAAAGAAATGGTAGGAGCTGTATGAGGTGCATGGATGTGGAAGTGGAGAAGGATGTTTGTGTCGAGATATGAAAATCTGGTGATCTGTCCTCTCTGCCTGCTTCGAAAGGGAAATTTCGTGATGGTATGTTCAACCTCTGTGGCCTAGTTGGTAAGACGTTTGTTTCCCAGCCCGGAGGTTGCGAGTTCGATTCGTGTTGGAACCAAGATTTTTTAAGAAGGATTTCTGTCTAGTTTTCACTAAAGGCCTTTTTAACATCTTTCTGGTTGGTTGAAAGATATTGCCACATGGCAATAAGCCCGCCAGGTTGTACTGTATACAACGAAAGTGTAATGCAATACAAAACAATATGTATAAAAAAACATCTATTACCTGTATTCGAAAATACGACTTCTCAAATTTCCTCCCATTAGAATATCATTTAATGGATTCAACTATATATTCCGTCTTACTCTTCTACACCTCCTACTCTCATTTGCAGTATATATTTGTTCTGTTAGCCTTCTTTCATTCTCTTGTTCTACATGCCCAAACCATCTTACAGTGCTCTTCTTCATCTTACTCAACAATTAGCCTTTAGTTCACATTCATCCGTTATCACTTCATTCCGTTTTCTGTCATACATTGTCACCCCGTGTATTTTTCTCAGTGCACGCATATCATACAACATATATTAGATCCATTTCGATATTTTTCTTCAAACAGTCCCACCACTTTTGGGAAAGAAACTGAGCGATGCTTCTAAGATCATTTAAGAATAGAAAGTAAAGTACGAAAAACATATTTTTTATATTTTTGTCAGCCCCTGCTGGATGGTTAGAAACCGGATCGGAAATTTGGGAGTGACGTGTCAGACCATGTGCCAAACTGATATCACGTCCCGCTGCAGGAAAACAACTAAGACAAACATTATCTTTAGTCTAACATCACGCCGAGCAATTGTTAAGTTGTTGTGATTTCATCAGCTTGATGTAGGAAATGGAGCATACTGCGATTATACGATCTCGAGAAGATAAAGTTTTCTCACTGGCAACAGCATCGTTTTCCAGCTTTGTATTGTATTATTTTATTACACTTTCGTTGTATACATTACAATCTGGCGGGTTTATTGCCATGTGGCAATCTTTTCCAACCAACCAGAAATATGTTTAAGGCCTTAAGTGAAAACCAGATTCGAATCTTTTTTAAAAAAAAACTGCGTTACAGTGGGGATCGAGCCCGCAACCCCCGGGTTGCAAAACACACGTCCTACGAACTAGACCACGGAGGTCGTTATTTGTAGATCTAAAATATATCAATATAAACGTGATTATCTACCGTCACTGTAATATACGTAACCTACGTAAGTACGATCATATAACTTCATACCAGAAGGCATTGAACTGGTTGAATGTTATAAATAGACGCCAAATTCACATACTGTCTATTGTATAATAATCGAATCGAATCGAACTGATCTGTTCGATGTTTCAAATTTTGATTGCCTATCAACTGAGCATTTGTAATGTTTTACGACTTCTAATAAAGACATATGGGTTAAGGCATAATTGGTTTTTATCGTTAAGTTTGCTTACATGGTATGTCATCCGCCTGATTCATCCTATGAATATTTTTCGGATATTTTTACAAATTTCGCCACTCACTCGGATCTTATTTTAGATAAGATTATGTTAATGGTCATAGGATATTTTAATCTACAATACACACCGCGCAGAGATACCGCACTAGTGAATGAAATATGTTTAACTTAACACAAACACATGATTTTTAACTCTAATAAACGAACCCTTAATACATTAAACTAAATAACGTGTGTTTCACTTTCACTCCTTTGATAAGCGAGGAAGTTAACCATTCTGCTCTGGAGTGAGTTCGTTACAACCCACAGTAGAAATCCAGAACTTCTTACCAGAAGGCATTGAACTGGTTGAATGTTATAAATAGACGCCAAATTTCCATACTGTCTATTGTATAATATCCTTAACTGTCCCGCCGCCCCCTCTTATCTCGTCGAGAATTTTCAGCGTCTTTCCAATCATGCATTAGCGCTACGCTCAAACAGAGATTGATTATTGGCCTTTCCAGTTCACCGATCCTCTTTCTTTACGTCGTCCTTTACTGTCCATGCAGTGAGGCTCTCAGTTACAAGTTAATATAAGACTCGCTCCGTCCTTGGCATGCTTTAAGAAGCAACTGAAAAATCTCTTAATTTCTAGTCAATAAAATAACGTGTTTAATTTCTGATTTATCTTTTCCTTTCCTCTCCACCATCCCTTCCTTTCCTTTTGATGCTCACGTATATGTTTGTGGATAATTTGCTTCATTTACTTTTGTCTGGTTGGTTGGAAGAGATTGCCGCCTGGCAATAAGCCCGCCAGATTGTATTTGCAATAAAATAAATAAATATGAGAATTAAATTTTGTCTTCTGAGTATAAAAACCGTAGAAAAAACTTAAAGGAACTAATAAATGATGTAGAAATGCGTGAACTGAGAATAATATATGAGGTCACCATGTATAAAAGAAGACAGGATTAAGTTATCATGGATGAATTTAAACTTAAGACTGACGTATGTTACAGTAGTGAGTAGGATGCAAATTTTCGTCAAGGGCGCCCTAACCCGGGATAAATTGAGAGATATCATACTAACCAAAAATACACTTGTGAATGTAAATAAGAGGTGTAATATATAATAGTAAGACTGTAAAACTGTTGTTCGATAAAGTGAGTGATATTATAAAAATCAAAGAACGCAGAGGAGGTGAAATATAGAAAATGAGGTAAAAACGACTTAGCTGCCATTTATGAGCATCCAAAAATGAGGTAAAAACGACTTAGCTGTCATTTATGAGCATCCAAAAAAAACGCATATGAGTATTCTAATTTATTCATTGGGTACATCAGTATACAAATATATGATTGGCAAGTTAATTTCTCTACAGCAAACTGTTTCAACCAACCAGACCAAATTACATTGTAAGTGCCAAATATCGATCGAGATGTTAACATATTTTAAGGTTACATACAAAATGTCAGAATTTACTAAAATTATATATTAAAATAAGAGAATGAAGAAATAAAAAGATAGCATAGAAAACTTTTATTTTATTATTAAGGCTAGGTAAAGGGAAGAGGAATGGGGAATATAGAGAAAAAACACGTATTACTTATTATAAAAAAACTTTCAATTTAATTAAAACAATGTAGATAACAAAACTTAAATTTCCGCACATTTAAAAAAAAATACATATAAGTTCATGGAGCTTTTGCGTTGATATTTACAAAAAAACATATTTCTTTAAAATAATAAATAAAATACTTTTTATATTAATTTGAACAATAATTACTAGGCAAAAACTTTAATTTTCAAAATGATGTATTAATTATGATATTTATAAAATATCTTGTCTATTGTATTGCGTTACTCTTTTGCTGTTTACAACACAATCTCGGAGGCTTATTATTGCTACGAGGCAATCTCTTAGTAACTTAAAACCAAGTTGAAATCCTATTTGAAAAAAAAAATTGTACCAACTGGAATCGAACCAATAAACCTCAAGGTTGGAAAAGTGACGTCTTGTCAACCAGGACAAGAATGATATGAAGGTAAATACGTAGAACAATGAAGGCGAAAGAATATCAAAGAAAGTTGCCTTAAAATGGTCGATTTTCCTGATTAATTGAATGAAATTTGTAGGATTCGAAAGGTTACAGAAACAATTGTACTTTCAACGTTTTTGTTTTAACCCAAAATTGAGAATCGTGTGAAAGTCCTAAAGACGAGAAAAAATAAAAATAATGGTACAATGAAACAAGAAATTATATCGTGAAGAAAGCTTTTATACTTGAGAGGTTTCACCGTCTTGATAGGGCTTCAGGAGAAGTTTTTCCCCTCCTGGATGATTGCAGGGATGATAAAAACAAAGCAATAAGGAAAGAACAAAACAAAGAAAAATGTTCTACGTAAACGAAACAGTTATAAAAGAAAAAATTAATCATGTAACTATCATAAAAATAATTATTCAGAAAATGAATTAATACTATCATATCTAAAAACAATGAGAGCAAACCTAAACATTATCACCATAACGCCATGTTCCTAATTGTTAAGCAGAAATATGTAACAGATCTCTATTTCGTTCTAAAATCACTTACAATTACAATTCGTTGTAACACTTTCATAAAATTATTATTCGTTCTTTCAAATTTAATTCATTTGGCCGTACCATGTTTTTTTACGACATCCCAAACCCTTGTTATCTTTTATACTATTCGTATTAATTTGTTTTGTAAATGTTTCATTACTAATTCTTCCTATGTGATGAAACTACGAGTATATCAGGGCTACGGCTACAGCGCTGTCACGGTACTCCCCTAAACGAATCGACACCCTCTTGAGAAGTGTCACAGTTCAGACAAAATTTGCCGTCACACTTACCTTCGTTTGTCAATTCCACGTCCTTCCGTCGAGGCTTTATAATAATATCAATATATATGTATATTCCTTTGGGGCCATTTAATAACTGAAATACGTATATTTTAAAGACTCCTTTGTTACCTTTAAGCATCTCTCCAAAGATTATAAAGCCTCTTGAACACAACACTCATCAAGGTGATTAGCTGTGAACCTTTGCACACTTCTGAGGAAGTCTATATAATCCTAAAGGGTTACCATCTACAAATGATTATTGTTATTGCCAGACCAATTGAAGGTATCTCGAAGGCAAAACCGTTACAAATAATAATAAATGCAAAAGGGTTTCCAGAAATTTATTTAAATTAACTTCGCAGAGGAGTTTGTAATCTGAAATTTTCCGTATTTTTTGCCTGATATTTAACATTTTGCTGTTCAAAAACAGGACATTCGAAGAACGCTTTCTGAACTCATTTAAATAAGTTATTAAGTGCTAATAAAATAAATTGATTTAGATGCAAAAACGTCTGTATATAAAGTCAGTTTGGAGCCTTCGTGGAATCGAACTCAGATCACTAGAATGTATAACAAGAATGATAATTATTAGTTTGCTCCGACGTAAAACATATAGATGAGTGAATCGGCGCTGCTCGAAACAAGCTGCTTGGCATAAAATGTTTGGAAAATAATTTTTGTCAGAAAAAGGAATAAGAAAATTATAAAAAAAATGCGGATTAAAAGGAAATGCAATGCTTAAGATGAATAAAATGACCTTAAAATGGTTCGGACACTTATAAAGAATAAATTATGAAATATTTATACAAAATATCTATACGAGAAGTATGAAAGGTGTGGAAGTCTGGAAAGACCGAGAATAATGTGACGCGACCACCTTAATCAAGTTGTAACAGAGTGACGAGGAATATGGAAATTGCAGAAGCGACATATGTGTGCCATGACAGAATGAAATGAATATCTGTTATCTCTGCCTACTCCAAAATAGACATGGCATAATGGTGATAATTATGAAAATGCTCCGTTATTCAATGATACACGGTTTGGTGCTTACGTCTTTATATTAATCGTTAATTAAATTATTTATTTATTTGACATTGTCCAATATGACGGTGTTATTGGCACACAGAAATCTCTTATAACAAACCATGCAACTGTTTTTATAATTTTTTAGTTAAAGGTGCCATAAGATGGGCATACGTACCGCCTTCAGACGAGTATACGCCTAGTTTGGCAGGAGAGTGCTTTGCATATTTCATTGAAAATAAGAAGAAAAAAAAGATGGACTTTTCTTATTGAGAAAAATATCATAATGCAAGTGAGGTGCATGACCGTGTGGTAAAGCACTGGACTTCCGTGCGGAAGGTCGTCGGTTCGAACCTGTACTGTGCTACTCCCCTCGAATGACACAGGCCCCTTTTCCACCTAGTATTCGGGAGTATAAGGATACCTATGACTTCAATTATATCTATTCTTTAAAAAAAAAGGGGGAAAAAACATGCCGGTGTGCTCCGATCGTTTCACTTCGACGTTCCATCGTATCCACTACAGCAGTGTGGCCGGTGAGTTTGCTGCAGTACAATGGCTCGCTCACTTAAAAAAAAATCCATGGCAAAGCTTCGCTTTCCAACTGCATTGACGTTGGAATAGCGAGTGGGGTCCTCATAACGTAATACCGTAATAATAAAAATACAAACAAGACAAACAAAACAACATAGAAATTCAACAAGGTTATCGATTACCAAGATGAGGAAAGAAAGATTAAAAACCAATAAATGTTAACAAAAAATTGGACAAAGCTCTCGTCAGAATAAAAAAAATGGTAACAAACTTACTATTCACCAGATTATGATCAGAAATATTGGCAGGATGGTAAGTCCTTTAGTGCCTGTATTGTAAACCCCGAAAAACCCAAAGTGGTAACTTTCCGTTAGCTACGTTACTTTTATTGTCATCGTTAAGCAATTTAGATCGCTTAAAGCTCTCAATGGAATCCTGGCCCCAATTTTAGGAAATGTAAGCAAAACTTGACGTGGCAAATAAAAATCGATAGAAATGACATAAATACGAAATAAATAAGAGCATAGAATGTAAGAAAAAATAACATATGATTGTATTGGGATAGAATGAGGATTGAAAGAGGATGCAGTGCTTTAGGTTTTTATTGTATTTTTTTTCTTTTGTTCAGAATTTTTTATTAATGAATACTGTATGTGGGGGGTATATTCCTTGCCTTTCTTTGCAGTGCTTAATACGAATATGGGTCAGATAAGTATGTTAGACCATCACCTTTGCGTTGACGGTCAATTATTCCTAGGTAAGATTGCTTTATAAAATAAACCACTTCAGCGCCTGTTAAATTACAATCATACATACATATCGTCACATCATTTCCGTTTGGGTAGGCAGAGAGGACAGAGTGCCATACTTTCCTAACTCGACGCACGTCTTTAGCCTCTTCCACATCTATACACTTTCTCACTTCTACGATTTGATTGACTTTGAACGTTTCCTTATAAAAGAAAAGCATTCACTTGATCCAACCATACTTTTCATGGTCTTCTTCTCACACGTCTTTCACTCACATCTGCGTTATATATCTGTTTTACTCTGCTTCATCTTGCACAACACAAGTTCACATTCCTCCTTGGCCTAGTTGGTAAGACGCCTGTCTCCCAGCACGGAGGTTACGGGTTCAAATCCCACTGAAATCCAGATTTTTTAAAAAGAATTTCAATCTGATTTTCACTTAAGGCCACTTTATCACCTTTCTGGTTGGTTGAAAGAGATTGTCACATGGCAATAAGTCCGCCAAGGTTGTACTGTATACAACGAAAGTGTAATACAATACAATACTTTATCACTTTATTTCGTATTCTGTCATGCATTGTCACTCCATGCATTCTTCTCAATGTCCACAGCATTTATTTGGCTTCTCTTAGTTTTTTTCCACATTCACGTTTCACTCACGGCATCAAAATACAATTTTGGAATATCATATTAGCAGATATTGATTCTGTCCGGTTCGAGTATATGTTTTAGTGGCCCATTGACTTTATTTCCTAACACTACACGCCATTAAATATCCCTCTTAATTCTCCCATAATCTGAGAAAATACTACCCAAATAGCAGAATTCCTCAATTTGCTCCAATTTTTCATTATAATACATCGATCAATAAGTCCCGGGACTAACCAACAGATGGCGCCTCTAATAACAAATCCATACCATTCTCAGTTAGTACCAACCTTTAGAAGTTACGTGTCAAACCTTCATGACATTCCGACATTGTGTCATTGAGTTACAGTGGTTTTAGTGACGCTACTTTTGCTATTTTCAAAACAATGGAAAAAAACGAATTTCGTGTGTTGATAAAATATTGCTTTTTAATGAGAAAAAATACCTTTCAAACTCAGTGATGGCTTTAAAAGTATTATCCGGGCTCTGCTCCGTCGAAAACAATCATTTGTCGGTGGTATGCTGATTTCAAACGCGGTCGTATAGACACAAATGATGCTGAACGCTCTGGTCGTCCAAATGAGGCTGTTACACCAGAAAACATAAAAAAAACCCTCAAAATCGTGATGGAAAATCGCAAAGTAAAGTTGCGTGAGATAACATAGCTGACATCCTAAAGATATCATTTGGTAGTGTTTCCACTATTTTGCATGCACATTTGGTCATGAAAAAGCTTTTTTTGAAATGGGTACCGCGTTTGCTCACAATAGAACAGAAACAACAACGCATCGATGATTCAGAGCGCTTTTTGGCACTGTTGACGCGAAATAAACAGGAGTTTTTGCGTCGGTATGTGACAATGGATGAAACTTGGATTCACCACTATACTCCAGAATCAAATCAGCAGTCAGCTGAGTGGAGAGCAGCCGGTGAAAGTCGTCCGAAGCGATCAAAAACTCAACAGTCGGCCGGGAAGGTTATGGCCTCCGTATTTTGGGATGCGCAAGGTATAATATTGATCGATCACCTTGAAAAGGGAGAAACCATCAATAGCGAATATTACATAGCGTTATTGGAGCGTTTGAAGGCAGAAATTGCAAAAAAAAACGGCCCCATATGAAGAAGAAAAAAGTTCTCTTTCATCTTTAAAGTTCTCTTTTTATTTCATCAGGACAATGCACCGTGTCACAAGTTGATGGTAACGATGGCAAAATTGCACGAGTTGAACTTCAAATTGCTTTCGCACCCACCGTATTCTCCAGAGTTGACCTCCAGCGACTATTGGCTGTTCGCAGACCTCAAAAAGATGCTCCAGGGAAAGAGATTTGGCTCCAATGAAGAAGTGATTGCCGAAACTAACGCCTATTTTGAAACCAAATATAAATCGTTCTACACGGCTGGCATATAAAAGTTAGGAAAGCGTTGAAATGAATGTATCGCTCTTTAAGGAGACTATGTTGATGAATAAAGAAGAATTTTGGCAAACAAATGTTGTTTTAGTAGTTAGTCCCGGGCCTTATTGATCGATGTGTTATATGTTATCTTCATCTACCCGTTATCAGAGCCGCAATCCGAGAGTAGGGGGTTCGATTACAACTGGTGCTTTTTTTAAATAAGAGCTCCAGTCTGATTTTCACATAAGTCTTAGTACAAAATACAATTGCGTAATTCATTCTTTTGTTTAAAACACTCGAAAAGTGCACTAAAAATGATGCGCAGTAGCTACATGTCCTAGTATAAATATAAAATGCAATGAAAAAAGGTCCATACTGAAACCACTCCGAATCTTAGATAATTTAGAAATCACGCAAATTAAAACCATTGTCGCTGACATAAGGTAATAAACCGTCAGGTTGTACTAAGATACATACAACAAAAGTGTAATACAATACAATAACTCGTCATTCAGAGATTCCATTATCATCATCCTTATCACGTCGTGTTTCTTTTGGGGTAGGCTGATATACAAGATATCTTCTTCATTCTATCCTGGCATCCATTTTTCGCTTCTGACACGTCCATACACTTCGTCAAACCAACTCTCCTATCATAAAGGCTTTACATTCATCCCTCTTTCAGAATTTTATTCCATCGGTTGAATGTTCGTTAGACAGCAGACAATTGACTAATGAACTCAATTATCCAAACTCATCTGCCTGGAATTAAAACAAAAAGTCGAAGCCGGCCAAGGAATATAGGGTTGAACAGATAAAGGGGCTTGTTATGCCTAGCGGGAGGAGGCCTTTGTTCTGGCGAAGGATAAAGGTTACCGCTCCTGACCCGATGAATAAGGATGAAAGGAAAAATAAATAAAATAATATTACAATATTTGGAAGCAGGTTTATGGTATATATTTCGGTTTGCAGCCCTGCCATTCAGAGTTGGCTGTTGTGGAGGGTGTAAAGGCTAATTAAAGTTTCATGGCGCGACCCCCATTGCTATACGTGTTGATAGTGCGGACTGTCTGTGGCGGATGAGTATAGTATATTCATTCTGGATGGGCCGACCCGCTGGATGAATAGCAGAAGATATGAGACCCGACATGTGATTTATTACGACACGTTTTATGTGATACTTAAAAAAAGTTGGAAAGTTTCATGACTAAAATATCATTATACACAAAACTATGAAAGACATACGTGTACAGAGTACATCCTTCTAAGATCAGATGTTCATAATTTAAGACTTAAAAGGATTTGGCATTTTCTAAAATACTTTTAACTTTATGATTATGAAGACATTATGTTTATTTTTATGCAAAAATATGTCTCACATTTAATGAGGCTTTTTGAAAGCTTATAGTAGTAAATTTTTATTTAATAGAGTAATTGATTTTAAATCACGGCTTTTCTTTTTTTACATCGCCTTTTACTGTCCATGCGGTGATTCAAGAAACGAGTGGCAGCAATATTTGTTCCAAAGTTGTTGAATTTTCAATAAAAGCGCCATCACAAAAACATCGTTGAGCAAATGTGGGTTGAAGTCCAGAATTACTTCAACGCGTCATAGTCGTAACATATGACGGAATGTGGGTGTATGGTTATAACATCGTAAAAAACACTTAATTTTCCCAATGGAAGCTTCTTGAAGAGACAAGCCGAAAAAAACACGCTAAGTTCGATCAAATGTCAAGGTTATCCGTACTGTTTTCTTTGATTACAACGGCATAGTCCATTATGAATTCTTACCGCCAGGCCGCATGGTCAATAGGGAGCAGTATCTTGAGGTTTTACGCCATTTGCGTGAGGCAATCCCAAGAAAATTATTAGAATTGTGAGCAAACAACTCCTGGATTTTGCACCACGATAATGTACCGGTTCACACTTCACTACTGATTCGTGAATTTTCGGCCAAAATCAATGCCGTCATGATGCCGTAGCCACTGTATTTACCAGTTATGCACCCTGCGACTTTTTCCTGCTCCCGAAGATTAAGAGATCATTGAAAGGACAATGTTTGGCGACCATAGAGGAGATCAAGACAAAATCGCTGAGTGAGCTAAAGGCTATTCCAAAAAGTGCAATCCATAAATGTTTTGCGGATTGAAGCGTTTTAAGAATAACATTAATATTAATGATTAAATAAATACTTTTTGTAAAAATGAAAATTCTCGTTGTTTTTTGACTAAGCCTCGTATAAATTATTAACAATGTTTTTCATGAAACAATATATTAAACTGTAAATAAAGTACGATTGAATATTTGACATAGGATTAAACAAATTACCACATTATGCTATGTTGTTCCCGTCTTAAATAAAACCGCAACATTTCAAATATGGAAATGCTACATTATTTATCATCATAAATTATGGTAAATCCATAAAACCACATTATTTGAAATTTGTGTATGTTACGATAATTATTTGAAATTTGTGTATTTTGTAGGAGTTTAAATGGCGGAAATGAGACAGAAGTAGTAAAGTACACTAAATTCACAGATGAAAAATATTTTATAAGATATTTGTTAAAATTCTAACATTACTTATATAAATTAAGCATGCTTGACGACACCATTTGTCTGCATCGTGATAATACATGATAGTGTCATCTGAATAGCGTGAAAGGAAAATAAAATGCGACATATGGGTGAGCATTGCAAGATTAGAACAAGTAAAGGAATTCTAAAATTTAGGAAATATTATCTCAGATGATGGAAGAGTTAAAAGAGTCAAGAGATAAAAACAGCGTGGAATGATAGGTAATAAAGTCAACGAGACACTAAAACATATAACAAATTATATTGTAATTTATTTTTAACAAACACTGTTTATTCCACTTTTTTATGACGGTATAACCCTACCGGTTTCAAGGCTTTCACCTCATCTTCAGGGGAGCGCAAAGTCTTGTTTGCGCTCCCCTGAAGATGAGGTGAAAGCCTTGAAACCGGTAGGGTTATACCGTCATAAAAAGTGGAATAAACAGTGTTTGTTAAAAATAAATTACAATGTCTTTAAACCTCCACAACGTCAATGCCTTAACTATAAACAACATATTTTCAGATTACTTCAGATGTACTACGAAACAAAGTGAATGGGACCTCGAACGCAAAGATGATAATCCACAACAGTATTCAAGTATCAGCTTTGATGTATGAAAAAGGTTCTGAATAAATGCTATAGAAACATGTACATTGATAAGAATACATAGGGTGACAATATGTGACTAAATACGGAATGAAGTAATTAGGGATGATTGTGATCTTAAGGATGATGTACTAAGTACGATGAAGATGAGATGGTTTAGAAATGTAGATCGAATGAAGGAAGAAATACAAAATATGGTTCAAATATGAGTGAAGTGGTGATAGAGAAATACCAAAGAAAATTTTGTTGAATCGAGTGAATTTTGAAAGAAGGAAATGTAAGAAATTAGAAAAATCATTAGAGTTGTGTAGATAGATGTAGAGCAGGCGAAAGGTGCGTGTTGCGATAGAATTATATAGCGCTCTGAGCTCTCTGCATACTTCGAAAGGGAAACGGTGTGGTATATATACCGATCTAAATCGGTATATTAGGTCCTTACATATGAAATTGGCGTTTTGCCGTACTGGTAACTTTGATCTCAAATATCTTCTCTTTGGTTAGGAATTTCAAATTCAAATTTATACAGCTATTTACTCAAGTATTTGTGTTTCGAAAATTATAATTCATTTGTTTTTTCCTCAATTGTTTTTTTTCTTTGCGTCACTCAGTTTACAAAATGGAAAACTTTAAATATCGCGTTATTTACGAGTACGAGTTCCACCGTGGCACCAGAGCTGCAGAAACGGCTCGAAGGATTAATGATGTGTATGGTGACGGTGCCGCAAAAGAAAACACAGTGCGTTTTTGGTTCCAACGTTTTCGTTCTGGAAATTTCGACCTGCAGAAAAAGCCCCGTGGACGGCCGGAGACCAAAGTTGATAATGAAGAATTGAAGGCTATTGTGGAAGCGGATCCATCGCAAACCACGTCCGAGTTAGCTGCAGGCTGCGGTGTTAGTGATAAAACTGTTTTAATCCACTTGAAGCAAATTGGGAAGGTGAAAAAGCTTGAAAGGTGGGTACCTCACGAATTGAGTGAAGCAAATCAACAAACGCGCGTTGACTGCTGTGTTGCATTACTCAACCGGCACAATAATGAAGGGATTTTGAATCGAATCATTACCTGTGATGAAAAGTGGATCCTGTATGATAATCGGAAGCGCTCATCGCAATGGCTGAACCCTGCCGAACCAGCCAAACCATGCCTCAAGCGAAAATTGACTCCAAAAAAGTTACTTGTGAGCGTTTGGTGGACTAGTGCTGGTGTCGTTCACTACAACTTTCTTAAATCTGGCCAGACGATTACGGCAGATGTCTATTGTCAGCAACTGCAAACCATGATGGAAAAGCTAGCTGCTAAACAACCGAGGCTGGTTAATCGCTCTAGGCCACTGCTGCTTCATGATAACGCTAGACCACACACTGCACAACAGACGGCTACCAAATTAGAAGAGCTTCAATTGGAATGTCTAAGACATCCACCGTACTCTCCGGACCTTGCCCCAACAGATTACTATTTTTTTCGAAATTTGGATAACTTCTTGCAAGGGAAAAAATTCAACTCCGATGGGGCAGTCCAAACCGACTTCAAAGATTTTATTGATTCCCGTCCGAATGGTTTTTTTAGTAAAGGGATCGATGAACTACCTATGAGATGGCAAAAGTGCATAGATAGCAATGGTACATACTTTGATTAAATAAATATATTATATTAAAAAAAAATCAACTTTATGTTCCTCCCAAATAAAACGCCAATTTCATATGTAAGGACCTAATATATACCGATCAGAGCATCTGTTGAATAATTATTTCCCCAAAATCTCCCCGCTCTTGGCCGAAATTATACCTAGCCTTCCTCTCACCCCTCCCGCCTCCATCCGTTGAAGTGTCTATATCGGTGCCAGTCCGAACAGCATTTAGTCTTGTTTGCGCTCCCCTGAAGATGAGGTGAAAGCCTTGAAACCGGTAGGGTTATACCGTCATAAAAAAGTGGAATAAACAGTGTTTGTTAAAAATAAATTACAATGTCTTTAAACCTCCACAACGTTAATGCCTTAACTATAAACAACATAACAAATTATATATACGCAAACCTTATTATTAATTTCTACTAAGATGCTAGTCCACAGCAGTATTTTAGTTCCAACTTTGATGTATGGGAGTGAAACGTGGACGTGGAAAAAGATTGAATAAATGTTAACAACTGAAGAAAAAAATTACCGCATTTTTGTGGATATAGACCAATTGCTTTGTATTGTATTACGGTTTCGCTGTCTACAGTATATCTCTTAAGCCGATGAGAGAGATGTTTAATAAACGTGAAGCGAAAAACCGACAAAAAAACTTTTTTTTATAAATTTTGGTTCCAACGGGAATCGAACCTATAACATGTGTCTAAACAACTAGGCCACGGAGGACGTTCATTTGTCAAAAAGAACAAAAAATCAACAAAGAGTAAGCACACAACAAGGACACTGCTGTACTATTTAAATTTGCTCTAACTGCAAGAAGAGGTTAACACTTCTCCGATTATTTTTAAAAAGTTTGTCGAATCCTAAAAGAATTGGTCGATCCACAAAATTCGAAAGTAGGCAAAGTAAGCGATTTTTTTATTCAAGAAAAACGGTCACTTAAAATACTCGTATAGAGATATAATAATTTCATTATGTTGAAACATAATAATATTTTGTGATTGTTTTACTCAAAAAAGAAAATATAGTTCAGGGTTTTCCTAGAAAAATAATTTTCTATTTTTGTTTAAAAACATTTATACAATATAAGACAAATGAAAAGGAAGTACGAATCAAGAAGAATACTGAATTTCAAGTGCTTTAGTATAATATGATAAATGTATATCAAAAAAAATTTACTCAAACGTTTTCTAATAACCTTAAAAAACACAATTTTATCTATTAATCGTCTCTAGTACAAAAATATGTAATTAATAAAGTCAACTTTGTGTCTAATTCAATCTCAGAGACCCATCTCAGAGAGCTGTTCAATGTTCTATATACCAGCAAAGAAAGAAAATCATACAAAAACATTTCGTTTATGAATCGGTACAAACATTATGAAAATAAATCATAATTTACTTAATAAATAAACGAGTTGGAAAACATTAGATATTCCTGCGGTGAACGATTCGTTACGCAGGCCGAGTTTCCCGTGACAAGGAGATATCTGATAAGTTGTCTCGTGATAAAAAAGTTGAGAAAGAAAAATGAGCCGTCATGATATAACAGGACTGTGTATCCTTGTTACCAGACTTTTTGGACAACCTTATTTACCCGTGATTTCATAACTTTGTTTGAAATATGCTTGTCGGCAGCCAGGAAGTTGAAATGACACTAATTCGTGAGAAACTTTCTTTCCTTATGTTAAATTGTACGAGCAGATAATCAACAGTATTGACTAAACCTACTTATATTTATATTTAGATACTTTCAATGAATTTGGATATGAAAATTTATTTTTACATATTTATTTCTCCCAAAATTGAAAAATGTTTCAGCATCTAAGTATAGATTTTACTAAATAATAAAAAGTAATAACACTTCGGACACGAACGAATTCTCAATATTTGAGGAATTTATGAAAAAAAAAATAACAAAGATACTTACAAATAATTTTAAATCGATTAGATTTCGGTCCACTGCTCCAGAAATATAAAATAAAATTAACATTTTTCTACAAAATGCTTGAACTTGTTTCATTTAAAAACTTCCAGACGAATACTACAAAAATATGTTCAGGATAAAACGAAGTCAATGGAATTTAGAAAATAATAAAAATATTCAAACCTTCAATAGAATATAGGATCAAAATAAGATGAAGAATATCAGGATCGGGGCTGAGTTAAATCTCAACTTGAATAAAGTCGTGAAAAATTAAGTAATAACGAAACATTATTTGAACACACCCGAGTAATTGAGCCTGCCACTCATTTACAAGTGGTATCACAATATGCTGCCACTTATTTACAAGTGGTATCACAATATGCTGCCACTCATTTACAAGTGGTATCACAATATGCTGCCACTCATTTACAAGTGGTATCACAATATGCTGCCACTCATTTACAAGTGGTATCACAATATGCTGCCACTCATTTACAAGTGGTATCACAATATGCTGCCACTCATTTACAAGTGGTATCACAATATGCTGCCACTCATTTACAAGTGGTATCACAATATGCTGCCACTCATTTACAAGTGGTATCACAATATGCTTATAGTTGGGATCAGATTGCGCCTAAATACGTTTCATGGAATATTAAAATCCGACTTTTTTAATCGATGCTGGATCACAGGGTATACTCCCAAAGACTAGAAAAGTGTAGTTATAAGCAATTTGGTTGTTCATGGAAAGATTGACGGATAATGTGCTGAAGGACCATCAGAAATCTGATACTAAAGGCAGACGCTGTAAGATTAAACAAAATCATGGACATTTTTTAAGAAAATATATGACAATCGAATGTCTCGTAGGTAGAATTTTTGATTCAGGCATATAAGACTTCCCCAATGAATGACCATGAATGGTTGAGGTGTCATGAAAGAGTGGAGTTTATGTCTTATAATGCCGAAACTCTTTTTGATCTGGTGCCGCAGCATATGATAGAATTGTGCGTTAGATATGTGCTCCATGAGAGAGACGTGTTATGCCATGGTCGTCGAGTGTTAACTGTCTAGTTGATGATGATCTGATGAACAGTCTTTTGGAGTGACAGGTACTATCAAATCGAAAAAGATTTTCTCTGGAGTCTAAGTAGGCAGATGAATTGAAGTCATTCAAGATCATTTTTAAGACCACAATATTTGAGAGACGCTACAAAGAAACGTAAGGGATTTTGGAGTGATCTTTAGTCACTAAATAGCGCAAGAAAAATAAGTAAATGTATGACTAAAATTAGGAAATATTTTATAACTTGATTGCATTGCCTAAAATAATGATGAAAAAATAATATATTTGACTAAAGTAATAACAATTTGTGGTATGTCTTTGATTACGAGGGTTCCGTATGCTGACATACAATAGAATTCCACCGAATTCGAGTTTCCCTATGAAAATATTGGCAAATTAATCACAAGACTAAATGTTAATTTTAGAGCTTCTTCAACAGTAATGTTGATCAGAACAATGAGTTCTAATTAATAGTCCAAAGTATGCAAATGTAAAGTAAATGACGCACATCTTAGATTTCCACTTTCCCTGTTTTAAATGATTAATACGTGGACAATTATGCAAATTGTGAACACAAATTTCTGTTGATCCGTGATCGCAAACCATTTCTATAAAGTTGAACGAGATTTATATACAAAACCACATTCGGAATTATATATTATTTTATTTTATACAGCTTTATATATAGAAAGCAATACCCAATTGTGTATATAGTAAGCTCAAAATGATATGTACACAATATTAAACAAGTAAATAAGCAATACAAGCTCCCTTTACTAAGAAAGCTCAATATACTTTCTTTAAATTTTCTGAAGTATTGAACATGTCAATATCTGAGGCCCTATTTAAAAGGAATAGCCTGAGAAACAACAGACCATTTGGCAAGCTTATTCTACTTCTAGTCTAAGCTGATCAACATTTCTATGTATCAAATAATTTTCAAGAACATAAAACCATATTTTTTCCAGCATAGTTTAAATACTCGTAGATAGTGCTAAGATATATGAAATTACCCAGACCAGAAGACTCAGCAATCCAAAGATATATGAAAAGACCTTCTCACGCTTAGAAAATAGTATCCCAACATGTTTTACCCTTGTAAGATTATTCGTAGAATGTCTGTTGCTGTGATTTGCTCTAATAGACGCCCAAATCCGGAGTTCCGAAATCGAGGGTATTTTAATTTTGGATGACAATTTTACCTCACTCGAACGATCTATATTTGTTGTACCAGCTGCTTATAATTATGGTAGATCGGTCATACTTTATATCCAACATGGGTTGCAACTCTGCGGTATTTATCCTGTGGTACAGATTAACTGAGATAACCATGTCATCCACAAGAGCTTGAAGTGTTCTGGAAGGAACTATTTCACTCTCCTTATAAGCGGAAAGATGTTGGTTAAGTTGGTTAACATAAGGTTGCACCAACGATGCTTATAAGAAACTATGCGTTTATTTTCATCACATGAATTTCCCAATCAAAACATAACAATTCTCTTGTTCGACAAAGAGTACGACAGAAATTGGTTTTTGCGCACAGCATGATGCATAAATACTTGAAGAAAAAAATTACCAAAGAAAATAAATATTTCATAAGCTATTTTATAAACTCGTTGGCTTTGTTAGGCCTTGTAGTTAAGGATACTCTCGACATTCCAATATCAACCTCAACCACGTCAACCATATGATCCGTGAGAAACAGTCCGATCCTCTACGCGCATTCTCTTTCACATCCTTCAGAAACATGTGGATCCCGCTGAGACGCCTGTTCGCTGCACACTGTTTTCCATACGTCTAGCTGTTGAGGCGCCATCATCTCAAGAACAGAGAGCTGTCCACTTCCCACAATCTTAAGCCACCTGGTTGCACTCTTCAGGCATCCCACATAATATCAGGGGATCCCGTAGACTGCCTTTATAGCGCTTCCTCTGCCTACCGACTTTTCAATTTATAAATTACCATTTGTCCAATGTAAAAAATTACACATAATATAAATACATACCATCACGCAGTTTATCTGTAGGGGTTGACAAAGATGATAGAGAGCCAGACTTTCCTTTTGCGATAAACATTTTTTGCCTCTTTTATATTTATACACTTTATCATATACTTCCTACAATTCTTTGATATTTTAATTAATTTTCTTTAAATATCATTCACTTGATCCAACAACACGTTCCATGGTCTTACTCTACAATTTATTGCACTGTATATTTGTTTTATCAGTCTTTCTTTATTCATTCGTTCTACATGTCCAAGCCATATAAGAGTGCTTCTTTATCTTACTTATGATATACCAACTAACAAAATAAAGAAGCTTCACCATTAGTTGGCAGCCTCTGTCGAAGATTCTGATGGAGTAGGAATTAGCATCCAGTGTATGCGTATGAATATCAACATTGTCTCTAAGGGGTTGGCAGCGCGTCGCAGGCCGCCCGTGGAGTAAAGCTAAGGGTTACGATGTTACGTAGCCCGGTTTAATTGCCTGGATATCAGTCTAATCTCCTCATGCTATCTTCTTCCTGTGAACTGATACTTAGACACGTCAATGGTACACAAATTGATATGAGTAATAATTAAAAACGCTATTTATGTATTACAATATTCAATAATGTATTATTTATTATTTCATAACATTAATCCCTGTGACAAGTGTTTCTATATCCTATCTCAAGGCTCTCTTCAGGGAATTGATCACGGTTTGTTAAACGATAAACTTAGATTCAGCTTGAGATATATTTCATTGGAAGAATTTTTTTAATAAAGATATTTTATTTGCATTACTTGGTTACACTGTTTTATTTTTACTTATGGCAATCTTTAATGTTTTTAAATAATTGTTTTGGATTGTGTACCACTTATTTACAATTATAATTATATATGTCGAGTGAAACCGGCATATGCTGAAAAAGGTAAAGTAATAAAATAAAATAAACTTTTTTAATTCATCAAATGTTTTGGTTTTAATAAAGTGGAATTCAAAATTAAAATATTTAATAATAAGTTACTGTGTTATTCCACTAGTTACATAAATCTCTGCGACACGTGTTTCTACCTCCTATCTCGATCACGATTTGTTACGAGAGCATTGCTTAGGTCAGACTGCTGTAATGTTTCATCGGAAGTGTGTGCGGGGTGGGTCTATGCTATATACCGAAAGGAAATTTTTTAAGTCCTAGACGAATTTGAAGAAGCAAAAATATTTTTTAAAGGGGTAAAATCTTTACATTCTTTGAATATTTAAATAAATATTATGCTGACTTTTGGCTTGATCTATCCCGATTGTTTCTACATTCAGGGTTTTATATCTTTTGTAACGCACAATAAATGTAATTTCGACTTTACATATCATACGTCACAAAAATATAAAAATCAATAAATTTAGAAAAGAAATACACATATTATGATAAAGCTTTACGCAAAAATAAAACAGTTATAAATAACAAAAGAATGCCAAAATCCCCCCCTTATTAACAACTCTTTTGGGTTAATGGAACTGAAATTATTCTATTATATTTTTGACACTGGATGAAACATGACACCAGTTGAAGGTAAACATTGATTTCGTAACAGACTGGGATCATTCCGCATGAAGAGAGCTTCGAGGTAGGAGGTAGAAACACGTGTCCTTATTCTAAGATTTATTTTATTCTTTATTCTTCAACAAATTTTCGCCAACTAAAATCCAAAACCTACGATAAGTTATTTACATTTTATGTATGATTGACATGTTTTTTTTTCAATTTAAGTTCGAGTGAATAAACTTGGATACATTTTAATTTATTAAAACTGATATTGAAAATTGCTCAGTGAAAATATTCTTAAAAGTATATACGTTACTTCGCCTTATGTCAGTTGGCATTTTCTTACGGTATATCAGTGAGGGGGGGGGGGGGGGAGGCACCTTAACACATACTGCAGGTTTCCGAAAAAAAATATTATAAAATAATTAAAACCTTCCTGCTCGGTATCCCACAGCTTCTCAGGGAGTAGCAGGTCCTGAACATAGCCAATTTGCATTTCAAATCCATTCTCTAGCACTATCATCGAGAAGAGGGGAAGATGCAGTCTCAGCAGAGACATATCACAAGCATGGCCACTGATCAAATGTTTACCATCCTTAGATTAAAGTTATCTTAGTTACCTTAGTTAAAACATCTTTTGCCCAAAGGCAATATGTCTATTTAGCTCCCACTACCTACAATGGGGTGTCGAATTCAATAAAGGCAAGAGGATGAAAACAATTTAGGCAGTCGATCGGAGCATGGTTGTTATTGAGACAGGAGTTTGAATACTTGGACTTGCAAGAGTAATGACTTGTAGCAAAGGTTTGTGTGAGCTCTTGAGTGTGGTGTTTTTTTTATGATTATGTGCGGTATATTGTGAGATGAGCGTGTTGGTCTGTCTGGAGTGATGAAGTGTGAGGGGTTTGGTTTGCGTGATGTACACATATGTAATTCAGTGTCACTGTTTGTCATTTTGATGGAAATGTGCAACGGGGTTTCATATACTCAAAAATCGGAAACAAGTATCGATTTACTTTATCATGCTATACGTTCTCAATGAGATACAGATAAAAACCTAGTTTACTGGGGACACAACAAACGAAAGGCAACAAATCCAGATCCATTAAAATTGTGTGTGCAAATTAAATAACCTGTTGTTTTTTCGCAAATTGTGTATATTTTTTGTCACGCGTAAAATAAAAAATATATCCTGGAACGCGTGCTACACTGAGAGCAGAGATGGCACTCAGAGTGAGTCATCTTGAAGTGAATCAAGCTAACGACCTGGTTTACCATGATGAGTGTTTTTAAGTGGATTATCCTTTCGCAAGTGTAGTGCCATTTTAAATATGTAATACATTTTAAAAATTCGATTTAGGTCAGTTCTGTTTTAACTAATTAGTCGAAAGTTTGATTTAGAACAAATTCTGATACCAATTGTATGACAATTAATAACATATCGACAGTTACTTCCATACACTATTCATAGATGTCACAAATTATTTCAATGCAAATATTTTCATAAATTACAGCTTTTTTATAGGTTGACAGTGTTAAATACGATCTGGTGAACTAATAACATTCATATTGGCAGTATATCGATTGGATAGAAACGTTTTAAAAAGTTTAAATTCAATTATTAATAATCAGACTAGGTTATCAATTTTTCGATATCATCGGAAATCGGACTTGTAATTCAATAGAGCAATTAATTGGTTATGTCATCTAGTGATTGGATGTAGTATAAAGTGTAGGATAACCACTATAAAAACAAAGCTAGTCGTTGTTTTAGTCTTTTTGTTGTTACAATACAACCTGACGGACTAATAGCCGCGTAATAATCTCTTCCAACCAACAAGAAATATGTTTAAGATACCTTAAGTGAAAATCAGACTGGAACCGTGTATGAAAAAAAAACAATTATCAATGGGAATCGAATTCACAACCCAGGGTCATATGACAGGCGTCTTACCAATTTTTTTAACATATACGAGTATATTATAAAAATGTTCTGGAGTAATTTTATCGTAAATAAGAAAAAACTCAAGTAACGTCGAATCAAATACAAAGCGATAAAAAAATCGCACGGGGAAAAAGCTCGACGATCGCAATATCCTCTAGCTTTAAAACTTTCGACTTAGTTACTTATTAAGTATTTATAAACTTTAAAGATAAAGTTAAGCACCGAATTAACCATGTCGAAGGAATCAAGGATTTGGTTTAATCTCAAAGGCTTGTCGAGAGCTTATGTAGCTATTAAACTCCACAGCGCAGGGTATGTTCAATGTATTACATAACATACACGATAGAGAGCTTTGGGCGGATGCAGGTGTTATTAAATAGATTGACTTGATATTAATGGAACATGTTCATTCCAAAGATACAAGGAATATACAGCGAGTCGTATGATACGAGTATACTATTGATTGATACGAGTAGGACGACCTCCTAAGCATAGTTGATATTTTCTTATATGGTTTCTCCTTTCAGTCGGATTTTCAGGTTTCTAATCCATGATATAGTCTGATATCATATCCAGTCCTCGCGCGATTGAATCAATTGGATGCTCCTCTATGTCACTGACAGCCTGGACCAGGAGTGGGGAATAGTTGTGATGATTCTATGCTATCGGATCAGACGGTCATCCGAATTGAGTCAAATATGTCAAACTGCCGATTCCTGAGAATGACGGCTACCTATGGTACTCAAACTTTCTAAACGCTGTCGCCTATGGAGCCGAGAATATTTCTTCCGACCTCATCGGGCATACATACATACATATCATTACGTCATTTCCCTGTCGGGGTAGGCAGGGAGAACAGAGCTCCAGACTATCCTATCTCGACACACATCCTTCGCCTCTTCTATATTTATACACCTTCTAATGCAACTCATGCGATTTTTTGACATTTTAAGTTTCTTACTTTCCAAATATCATTCACTTAGTCCAATCGTGTTTTCTTTAGTTTTCTCCTACTACTTCTTCCTATTACATTTGCATTGTATATTTGTTTTGTTAGGCTTTTTAATTTATTCTTTCTATAAGTCCAAATCATCTCACAGTGCTCTGAGATGGTGTGGGTATGTAGTGCTTGGTAAGACGCTTGTTGAATCCGTTTTTTAAGGTTCGATTCCTAACAGTATTGCGTTATTCCGGTGAATTTGTTTTTAGATATCACATTTTTTTCACTTCGGACGAACTGCAGAACGTTCCGGAAAATTTGGGAAACAATTATTATAATTCGTAAAAACAGGTTGTTTTAAGGATAACGCGATGTAATTCCATTAAAAGGTGAAATATAATAAACGGTAAAAAATATAATAGGTCTCAACGCTAAGAGACAACGTTGGATGTTGGAAAATAACTCGCTTATCGTTAAGCATTTAAGTAAAAACGGTATGTTTGCATTGTTCCAGAGTGGCGAAGGGAAAGGTAACGCTACCCCTGTCAGTTAAGGGAACCCAAACTTCAGATCGTAAAGGTAGGCAGCCACTCCCAAATAACGATTAACGGAATATATAATATGAGTATGCACATTATTCATTATTGTGAGCATGTGTAGTTTCACTGCATGCATATTTTCATTATCTAGAGCATTGTCCATGTTACAAACCAGGAATCTAAAGTCAAAGGACTACCGTAAAAAGGTGAAATCGTTTACGAGAATATTTACCAGATGCCAGTAATATGTTCTTATCACGTGAAAACACGGGACCAGGACTAAATGCAAATCTATTTTATCACGTGATTGAGATACAAAGTGTTCACAAATTAGATTTGAATTGTATGAAAGTGACCACACCTATCTGATTCTTCGTTCATCTTTTGTATTTCGGACCTGAACTATACTTATCTCATGAGGTAGATTTAGCTATCAACTACATCTATGATACATTCATGGTTGCCACGAGTAAAGTCTTAATTACTTTATTTATTAAGTTTAATCCCTTTCTCCTTTTTCACAATAAACCAGCGAATTGCAGGACCAAATTCATGATAAGCATCCTGAAAACGCCATGCTGAGTACATGTACGTCAGTCAAAATCAGCCAAAACGCATTGAGTCATTCAGGTAACCTCTAATATGATTTATGGACGCCCTGGGGGATGTTCTTTACAATGGATCTTCTGGATTTGTTATTTCTCGCAATGTGTTTGGTCCACACTAGTCTTCTCGACCTCATAACGCAACGTAGACTCTATTATCTATTTAGTAAATAGTTTTGTTACCAAGAATGGCTCTAGAGATGAAAGCGAAAACAACGCATTAAAATATATGGATAAACTGTGAAAATGTGGTTTTAGGATGTTGTATAAAAATGTCACAAATGTTAACATAATGTTTGTATAAAATATCAAAAGGGTACAAACATTTATATGTATTGGGCATATTTCGAGCCAACAATACTTGTACAATGGCTCTAGAGATAAAAGCGAAAAGAACGCATTAAAATAGATGAATAAACTATGAAAATGAGATTTTAGGATGTTGTATAAAAATATCACAAATGTTAACATAATGTTTGTATGAAAAACCAAAAGAGTACAAACATTTCTATGTATTGAGCATATTTCGAGCGAACAATATTTGTGCTATGATTCTAGAGATGAAAGAGAAAATAACGCACAAACATAAATGGACATACTGTGACGATGAGGTTTTAGGACGTTGTATAAAAATATCAGTCTAATTGACGCCATAAAAAAATCTAACCCCATTAAGTAAAATAAATCAAGTAAAAATAATGATGGCGTTAATGAATCTTAAGTTTGTATATTTTTACAACTGAACAACTTTAATACTTGAATATATTAGTTGTAAAAATAAACGTAGGTCTCTTTATATACTAGGCAGATATTAAACATTGCTCTTGTCATGAAACGGATGCTTTTCGTAGCCAAATTCGCGTGGAATTAAAACAGTAATGCTCAACTTTAGAACAAGGGTTGGAGATGTGGCTACACTTATAATATGCATTCGTTGATATACTCGTACATTCGTTGATAGGAAATATATTGTATTTTATATGAGAAAAATAAACATATTTTTTTACAATTCGTTGATAACGACATATCATAAACATGAAAATTTTCGTTTATAACGCCTCCCGTATAAACGTCTGGAATTGTGACACCTGAGCCACAAGTGTGTAAAGAAACTATTTTATAGCGAAAACCTAACTACTGATAATTAACCGGGTTTTCACCTTATCCTCGAACAGAGCTTCCAATACAGATGAGAAACAAGAGAGTATGTATGACGAGACATATGAATGTGGAAAAGGCGAGAGCTGTGTGCATGGATATCATGAAGTGGAAATTTGTCTTTTCTGTGTATCCTAAAAGGACATTAGATGGGTGGTATGTGTGCATAAAAAAAATCAACTTTATTTCCCTGGTCTTGATATTGTAAACAATTTGTTTATTAGGACTTTACCACTCATTCCCTGCACCCAAACCATTTCAAGATTGTTTTGATTCATAAATTAAATAGGTAATAAGGATGGATAAAAAAACATGTTTATTTCAGTCAGTAAAAACTATAATAAAGTGTCCAAATTAATCAAATAAATATATGTTTATTGATAACAACATAGTATGTACATATATAAAAACATTTCTAAATCGCACATATATCTTAAGATAAATAGCAGAAAATACATTTAAAAGAGAAGCTATCAAAAAGTCTGGGCTCATCTCATAGCACCTCCCGACCGAGATACACCCCACCAATATAAGGCGAGCCCGACCGCTAGGACATCAGAAGTTTTTCAGCCCACACCCAAATCACATAGTTGGATAAATATTTTTGAAAACATGTTATAAGCAAAGCTTCTAAAGAAAGAGATTATCGTCGTAAAATGCGATGAAAAAAAGTTATTCAATCATACGAGTACAAACATTGCTTATACCATATAACTCACATAATAGCCTTTTGGGGTAAAAATGTTGTGCATCAATGGTTATCATCATTGGAATGTGAGCTTGAAAAAGGTCGAAATAACAGACAGGATTGAAGTAAATACGAGTATATCGAATAACCGAGGATATTCTAAGAGACCTGTGTATTGAAAAGAGATTTTTTTCAATAAATTTGAACTGCTGGTAATACTATTCTCGCATTATACGTTGAGATTACCATACGATACGCGTAAAAAGACGGCTCCCTTACATTCTAACGAGTTTTCTATTCAACATTAAACTAAAAGGAAATCGTAAATATATGAAGTTTCTTTTTAATAGCGTTCATTTTCGAAATGTTTAAGTTTCACTGCCGAATAAACATCTGGAGTTGAATTGAAAATAATATTTAAATTAAGTGAGATCCGCTTAAGCAGGCGAAATTAAACTCCTTGACACGAATTATAATTTTAAATTTCTAGGCAAGCATCGACAAGGAGCGAGAGAGCTGAATAAATACAATTTTGTACAGAGAATTACTGAAAATCGGATTGAGTATACCGTGTTATACGTCTGGTATCAAACCACACGGATTCGCTGAAAATGGAATCCATACATTAATGAAGACTATCTTTAAAAAAAATTAAATATGAAGGGTTGGTGATTATGTCGTGCGTGCCAGACTCCAGGGCAAATGAGAAAATCGTAAGAATTCTTATACAAATTCGATTATTTTTTTCCCAAATTCATGCTCTGGGCTGATGTACACATATAATGAATACATGATACTGAATCCCTCGATGATAATGAACCATGGAATGAGAGAAAAATACTATGAACTACGTTTTTTTTAGCACTTTTACATATTGTTCCCTCTTCAAGCATTGAGTAGCAATATGGGCTTATGCCTCATTCTGAATTTGCTTACATATGGTACATGTCTTACTTTACGGGAAAATTTAACCCATACAGCGGAAGTTTTCATCTTTTATAAACTTTTAACAGTAGGCTCTAATAACTGAGATGGATAAGTATATTGTTAGAAGTATTGAGTCTTACAACCATGTTTAGATAAAAGAAAAATGCTGGACCTCACATTATTTAAGATTGTCAGCTTGTATTTCATTAGTCCGGAACTAACTCAGCTTGTCACGTTACACATGTTCCTTGTAGACCCACACGCCAAAATGTTTCGTTCCATAGTTAAGTGATCGCAAATGATTATTTGTAGAACTCTTGCATAGTAAGATTGCACAAATTGGGCAACCAGCATGGACATTGTATGGATTTTCATTTTGACTACTTACATGAGCTATGTAAGTGAAAATTTTGTTGTTGACGGAACGAATTGATTAAATTGTAAATGTTTGCATTGTTGTGTTGGATTCATCTTGTACTCTTTTTGCTTGTGTATAACACTGCTTATATGCCAATATTTAATTTAGTATGTTTATTAAAAAAATTGTATCGAAAATGTAATTTGACCGTTTAAATAAAATACCTGTTAAAGCGAGGATGCTTTCTAAATGACTCTTAAAAAATATATATTAAAATAAAAAAATAAAATAAATATCTTGGGTAATATTTGTCAAAACTAAAATATAAGTAAAGTCTAGTCAACCTATTTATATAAACAGGACTTTGCAAATGGGTTCCACTCTGGTTTTTTTTTTGAGTCTGTAATATTTATCATTAGAAAGAAGTTTCCTGACAATTATTTTTTTTGAGTCTGTAATATTTATCATTAGAAAGAAGTTTCCTGACAATTATTTTTTTTGAGTCTGTAATATTTATCATTAGAAAGAAGTTTCCTGACAATTATTTTTTTTGAGTCTGTAATATTTATCATTAGAAAGAAGTTTCCTGACAATTATTTTTTTTGAGTCTGTAATATTTATCATTAGAAAGAAGTTTCCTGACAATTATTTTTTTTGAGTCTGTAATATTTATCATTAGAAAGAAGTTTCCTGACAATTATTTTTTTTGAGTCTGTAATATTTATCATTAGAAAGAAGTTTCCTGACAATTTTTTTTTTGAGTCTGTAATATTTATCATTAGAAAGAAGTTTCCTGACAATTTTTTTTTTTGAGTCTGTAATATTTATCATTAGAAAGAAGTTTCCTATTTATCATTAGAAAGACAATTATTTTTTTTGAGTGTGTAATATTTATCATTAGAAAGAAGTTTCCTGACAATTATTTCTCCTTTTTGGAAATAGTCTCACTGACATGACTAAAGAACGCAGCCTACAACATCCGCTTGCTAAGCGACATTTTCTGCCCAGCTCGATTTCAGCCATATCGTTGACCTGTGTATATCTTAGGGTTTTGTGTTATCTCTTAGAGTTCCTACAACGATGATCACTTGTTTTGGCCGCTTACCAGATGTACCAGTTTTTTAAAATTTCTTCGGGGAATCGAACAATCTTCGTTGTCAAATTGGTAAGATGTTTGTCTCTTCACCTGGGGGCAGCCGGTTCGATTCCTGTTGGAACTCAGATTGTTTTATAAAGCATTCCCGTTTGGTCTTCACTCGAGATATCTTTTATCATCTTCCGGGTTGGTTGAAAGAGATTGCCACATGGCAATACACCCGAGAGGTTGTACTGTATACAAAAAAAGTGTTATACAATACAATACAATAAACTGCCTTAATAATCTACTATAGCTATCTACCTAAATATTGAAGCGACCACCAGTTGTCCCAACTATCTGGCTTGTGATTGATTATTGTCATCCTGGTTTTGAACTTATTTTTAAAAATAATTTTTACGTGAATTTATTAAGTGCGACAATTATACATTTAATAATAAAGTGCTTTTTGGTGATAATATGCTACAAAACAACACTAAACAAATAGTATACTTGTTATTGCAAGATTTAATCTCCAGAGCCACTGTTTCTACTCTATATGTTAGCATATGGATGGTGAAAACATGTTGCAAGTTTCTTTTAAAGTTTTTACGAATTTAACTTTTTAGTGTTATAAAGAGTTTAATTAAAAAAAATCTAACAGCAGTAGTTTATTGAAATTGTGTTTTCACAGTATCAAATTAATTTATATTAAACAAACCTTTTTATGGGAGTATTATTACAGACGACAACGGCAATTTTCACTTACCTGAAACAAATAAAATAAACAATTAAGAAAATGTGAAAGATGGTAAAGAGAAAAAATTCGTTTTATATTTATCAATAAACAAACTTAATAAAAATATGTTTTATATTAATCAATAAACAAACTTAGTAAAAATATGTTTTATATTTATCAATAAACAAACTTAGTAAAAAAATGTTTTATATTTATCAATAAACAAATTTAGTAAAAATATGTTATGTATTTTCAATAAACAAACTTAGTAAAAAGTAAACATCGATCTTAACATAAAAAAATATTGGAAATGACGAGGAAAGCTGAGGGTAACAAACGTTCGTTCTACCACCAGCTCACGGAGGTTATCAATTTCAAACAATGAATTAAAAAAACTAAGCGAATACAATATCGTTTTGTAACAAAGTCACACAATGAACGTTTTTTCAATTGGTGTTACGATAGTACATACATCTTACATATATCCCATCACACCGTTTCCCTTTCGAAGTATGCAGAGAGCTCAGAGCGCTATATAATTCTATCGCAACACGCACCTTTCGCCTGCTCTACATCTATCTACACAACTCTAATGATTTTTCTAATTTCTTACATTTCCTTCTTTCAAAATTCACTCGATTCAACAAAATTTTCTTTGGTATTTCTCTATCACCACTTCACTCATGTTTGAACCATATTTTGTATTTCTTCCTTCATTTGATCTTCATTTCTAAACCATCTCATCTTCATCGTACTTAGTACATCACCCTTAAGATCACAATCATCCCTAATTACTTCATTCCGTATTTAGTCACATATTGTCACCCTATGTATTCTTATCAATGTACATATTTCTATAGCATTTATTCGGAACCTTTTTCATACATCAAAGCTGATACTTGAATACTGTTGTGGATTATCATCTTTGCGTTCGAGTGTCCCATTCACTTTGTTTCGTAGTACATCTGAAGTAATCTGAAAATATGTTGTTTATAGTTAAGGCATTAACGTTGTGGAGGTTAAAAGACATTGTAATTTATTTTTAACAAACACTGTTTATTCCACTTTTTTATGACGGTATAACCCTACCGGTTTCAAGGCTTTCACCTCATCTTCAGGGGAGCGCAAACAAGACTTTGCGCTCCCCTGAAGATGAGGTGAAAGCCTTGAAACCGGTAGGGTTATACCGTCATAAAAAAGTGGAATAAACAGTGTTTGTTAAAAATGAATTACAATCTGAAAATAATACACGGAACAATTCAACCGAAACTAAGAAGCCCACAATACAAAATAAAATTACCACGCAGACTAGCTGTAAGGTGTCACAGTTGCCGAGAAATAAAAACTGGAATATAATGCTTTGTGATAGATTAGCAACGGTGACATCTCGGAATCAAAACAAACACGGAATTTTTATTACTTTCTAGTGAAAATGTCAAAAGATTAATATTTTCCAGATAAGATGGAATTTCGCAAAATGAAATTTTTGCGCTCTCGATGTAAAATTGAAATTCCATAGACGTTACTCATCAAACTATATTTCCACGAGGCACTCTTGAAAGTAAAGAAATAATAAAATATGATTATGAAATATCATCACTTCTATCCTGTTATTTTAAAAGAGAATTTTAATGTAAAGAATTCCCTTTTCAATCTGTCAAATTATTAATTTCGTAAGGAATAAGTTTGAAACCAGATTTCTGTATTACAAATACTATCATAGTTAAATATGACAATCCTTTTGCCTCCTCCTGTGGCCGTGTTAGTAAAATCGCCTGTTTTTCTATCCAGGGGCTGTGGGTTGGATTCTCGTAAAAACAAAAAGATTATTTAAAAGCAGTCCAGTCCGGTTTTGAATAAAGACCCCTTTAACATTTTCTAATCGATTGGAAGAGACTGTCACATTGCGATACTCGCGCCAAATTGTACTGAATACAACGAAAGTGTAATAACACATATAAATCAATCACGGCATTTTTCCTGACGGCGAAGGCAAAGCATACAGAGAGCCAGACTTCGTATTATATTACACTATTGTTATTTACAATACAACTTGGCAGGCTTATTGCAATGTGGCAATATTTTCCAAACAACCATAAAGATGTTATAGAGGCCTTGAGTGAAAACCAGTTTAGATCCTTTTTAAAACAGTTGAGTCCCGGCGGGAATTGAGCCCGCAATCCCCGGGTTGGGAGAAAACCTTCTTACCAACTAGGTCACGAAGGCCGTATTACCAACTAGACCATGGAGGTTAATTTTTGTCGAAACATTCCTATCTCGACAAAAATCTTTCACCTTCTCATAGAACTCGTACGATTTCTCTTAGTTTCTATGTTTTATTTTTTCAAAAATATAATTCACTTCATCTAATAACATTGGGACTATGTTTGTTTTAGGTTTTCTTCATTAATTTGTGCTACATGCCCAAACCATCTCAGTGTGATCTTCTTTATCAGCTTTATGTTCACTTTCATCCATAATCACAGCATTCCGTATTCTGTCATACATTGTCACCCCGTGTATTCTTTTCAATATAATACAATACACATTTACTGCAGATTTTTTGGAAAAAAAAGGATATGTACAGTACCCGGCGGTAAGTAATATACATCGGGCTTAAGGAAGAGACTGTCGGCCATAATCGGCTAACTTCGGCTTTGTAGAGCGTCGTTTCTGTCATTCATACACGTGTTCCGTCGCGAGACTGTTAGCGCATCGTGCAACAGAGACGACGCTCTACAAAGCCGAAGTTAGCCGATTATGGCCGACAGTCTCTTTCTTAAGCCCGATGTGTATTTCTTACTGCCGAGTATATATTTGTACCAAAATATTCCTTATAATAACGGGAACTCGTATTGAGTGACTCTTAAGAATACGGGACGGCTCAAAATGTCGAGTAATCTACTAAAAAAATTGGCACACAGTTATAATTCCTTAAAAATATTTCCTTGTTACATCTAAGAATATCTTGAAAATATCAAATATTTTAATATTTCTTTATCCCAGAAGGTAATAATGTATATTTAAAATAACTTTCTCTTTTAACGAATAAAAATTAACCTATTTCTATTCTAAACACTACGCTTAAATTGTTTTATTTAATAATTGTGTTGCCTTAAGGATAAAGTTGTTAAAACTCACCAGGAGTATTGTTTCACTTTTCTTACCATAAGAAAGTGTTCTCGTTGCATGAACGTACGTAGTACCAGACTTCTTAGTTATATTAGAGACCCAATGTTCAGAGTACAATCTAAGAGTTTTGGCGTTTAAGGTTTGATTCTCGGTTAGTTTTTGAATGATTTTAAATTCAGAATTGTTATCACCTAAAAATGAGTCATGAATAATTAAGTCCAAAACATATGCATGAAAAAATAGATTAAGTTCAGCCGATAGGAGATCCTAAAACAAAGAAAAATGTTAACGGCTAACAACACGTTAGTTTGTGTTTTCAACGCTTTCATGTAAAAAGAGAGAAACTGAACAATTTAAGCAGTCAATATTTATGATTACTAAGTTATAGTAATTATAGAGAAAACTATGTAAAACCTTACATCAAGTCTTAATAATTTTAACCAAATGCTCTGAATTGTCCTTCACGCGTAAAAAAACTGTGTGAATCTGCTTATAGAGTATTGGGATTTGTGATACGAGTTTTCGAGTCTTTTATGGGGGAGATGTTCACAAATCCATCTACAGTGTGCTGGTACGTAGCAACTTAGAAAGAATATGGAGCATTGTGGTGAAGCCATGGGTTGTTTGTTATTCTCAAATGTCATGACAAGAATTACAATGAGAATATTCAAAGGAAATTTTTGACATAAATATTGCGGTTTCTACTTGTGGAGCTGCCCTAAAAGGATTTTGAGATGCTGCCTTCTGAGCGTGAGGAGGGATGTAAGGATTTCTTGTTATATCTTTAAGTTGCTGACGGGAGCAATATCTAATCCAACTTTCTCGGAAAATATATAGCTATGAAATATTTATGGTTTTTATGTCTCTGACAACTATTTGAGGTACATAAATATTGATCTACGAGTATTTAGACTGGCAATATGTAGAACTAACTTGCCAAGTGCTCTTCCTTTCTTTAGTAAGCTGGCTTCGGATATCGACATCTTCAACATTTCAGAAAATATTATTAAAGAAAACATTTTGAGCTTTCTTAGTAACGGTAGTAAGTGATTTCGGATTAATAATTATTTTTTAATTGTATTTTTTTAGTGTACGAGTATATACGAGTATTTATCTAGCTTTGTATGTAATTGGGTTTAACATGTACGAGGCGTGATAAAATAAGAACGACCATTTTTTAATTACGGGAAGTGTTCGTTTTTGAGTGAGCCCATCTTTTTTCCTCAAGTTGACGACACTGTTTGTGATTAAGGCTATACCAAAATCGCGTTCCACAAATATTTTGCGGATTGGAAAAAACGTCAGTAAAACTGTTTTTATCCCATGGGGACTAATTTTAAGGGGATAATGTTAATATTAATGATAAAATAAATACTTTTTGATAAAATTTCAAATTCTCGCTTTTTTATAGCTTTTTAATCCATGTATAAAGTAAACTTTATAAAATAAAATAAAATAAGCAAGCTCTTGGTTATTGGTTTTCTTGGTTGTTTGTCTTTATCTCCCTTGTGACCCATCTTGGTTGTTTGTCTTTATCTCCCTTGTGACCCATCTTGGTTGTTTGTCTTTATCTCCCTTGTAACCCATTTTGGTTGTTTGTCTTTATCTTCCTTGTAACCCATCTTGGTTGTTTGTCTTTATCTCCCTTGTAACCCATCTTGGTTTTTGTCTTTATCTCCCTCGTAACCCATCAAAGGTCTTGATGCATGCATGATTCATTGACTAGTGATCAGATCTTTGTCATTTGAAATCTAAGCATTTATTATAGTTGATACGAAACTGAACACTAAAGTGATTAAATAACATTTCACACAAACTTCTTCAATTATTGAGTTTCTTTTAAATCAGTTACATATAATTTGTACCACCTATAATTAAAATTGAAAAATAAAACTGGAAAATGACTTTTGACGTCTCATATATATGGTACACACTATCTAGCCATATCTCTTTGAGCGAGGCAGAGATAACGCATCCTTACAGCTTCATATCTATATAAATAACCTTAACCTCATCTAAATTCATACATCTCGTCATATATGCTTTTCTGTTTCTCATAAATCTTACCATTCTCTAAGTCAAGATTTCACCAACTATATATATTCTTTTCGCGGGCTTTTTTTTTCTAAAACTCCATTATTTCCAGATGCATATACAATTTCTACAGTTTGTAAATCTTTCTTCAAATTTGTCCAAATCCTCCTAAATCCTTTCTTAACTCTACTTATAAAATCAAACTCTATGAAACAGTTATCGCTAATCCGATCAATACTTGAATTAACCTACATTGTAATACCAGATTTTCTACTATATTTTACTGTCTCAACACTGTAGAAAACAAGCTATAAAAATAAATTAAATTAAATAAATTGTTATGAAGTAATTAAAAAATGATATTAATAATAGTACTTGAAAGGTTGAAAATAAATCGCTTTAAAAAAAATATTAAAATCAGAATTTGACTTTCACTTAAATAATGTAAAAAAGGAAAAAAAACAAGTTAAGAAATCGTGTTTCAGTAAATAAGCACATTTTTCTCATATATGAGTGGGTGTTATTCAAAAAACATGGAATCGTGGGGAAGTGGGAGCGTTCTTTTGGAAAAGCTGGAGGCGTAATCTAATAAAGCCATCCCTTACGGTTATTAATATTATAAAACTCGAACAAAAAAAAATTGGGAAATTACGAAGGATAGTTACATTTACGAAAAACAGTTGAAAATTTTGAAAACAAAATTCTACCCTATATCGGGATAAACCTATTATCAAGATATTTTTACATATTATGCATGATTATTTTATTACTTTAATGTTTGGACGATAATAGTTGTTTAAGAACTTGTAAGTGTAAACACATACGTAAAATGGTTTTTTTATGAACGGCGTGTTGCAACAGGAAATAATGTAGATGGCGCACTTAAAATAAACTCAAACCAACCAATATTAAGATCTGTTAAAATTGCGGTATACAAATTCATAGTAATGGCAACATGGATGTTGGGAGTGAAATGTGAACGTGGAAAATTTATGAAAAGAGCTGAGTTGATGCATTTGAAATGCGTGCACTGAGAATAATATGAGTTGTGACGATGTAGGACTGAATAAGAATTGTAATTATTAAGGGTGAATGTGAGCTAAACACTGATGCGTTAAGCAGTCGAAAATATAGCTTTTTGAGGTAGTTAATACTTGTTGAGCGGATGGATGACGAAAGTCTGACTAAACAAATGTATAGCACAAGGTGCAAGTATGAGTGAACGCCTTGGCAGAGGTTGACCGAGAAAAGTACGATTGAATCAAGTGTATGGAATATTAAATTAATGGAAAGGAGTAAAAGAAACAGAAGGGGCTGTATGGAAATATGTATGGAGCGAAGGGAGTATGTCGTGATTGGAAAGTTTGTCTCTCTGTCATATCTGCCCACCACAAAACTTGAAAGGCGTGATGGTACGTATTTAGAATATGTTTTATACAAATGACTGAACTTCTTATAGTTATATGTTACTCGTATACTTATATATTCTACTCAAAATAAATGCGAAACAACCTCCGACAGAGCTTTTTTTTAACCTGGCGAGCTTATTGCCATGTGGTAATCTCTTCCAACCAACCAGAAAGATGATTTTATAGGCCCTAATTGTTAACTAGACTGGAATCCTATTTTAAAAAAATCTGGGTTCCAGCGGGAATCGAACCCGCCACAGCTTTGTCCCTGGACTAAAATTTTCTACATGATGAAAATATATTGATGAAAATATATTGAAAAAAATCTGGAAGCTTTTTAAAGCGTTGTTTAATGTCCGAAGTCGCTGCATGGGCATCTTTCATAGAGTCTTTTAAAAAATGTTCTAATGTGCATTCCATATTACACGGTTAATCACTTCAAAAAATCTTGGCTTAACTGAAATATTTATTTGTTTTATATGACATATATAGGAGATGGTTAAATAATAATATTATAATATATAGTAAAAGAACCATTTAAATAGTGCTGTTTAGATTTCTCAAAGGCGCTCAACACAATCAATTTATTAGATGAAGAAGAAATCGACTTAAAAGTGTAACTTCTCTCCGAAGGAACAACTCACAGAAACAGATCCAAAAGATACAAAGGAGATATCCCTTTAAGGAACCTGATTATAAAAAGACAAATTTTGAAATTAACCCGTTCACGACACTTAAGCCGATGTAGACTTTTAGAAGCGGACTTATATGACAATATTTATGACCACTATAAGAGTATATCAGCCTAACAGCTGCCTTAAAACATACGAAATCTAGAAATTTGTGAATCAGGCAGACAAATAGAATTAAAGTAATCCAGACACGATAAGTTGAGAACACAATATAACACATTTTCTTTGACTTGTAAATTTATCAAAAGTTTTGACGTATACTCTTACATGGTTGATTATTATAAGTTTTATACAGGTTTTAAAACAAATAATTTGCCAAACTGTCTAACAAAGCTTTGGCAATGTCTTGTTAGCTGCAAAAAAGTATTTTTTTACACATAAAAACTATTCATAAATAAACCAAAATCAAGGAGAAATGAACGAAAGTAGAAATCCAACGTCTAAAATCCATATTAATATTAAATAAAATACATACGTGTAGAACTTGATAGTTAAACAGATCCGAATAGACGTCCAACCATGCTTTATTTCGTCTTCCTTTCACATTTGCAATGTTTTATTAGTCTTTCTTCATTTATTCTTTCCACGCGCCTAAACCATGTCAGAATGCTCTTTTTAATCTTGCTTCCCACACCAGGCTCCATTCCGTCATACATTGTCATCCCATGTATTATTCTTAATGCATGCATTTTTACAGCATTTATTCGGTTCTTTTTAGTCGTATTTAACGTTTAACTCCCATACATCAGAGTTGGTACTAAAATATCGTTGTGGACTATAATCTTAGCAGGCTTTGATATAGTCCGGATAGAGTATACATGTTTTAGTGCCCCATTGACTTCGTGACCTATCGCTACACGCCGTTCGATATCCCTCTTCCATTATCGTAGAAAATACTAACCAAATAGCAGATTATTTCTACTTGCATCAATAATTTAAATCAATACTATGAAACACTTTTGGGAATATACATATCTTAAAATAATACAAAAGGCGCTGTACGAGTTTGACAAGATAAATATAAATGAACGAGAAAAATTGCGTAAGAAAGAAGAAATGGAGCACTCAGTGTGAGGAAAATGGATTAGATTTCAAGTAAAAGAGACGTCTGGAATTAGAACAAAGCAATTCCGAAACATATGTGTATGTTACCATGAGATACAGAAATACGACCGCATCGACTCAACATCAAAATTATAGAATAATTATTTTCCAAACAAAAAAACTCGTTTATATTATTCTTCGAAAAATCTGTTATGATAATATTGTTGGAACCTCATTTTGCATCTTCCCCTAACTCTCATTGTTTGTTCGATTTGCTGATTATTTTACACCACTGGTTGTCAAATATTTTGCAAGCATCTGCGTTACTTAATTTTATTTATTTATTTAACATTATAAGGACACAATGAATACAGAATTAAAGATACCAGCAGGTGTTTCTAACCCACTAACATTAGACATATCGACAGGTATCTATTTCATTGTGATTTGAACAATTAGTCACACAACTAACACAAAAAAATGAAAGTTATATATAAAATCAAAAATATGTTATTCAAAAAAATATTTTTCGTTCAGTTTTTTTTATCTAAAATAAGTTTGAAGCCTAGCCACTACAGAACGTATTTCATAGAAAAAAAAAATAAAGTCCGACAGTATGCCATTGGATCATGATTTGCAGCGTTCCTTCTTCGTTATGACGATTTCCTTGACAAATTCTATCGAGTCCTTCTAACTGTTGCGATTTTATGGATATTTAAATGCTTAGAACTGAAGTATAATTTTCCATACATCCTGCCGTGTAGCTCATTACTGAGTATCGAGACTCCGATGGTAGGCTTTGACTTTACGACTACTCTCCTACCACGCACTCCGCAGATCAAAAAGCAGTTGATAAGGGTAATCCAGTTGCTTCTTTCACTTAGTCAGTATAACACATTGGGACTCTTCCTCTTATGCGTCGTCCTTCCCCGTTTTCAGTGACCACAAGCCTTTCCAAACTATCTCCTTGGCCACGACCAATATGTCGAAAGCATCGGAGAACTCTTGTAGGCATATTGTCGACAATTTGTCGGTGACTCATTTCTTCCAGAATGGAGGCATTAGTTCACTTTAAAAGTGCATTGATATTTATAATGTTACATTACATACATACCATCACGACATTTCCCTGAGGAGGTAAGCAGGGAGGACACAGCGCCAAACAGTCTATCAAGACATGATTCTCTCGTCTTTTCACCATATTTCTCATATAGTTCATTCTTTTTCTCTTATTCTTTCGACAGAGCGCCAGACTTTCCTATCTTCAGATACATAATTCACCTATTCTGCTTCCATACACCTTCTTAAATAACACCTACGATTTCTCCGACTTTCCACGATTCTTTCTTTCAAAATATAATTTATTCGATCCAACCATATTTTCCTTGCTCTTCCTTTACCCCGCCTTCCACTCTAATTTTCACTATATATTTGGTTTGTTAGTATTTTTGTCCATTCATTCGTTATATAAGCCTAAACTATCTCAGTGATTTGCTTCTCAACACACCAGCCTTAAGTTTACATTCATCTTTAATTACTTCATTCCTTATTCTGTCATACATTGTCCCCGCATGTATTTATCAAAAGCCTTTATTTTGAATCTTATTTCACGACCACGTGTTACTTCTATACATCAAAACTGGTACTCAAATAGTATTCCGTAATGTTTATATACAATATAGACATTTGTGTTTAAAATTCGATATTTCCCAATAAAATCAAAATTATCTCGTCATTTCAATAACACGCCTAAAATATTAATTGAAATTATGTCGTAACTTTTAATAAATTTTTAACTACATAGCCTTTAAAAGAATAGTTGTATTTAAAAAGAGAAAAAGGACACCATATTGGTAGAGGGTAACTATCACGAAGCAATGACAATACTACCTATTATATTAAGAAACGACCATACGATTGTTAGTCTAAAAGAAGCACACATCCATAAACAGTGGTAACTGGTAGTCTCTTTTGGTAGTCTGTAACGGGTAGATCTTCACAAATATGACTCCTGTCTTCTGTCGAAGTGTTTTATAAAATCTTTGTGTTCCTGATGGAGCGTAATAGGGTGATAGTAAAAATAATTATGTAAGACAGGACACGGAATGAAATGATTAGGGTTAAATATATACTCTTTCAGGACCGAGATGGTTTGAGCGAATGGGACGAATAAATTAAGGAAGACTATAAAAACAAAATTAACAATGCTAATGTGAGTCGAAGGTGTGGTAGAGGAAGACCAAGAAAAGTATGATTGGATCAAAATAATGGAATTTTGAAAGAACGAGATGAAATCAGTAAAATAAATCGTAGGAGCTGCATGAGGTAGGAAAGCTTGGCGCTCTATCCCTTCTGCCTACCCCGTAAAGAGACAGCGTGATATTATGTGTTCATGTATAAAAAAATAATAAATTTAATCACAATAACTTAAAATGATTTCAGGAAAATTTTCCTGTTAAAATAAAAATATCGTTCTAAAAGAAAATCTCAATTTCAATATCAGATCATTTTTCGTAGCTTTTTGTTCTATTTTTTAGTTTCTTCATATATGTGTATAAAGGGGGGAGAAATCCTATCTCAGTGACAAGAGGTTTTGGTGACATTATCAGTTAATTTCCGCTCCATTCTTCAGATGTTTCGCTTGCGTTCTCGCCCCCTTTTTCTAACATCTATCCAGAAAATTGCATTTTTAGTCCTTTACTGTCAATCCCACCGCCCTTGGCACTACGTTTATTTATATGGGTTGTAAGTCTTTATGTAGTTTTCTAAACATAAAAATATTTAAGCTCAGTAAAAAATATTGCTAATGGGTCTTGACAGAGTTTTATCGTATATCATTATTACAATCATCTTTATTTTAACTTATTATTACATGACTTATTGTAATTTCAGTATTTTAAACTTATTATTTTAATCCTTATTGTAATTTCAGTATTTTTAAAACAAAACATATTAAATTTATATTTACATAAATATTCTAGAATAATGAATTATAAAAAGATGACCTCTGTCACCTAGTTCATAAAACTACTGTAAGTCGGGAGATGCGGGTTCAATTCCCGTTTGCCCAAAGGCTCGAGTTTGATTTTCACTGAAACAATGGCTCAAGCCTGGCTTTCACTTAAGGCCCCTGTGCCCTCTTTATAGCTGGTAAGAAGACATTACCATATGGCAATACACCCACCAAGTTATACTGTATACAACTAAAGTGTCACACAAACTAATGAGTTGTTTAATTTAATCAATTCATTTGCGCGAGGAGAGGCTGGATCTAAGTCAGGTGGAAGCGGAAAAATTGACCAGGGATCGAGAAAAGATCGCTGGCGAGGCTGCAATCCAGATCTGAAAAGCAAATAATTTCATTGCTGGTCCTTTTGCATTAAATAGTCTGCCTCTAAGTGTAAGATATATGGGTGGTGTATACAGCTTTAGAAAGCACTTGAAAACAACCCTTTTTGAGAAGTATTATCAAAATTTATAATTCAATATGAACACTGTTCACATATATTACACCGCAAATTGAATGTGTTACGATCATACATTGGAAAATCTACAAAGTTTCTTTGTAGTTCGTCTCCCCTTGGTAAGTTTTCTTCGGTTTTCTAACCAAATATGTTTTCTTAACATATGCAGACGCGGGGATTTACCTAATCTAATGGTCACAGCCACCCCCTCTCTATCCTTACACTCAACTTTTATATATTTATTTTATAATATTTTGAATATGTCAAGAATTGTATACAGGCTTGCATTCCGAGTTAGAGCGCCTTTGAGGAAAGTATATTCCTCCGTATGGAGATATGGTGTTTTATAAATTGTCTTATAGATATTTTTATTAAAAGGAAGATGAGTATAGTAAAAGTATTATATAAATTAACGAAATGTTTGCTAAGATTGAACATTTTCTTTCTAAAACAGGGTGTAATGTCACTAGCCAAGGGTATTTTCAGTATTTTGTCTTGATTTAAAGAACTTTCAACAAACTACTTATTTTTCTTCTTGTCCCCAGTATCATGTCAGGTCCCCCCAATGTTGAATATCACCTGAGAGTAGGTATCTTTGTCCCCGGCAGCCCGAAAAAGATCTTCAACGCTCCTTATACCAGTCCAATCACGTATATTGCGGAGCCAGGAGATTTGCCTCCTGCCAACACCTCTTCGACCCTCTATTTTGCCTTGAATGATCAGGTGCAGTAATTTGTACTTTGCTATTCTAAGTTCATGACCCAAATAGGACACCCTTCGGATTTTAATATTAGTCAGCAACTCTCTATTAATTTTGGCTCTTTGAAGAACCCTTGTGTTGCTAACCATATCCGTCCAGGGTATCCGTAGCATTATCCGGTGCATCCACATTTCGAATGCTTCCAGTCGGTTCATACTACTAACTTTGAGGGTCCATGATTCCACTCCATGCAACAACACTGACCAACCGTAGCATTTTGACTCAAAGTTTCCAGTTTAGATTATCATCGCAGGATACGCTTCGCATTTTATTAAAAGCTGCACGAGATGATTAAATTCTGCACTTGACTTCAGTTTTAAACTACTTAATAGATGAAAATATTCACAAATGTATTGTACTATTTTTCGTTGTATGCGTCACAATCAGGCTGGTTTATTACCATGTGATAACCTCTTTCAACTAATAGAAATCTATTAACAAGGTCTGAAGTAAAAACTAGGCTGAAATATTAATAAAAATTGGCACTAACGGGAATTTAATTCACAATCCCTGAGTTGAGAAACGGGCGTCTTAACAACTAGATCACGGAATTCGTCAATCAGTTATTAAATTCAATAATGGACTTTTTTCAAAACAACATCAACTTTAACTGAGTATTTTCAAAAGTGTGACAAAGCAATACATGTATTTGCATTTTTTGTGAAATATAAAAATTATATTTCTGATTACAACTAGTGACATTGAATGCTAAACGAATAGAGTAGCAGACGAAATGACGCGTACTACAATACGCCCAAAACTAGACAATCAATAACTATTCATTTTTAAAACAACATAAACTCTTACTGAATATTTTCTTAAGTATGACAAAACTACCTATCTCCATTATTTATGAAATGTTAAAACGAAAGGATATGTCTAATTTCAAAAAGTGATATTTAAATCGGAATAAAATGACACGTACTACACATGTTGAAAATACAGTAAAAACTAGAGAATCAATAGCCATTCATTTTCAAAACAATACAAATTTTAACTTAGTATTTTTTTAAGTATGACAAAAACATACATACATATATGTTATCTGCATTATTTGAGAAATGCAAAAACAAAAGGATATTTCTAATTACAAGTGACATTTAAATCGGAACAAAATGACACATACTATAGTACAAATGTCGCGAATAAGCAAAAACCTGACAGAAAATAATTAATCTTTTTTAAAACAATATACACTTTAACTGGGTATTTTCTAGAGTGTGACAACAGCATCTATCTGCATTATATGGGAAATATAAAAACGAAAGAATATTTCTGATTACAAGTGACATGTAAAGCGGAACGAATAAAGTAACAGACTAAATGACGCGTACTACAACTGTCGCGAATACGCAAAAAACCCAGACAATCGTCGACAGTTGAAGTACATTCGCATGAAGGATTGATCGTGTTTATTTGTCCCGGTTGGAATTCCTCCCTAGCTAGAATGAAGCGGAACGGAGGCTTCAATAAAGCTACATTGTGCTTTTTTCATTATTAAACAGCACGAAAAAGATGGGATCTCAATTAAAAGAGAAATGTCCCGTTCTGTTTATGGCATTGAGAAAAAAAATTAACTTACTTTGATATAGGTTATGTACATAAACGAGTATTAAAAAATAGTATAAAAGATATATCCGTAACGCTTTGAAGTTCGTCGACAGAGAAAAAAATAATCTTAAAACTGATGCTGACCAAAAAACACATTTATGTCGATAATAATTTCTGATTTGTAATAATATATGCCGCAGTACTGTTTTTACTAAGTTAATAAAATAAGACGCGCGATGTAATCATTTATATTTTTGTCCGAAGCCTGATATATAGTAGTTAGTGTTGAAGAAATAAAAGTCGAAAATGAAAATTTTATACATTTGACAAATATCTTCCTGACTCATCAGGTGATGTGTTGGGGTGGTGTTGTTGTGTTTAGTAATTCAGAAATGTTATGAAAAACTCGAAAACCGTGCATGGCACGAGTTACTCGGCTAGATGGTAAGAAAAAGGTAAGAAATGGTTGAAAAGAAAAGAACCGTGTTCTTTAGCTGTAAAAATAACTAGAGAACCATTTGCTAAATTTGATAAAATGTTTCGAACGATAATTTTCAACATATCCGAATTGGTGATCCGGACAATTCGAAGTGCGTGGCCGGGAGACGAATATTTTCTTTAGCCCCAATAGTCGTATCTAGATTAAGAACAACGACACTCGCGGTTTGTCAGTAAGTATGTTAGCAACTCTATCACACGCGAAAAGGTAACAACACTCGCACACATATTTGGGGCGTGGGAAAACCAAACGAATAATTTTACTAAACTGGGGTCCATTTATGCTTTTTGTTGAGCACCATTGGAAATTGAACCCAAAACTTCCCTAGTGTAAATCTTACCAATTAGGTCACGGAGATCGTCAAAATATATTAAAAAAAAAAAAGAGTTTCAGGAAAGTCTATTTGCTAAACAGCGCGGTATACATTGACTTTTGACTGTTATTAAATATTTAATTTGTAAGTTTCTTGGTTATTTATTATCTTGAGAATATTTCATAACTATTTGAAGTTATGAAAATTCTGAGCATCCACTGAGAAGGCTCGCTTAAAACAGATCGAGACTTACTTGAGCGAAATAACAGATGACGGCAAATAACAGAAATAAATGGAAGAGTGTCATCTCTGAGATTAAGCTCCAACCAGTTCCAGACGACGATGTAAAAGAAATAGGAAAGAAAGTTATAATAAACGTCATTTTTTGTTTGCGAATTTTTGCAAATGAAAAAATAAACAATATAAGTAAAATAAACGATAATAATAATATTTCGAACCCATATCAACTAAACACAAAAAAAACACATGCTGCAAACTTGAGGAAAAAAAAACAGCGAAATAAATATCCTATCCAAAACGTGACACAATCAAACCATTACGGTCAATTTAAAGCCTAATTTACGCCATGTCTCATGACTGTAAAGCCTATTAAATCCTAACGAAACCTTCGCCTTATCCATCAAGTAGAACCAAGTAGCATCGTGTCGCAGACTCCCGCCCGTCTCGCTGTCCTCTCCCTCCTCAGCCATCAATCAGAAGTGATGTATTGAATACGACCGCGACGCGTCGCGCCGCATCGCGTCGCTTTCTCCCCTAGCCGCAGGCAACTTAACCCATTGGATTCCATATTGTTTCAAATCTGCATACTTCATTATTTATTTTGATAAACTGTGACTTATTTGGAAGAAAATAATGGTTCATGGTACACGGCGTATTCAATATCACAAAAAAGGAATAAATGCTTATTTATAATAATATAAGTCATACGTTTAGATGTATTTTTAATTGAAATTTCATTTGAAACATAAAAAAATACATTATTTACGAGTATAGTTAAGGCATTAACGCTGTGAAGGTTTAACCCTACAGTGCGCAATGATGCACATATGCATCAACCAAAGTTTTTCTAAATATTTTTGTGTTGAATGGTATAAACAACAACTCACGCACTGTGACTAATATGATACAATAATCTCCATGCTTTAAAACAGCATAGGTTTAATAGGAAACTGTTTTACCGGTCAATTTGGCAGTTGAAGTTTGACTTGTTGCGCGTAGATGACTTTTGTGATTTGTTCCAGTTTGAAATCAAATTACTTTATTATTGGTGATCAAGGTTATCTTATTTTTTTTCTTTTATTCTTTAGTACATATGTGTAAAATAAGTGAAGTTAAATACATAATTTCATTTATATCATTATATCATATAATTAACTTACAAATGCGCAGTGATTCATGTATGAACCATACTCTTTTTTTTAAATATAAATATAATATATAAAAACAAAAAAAAATGTTTTATCGCATTTTCCATGTTCCAGTACATATTTAATGCATGAATATATTTTTATTTTTGAAATAAAAAAAACCGCGCATTGTAGGGTTAAAAAAATTGTAATTTGTTTTATCAAACACTGTTTATTCCGCAGGGTTATACCGTTACAAAAGTGGAATAAACAGTGTTTGATAAAACAAAAAAAAACAATAAAAAATTGCATTCATAACAGCACACCGTTTCTTTGTTAGGTAGATAGCGAGGATAGAGAACAAAACTTACATATCATATTATGACACACATCTTTCGCGTCCTCTACATCCATACACCTTATATGTTATAACTCTTAAGATTTTTCTAACTTTTAGATTTTTTTTTAAATATCATTTACTTGATTCAACCATACTTACTTGACATTCCTCTAACACACCTTCCACTCATATATGCACTGTATATTTTTTTAAAGTTTTTATTAATTCATTAGTTGTACATGTCCAAACCATTTAAGAGTGCTCTCTTTATTTTACTTAAAACATCAGCTTCAAAAAAATGTTAAAACCTAAAAAGTTCTTTACTTTGGTATTTCAGTAATATTGATGATAGAATGTGTCAAACAAAAATATTTTTTTTATTTAAATAGCGAGTAGACAAATGAATTTTGAAAAAGATAAAGTTGTTGTCACTTAAATATTTACATCAAAAACGTTTCTGAGTTTTCTCTGTAAAAACAATTAATATTTGAAGTATGACAAAATATATTGTAGGCAGTAATAAGTTAAGCGCACCCGTGCGTTTTTGTTTAGCTTACTACGGTGTCAAATACTATGCTGAAAACATAGTGAAGTGATTTTAAAATAAGCGAGTCGCGCGACAAGTTGTGAAATGTATAAAAGCTTTTATCTCTCAGCCATATTTGCTTCGGTTGTTTTGTTTCCATCGTTTGTGTTGCCAGTACATCTAAAACTTCTCTACATAGCGTTCCCTTCTTTTCAACTAGTAGGTCCATTTTTGTAATTCATGATTAAGTTAAGAACTTGTTATTATTTCAAGTGGCTGTATTAAGCGCAATAATAATACTTTTTCTATAGAGTTAGAAGGCTAATGGCGTATAAATTAATAAAGGACTCTCGTATTTTAATGTATAACGCCATGTCCATATTGGAGTAGGCAAAGAGAACACATCAACAATTCAGTTAATCATGATATACAACTTTGGTTTCTCCCAGTCAACACCTCGTCATAAATACACCAACATAAAATTTGATTTCTCTGGGTAAGCTGGTTTTTTAGGTGTACCCAAATTTCTTGTACCTTCTATATTACTTTTGTAAATAACTAATGTAAATATTTTATTATTTATAATATATACGTATAAACATAAGAAAAAAGTGTAGAATATTAAATTAAATATTTGATACGATCTGCAAATCGAATAGAAAAATTAAATATAATTATTAAATAATGAAGACATTCATAAGGATGAAGAGGTACAAGAGTTATACAAATGAAACTTTCTTCCATCACAAAAAAAGAGAAACTCAAAAAGGAAAGGGCGCACGTTTCAGCGTCTGTAAGAATGAATGAGAACACTTCCTGTAAACTTTCACACCTTGTTGAACTGCCAAAATGTGACCCACTTTCGAAATTGAGAGTTTGAGATTGAAACTTGTATTGTCTTCTCGGGAAAGTTGAATAACTTTCGAGTTAAAGACGAAAAATTCCTTTGAGCGTAAATATACGGTTCTCACGTTTGGCAGTATGTTATTCGTGCCTCTTGAACTCTTGTGGAAATGTTTATGTTATATCCAGAATTCCCGATTTTGGAAGAGATAAAGAAAAAAATTCAAAGAAGCTTTTTCAAAATATATAACATTTTTCATTGTAACATATAAATAGTTTTCACTGGGTCCATTAAAAAAAAATATTGAACATGGAAGTAAATCACAAAACAAATATCTTCTTCTCTTGTATGGCTTTTCTCTTACAATCGGATGTTAATGTTTCTCATCCATGATATAGCAACAAGAGAAGCCGTATGAATCTCCTTGAGTCCTTCCGGCAGTTAATATATTGGACATTCATTCACAATGTTACCGACAGCCTGGACCAGGTCCATATGAGTACAACGCTGAATTAATTAAACGCCACCTATGCAAGGTATACGCATTGCAGCATCTAAGACGATTCATGGTAGATCACAATTTTCGTGGAAAGGTATGTTAGGATCAATTACAAGGTGGAGATTTCCGATAAATAAAGTGAGAATTTATGCTTTCGATGTGTACATTAAATGTGTTTATTGCCAGTCAAAATCTCTTAAAACCAACCAAAAAGATGTTGAAGAGGCTTGAAGTGAAACCCAGAATTTTTTTTACAAAAATAATTGCACCAATGGGAACCAAACCCCCAGCCTCCGAGTCAGAAGACAGGCCACGGAGTTCGTCTTTGTTTAGTTCCAATTATATAAAGTATCTTTCTTCTTTATCTTTCACCCTTGGCCACTCGGTTCTGGCACACAGTGGTATGGTAAAATACCCCCAGTAACATCTATTTTCCGCCTGAACCAAGGCTTCCTTCCAAGTAATGTCAAACAGCGTGACAAGCTCTTGAGTATGATCGATGAATCGTTTGGCCTCCGCTTAATTTTTGGTCTTTAACACTGCATGTAACCAAATTATATTTTCAAGAGCTGGGACCGAGCAGTGTTTAAGGTACTTAATTGATGATCAGCCCATCGTCCATGTTGACATTATCAAAGACCTTGACATCATGTTTAACAGTAAATATACGTTTGGATATCATATTGAGAGTATGTGTTTATTGGCTAATAAAGTTCTAAGATTTGTTATAATTTGCTAAAGGGCATTTGATGGTGGCGATGTCATGAGATCTATTTAGAATTTAATTTATTTGTTCGCGGTAGATTAGAGCGCGGCTCAATCATATGTAACCTCAGTGGAGTTCAGAATTCCCTGATAGTAGAGCGAGTTCTAAAGAATTTCCGCTACACTTTGATTGCAGAGTTAAGATTTTACCCATGACTCTATACAACATTGTTTAATGGGTATACATTGATATTACTCCTTTACTGTTATAAGAGATCAACGCATCTGTTTGAACATATCAAAATTTCTAACAGGAAAAATAGCAAATCGTTTGTTGATTGAGAAAATTTCGTTTAATGTACCAGACAATTATTATCGCCATTGTAAATTAAAACTGTTTTCAGTGTCGTATTCACGCTGTTAAGAGCATCGCCACTAGCACATGGAATGACTTTATTAAATACATTTTCCAATATCTTTCAAATCTTGTTGGATGAAATAAAGATTGAACTCCTTTATACACTCTCTAGGTATAACTGAGCCACTTCACAGGAAAGCACAAGAAACATTGTTATATTTTTTTACGTTATATTTAATCATTCAATTTATTTTGCTGTTATTTGAAGATATTTGGTTAAACTTATGTCAAATGTAAAATACTCGTAAATAAAAAAAGTCACGATGAAAATCTTTAAAAAGTGAAAACATTCAATTTTCAATTAACAAATAATGAAAATTTAATGTCGATGACATATTTCACTATATATGGGATATAACTGGTGTAAATAAGAGCTTTCGATATAAATCAATTCAGCAATGTATCCATTTGAAACCGTTGTTTAATATGATTAATATGTTCTGAACTCTTGTAATGAATTACCCTCAGCGTCCCGAACCGTGTCAGTCGCCAGCGGCAGTTATTTCATTGCAGTCAAGGGAGAAAATTAACTATTATACTCGTAGCAATTTGCTGATAGTACGTATGCATCATTTGGGGAATACATTATATTGATACAATTGATATGATTACTATTGATGTCAACATACTAAATGCTAATTTATTTGATGTTTTCTCTTCTACATGTAAACAATATTCCTAATGTGCCTTATAATAGCATGTTTGGTTTAAAAAAGTGAATGCACAAATCATTCAAGTATGGGTGGATCGCACATATTAAAAATATATTTTATTTCATATTATTTCGAGAACTAGTGTCCCATCTTAACATTTTTTTTGTTTAAGGAAGTTAACCAACTCAAAACTTCTAGTTAAGTTTGTCTTGAAAAAATAATTTTATATCTATATTTTAAACAGTTATTAGCAGACCAGAAAACAGTGTTATTATTCGTATTTTTTTTGTATAATTATGTACATAACATATATACTATACATATATGCCATAGAAGATAGAGCATTACGCTTTTCCATCCTGACACTCGCCTCTTTCCCATCCATACATTTCCTCATACAACTTCTACGATGTCTCTATTTTTTTATATTTCCTTCATTCAAAAATCCATTCCCTTGATATAACCATTCTTAATTTGGTCTCCTCTATCATGCGCAACACTCATATCAGTACTGTATTTGGTCTCTTCTATCATGCGTAACACTCATATCAGCACTGGATTTGGTCTCCTCTATCATGCGTAACACTCATATCAGCACTGGATTTGGTCTCTTCTGTCACGCGTTACACTCATATCAGCACTGGGTTTGGTCTCCTCTATCACGCGTAACACTCATATCAGCACTGGATTTGGGCTCCTCTATCACGCGTAACACTCATATCAGCACTGGATTTGGTCTCCTCTATCACGCGTAACACTCATATCAGCACTGTATTTTTGTTTTTTTAGTATTTCTTCATTAATTTATTTCATGTTCTCAAACCGTATCTCCTTTTCTTTATCTCATTCAACAAATCAGCCTAAAGTTCACATTAATCTCTAATCACTTTATTCCGTACTGTCATACACTGTCATCCCGTTTTATTCTTCTCATTACACACATTTTTACAGCATTTATTTGACTTCTTTTAGATGTTTTTTTACATGTTCGTCACAGTTCGCGACCCACACGCTCACGTTGCGGTTCAGACTGTGCAGTGGGCCAGCAGTATCCGGGTCGCATCCACTTATAACAAAGTCAACTACAATCAAGCCCTGACGATGAAAACTGCAACGTTTTCGAAACATCGGCCTCATAAGTCAAACCCCGCGGTAAAACACTTCAGAAATCCTTATTCAACTGAAACAATGAATCACGAAAGCCTCTAAACATATTTGGTAAAACCAAAATAAGTCTCAAGGAAAAAAGAGATAACGATGAGAATTGTATGTGAGTTATCGACTTTGAGAAAAATTAAACTTTTTAGTTTTTCTCTTAAAAAATTATGAGGATGTTATTAATTCCATATGATATTAATTTCAATCGAAGTATAAACAAGGACACGTTAAGTGTGTAGTCTTCAACAGTGTTCAACAAAGTTTATATTCGATTATTTCTGGTGCTCCAAGTTACGGAAGTTTCTCCAGCGTACATGTCATAGGTGAAAACTTGAACCGTTGTCAACCAAATGGGACGCTAAATTAAACTGTCGTTGTATTCTGAAGTTAATTGATTTAATTGTTAAGAGATGAGCAGCCTAAATTAAGACAAATGATCAAATCTTATGATTCAATAATTTAGAAAGACAAATTTGTTTCTTTGAACGATATATCTGTGGCGTTATGGCAGAAGTTGATTTGTCCGTTTTTTGTCATTTTGTGTTTATTCTCCCAGTTTATAGAAAATATTTCTCAGCATGCTGTGGCGAAACTTAGTGTATCAGTCATTATCCAAACAAAAGATATATTGTTTGGAAAAACTTTAAAAATACTTATTTATGCTGATTTTAACAACTTATCAAAGTTAATATTGCTTCTCCTGTAAACTAAGGTAAAACGGACATTTGTAAAACGACAACTTCTGTCATAACGCCACAGATATAATTTGGCAGGTATATTGCCAAAGGGATCTCTTGCAACCAACCAGAAAAATTGTTTAGGAATTTGTTTACAGTGTTGCGTTAAAGATTTATTGTGCGTTTGAGTATTATAAAATTAAATTAAATTTAAAAGAAATAATTGTAGATAAAAAGAAGATATGAGTTTTGACGATTTAAATTTAATGAACATAATAATTTAATCAGCAGATATGAGATAGAGGGAGGGGGGAGGTATTGGGAGGAAGGATACAGCAAGAACCAGGAATCATGTTACGTCATTGAAAGGCAATATATTGCATTTTGAGTCGCTGTTTGAAACACGCTAATGATGGTGCAAGTCTTATATTAGCTGGCAGCTGGTTCAAGAGTCTAAGGACATGGATTATAAAAGATGACGTGAAAAGCGGTGAACGGTAAAAGCCTATAAGAAATCTCCGCTTGAGCAGAGCGCGAACACGTGATCAAAAGTGACCAAACACGTAAAAAGAAAAAAGAACAACACGAACAGAGAAAATACTAAATTGCAACTTCTTTCAGTTCTCAAAAAAAGTTAATTATTTGAAATTATTTTTAAAGGATTTCTTTGTATTGTATAAGTTTTTGTTATATACTCGTACAACCTGGTGAGCTTTTTGCCATAAGCCAAATTCTTCAAACCAAACAAAAATATGATACAAGTCTTATGTCCTCTATATAAAATTGATGAGAAGGAATTGAGAATGGTTTCAAAAATAAAAATATTTTTGAAACGAATGAAGAACAAGGATGAGAACGACCGAGGAAAGAGTGGAGAGATATAGATAACTGAGGGAAAAATAAGAAAATTTAAACGAAGCAATGATAACAATATTAGGGTGTGGACGAGTCGAGAGCCTTGGAGGTTTGTCTTCTCTGTCCACCCCAAAAAGAACATGGTATAATGATACGTAGTTTTAAAAGTGTTTACATTGATAATGTGTCAATTATTCCAGTCATCCAGAGGATCTAACGACAAATTTATTTGATTGTTTAGAATAATTTTATTAAAAGACGACATAAAAATATATATCCATATGATTGATTAGCTAGAAATAGTGACATTAGTTAGTAGGATGTTGTCCAAAAAAATCTGCCGCTATGAATACAGAGGCATCTGTCTCTTTAAGCTTTTGAAACATATAACGACCAAGTGTTAGTACTTACAAATACATATACTCGTAAGTAATGTCCTTTAAAAGATGACAATAAACTTATTTAATATAATTTTAGCAATGCAATACAATACAAATATGGTTAAAACATTGTTTTATTATTGAGTTTTTATCTTTATTTCAGACATCGGTACTTTATATTTATTTATTATGCACAACTTGAAGATTTACATCAATGAAGAAAATTATTATTACAAGAAAGGTAGGTTCACTAACAGTGTAATTATTTTCATTCTGAAATAATGCTGTAACAAATGATAAATGCACGAAATATTTTTCAGTTGTGAAACAAATATTAAATATACTAAAATGAATCAGGTTCACTATTTTTCATGTCTATGGGTCGATGGTGAAAAATGTGAGACATGGACAAAATATATTTTTGACACATGATTTATATTGGTTCACTATATCGCTTCGCAAAATGCTTGTTAAAACCACTGAACTGTTAAGAGAAGGAAATGGACCTTTCATATAGTAAATGTGGTAAAAACAATGATAGAAAGGAAATATTGAAATCGAAAAAAAAAACGAAAATTCCAAATAAAATGTTAAAACACAAATAAAAATATAATGAAGATTGAAACGTGAAAATTTGAAATGACGAAGTCATCAACATCATCACCACATAAAATCCCTAATGGGGCAGACAGAGAGAACAAATATTGCATATTTTCTATCCTGGCACATGTATATTGCTTCTGCCATGTATATACACCTCGTTATGTATACACTCGTTTTATAAAGACTTTTCACTCTTCCATCCTTAAGAATATGATAAATTTGAAATGTCGAAGAATTATGGTATATATATATATATATATATATATATATATATATATATATATATATATATATATATATATATATATATATATATATATATATATATATATATATATATATATATATATATATTAGAAATCGTTAAATTAAAAAAAAAATTGCATCGACACCGATGCTTTGAATCCAGAAGTCCCATAATCGATTCATGTAGAATAATTTCTTAGCAAGCTGAATGGTTCACGGGTCTTATTTCTTTTCTTTAGGCGCATAATAGCTACGAGTATGCAGTATAAGTCGTTGGATAACATTTAGAGTTTCAAGAAACTGGGTTATGTAAAAGTTTAATTATATTTTTAGAACAGGCTTAGTGAAATATTCCTACAAATAAGTTTTATTCAATATTGTGTGCATGTTTATTTTATTGTAGATTTCTGAAAAAAAAAACATGCCCACTAATTGAACCACTTTCCTTCTTAAGAATATCGACCACTGGTTATTTTCGTAACGTTTTTGACAACAAAAAGACTAACTCTTTGACATTTTTTCAATTTATTTTTCACGGCGAAAGTAATTAGCTGAGTTGTGAAAAAAAAAGATTTTTTTGTCATTTAGTTTTTAAAGCTTGCTTGCTTATTATTCAAAATGTTAACAGAATGTTAATTGGACAGAATAAATTCGCGCGTTGGCGTTTTAGCCAAAAAGAAATTTTATGTGAAAACAGGAATATTCCAAATTTATTTCGCCCCAAAACCTTCTAAAAGCTAAAGGGCAGGATAGAGTGGATTGAATCGCCGGAAAACGATTCAAGTTGTTTTTTTTTGTTTTTAGACCCATAAATACGTTTGAAATACACATGTGATATGCGAGTTGTTTTTGAAAATGGTTATTGAGGAGACTAGTATTCCACAATATTCTTGCTTTGGAATTTTTTGTCATAAACATAATATTTTTTTTCCATATAATTGGCGAACTTTTATCGAATGATAAGCAGTTCATTTTATTCTATAAATTCAATGATATTTTTTACTAATTACAATTGGCAAATACATAACGATACATAAAAAAAACATCAATTTGTAGATATAGAAAACCACGTCACTAGGCAAGGTCTGTGACGACATATTCTCATTCATTTATTACAAATTTCATAAATATTGTCCTCAATACTTATACATTCAGCTAAAATATCTATACTCTCCATTCAAATTCGTACATAAAATCAAATTCTATGGTATCACATATATAATTTTAACCACATCATAATCTCAACAACTGTATCAAAATCATGTCCAACAATTATTCATCACCCGCTCTCGACAGGTATCAGTTATTCAATGACCTGGCTATGTGAATACTTCCAAAAAATCCTCGCTTTCTCTCTATTAAATGCCCACCTTGTCACCCGTTTTTTTAAACATTTCAAGACATTGGTAAACTCACCAGTTCCACCAGGGCTGCGATGTAAATTATTGGCGAAATAAACTATATATATGTACGAGTATGTCAAATGTATGAACGCGTGGGGTCGGAACAAGATTAAGTGCGCCGTCTCCTGTTCGATGACTGCACTCGAAAGTCCAATATTTCTTGTAAGACGATTAGTCTTATTTACGAGTATATAAATCAGAAAGATTTAATAAATATTTGATTTTATGAATAAGTTAAAAATTATAAAATTAATGATTTTAATGAAATACGCGAATGTGAAGTTACTTAAGATTATTAAAACTCTTTTTCTCGTCAAGTTTCAAACATTTTAATCTTCTTTTTCCCATTAATAATAAAAGAATTCAGGTGTCTAATCCAAACATTAATTTGTTTTCCAAAATCTCTTATCATCCTCGAATAAGATATTTAACACATGTGTGGACATATTAAAGAGCGTAGCCAGGACACAATATTGTCTTTGATCCAGTATACGGAGTATTTTGGATTAAAACTACTGGAGTTAGCAAGTAGCTCGGTATTTATCGTTGTATGTTACGTGTTGGTTAACTATATAACTGAATTAAAAAATGTCATCATAGCCGACGACAATCAATTAAAAGGACTAATTAATTTTTTGTACCATCGGTTATTGAACCCGGTTTTAATACAGGCATCTTACTAATTAGGTCATGGGGATATGATTTAAAGAAAAATAACCAGGTTTAAAAAAAAGTACAAATGTGTTCATTCAACTTTTAAGGAAACGTAAGTACTATTTTCTAACATGGATATAATAAGCATATCGTAAAAAAACTGGGTATACTCGTATTTTGGATTCAATAGTTTTCAAAAAAAAAAAAAGTATATAAAGCGACCTCCCCTTTTTTATCCCGAGATGAACTTAGACAAAGTGAAAGATGCTCTTCTTTTTAGAAAATGAAAACAGGTGTGCGTAAGAGAGGTTTACTGTTTGCCAGAGTGGAAATAGGGGTGATAAGGGTATTTCAAAATTTCGTTTGACATATTAAATATTCTTTCTTATCTGCATTATCAACTAACATTAATGTGACATGCAGAGATAGTGAATGATGAATGAGAATATGGAAATCCTAGAAGGGAGGACAAACAAAGGAAGACCATGAGCTAAAAAGATAGACGCTATGTGGCGGTAGCAGTGAGAAAAGAAACCATGAGATGGAAAGGGTGAGCCATGATAGGAGGCAATTTTATGATACAACCTTCTGTAATATAAAACAAATGTATTGATACAAATTTCACAGTTGTTCATATTACTTTGGAGTTTAATTCTTTAACAAAATAATTTTCGGATATTTAAGTCATGCAATAAATTTTAACAAGTCAAATTTTGCTTCTTCGAGTAAAAAAACAAATGGAGTTAATTAGGTTAATTGTGAGAAACTCATTTTCGCGTGATAGAAAGAATGAGTTCACAAGATATTTATTTAACAATGAATAATTTACAAAGACTTTAAAATAAAAAAGGTCTACGTTGTCGTTCCTTTAGTTCTGAGGATCATAATCACCAAAGTCATCAAGCATCCTTCACCAGTACAAAGGTTGCTGCAATCCTTTGTAGCACCTCCTGAAATAAGCACTCCGTTGCATTTTTTACCTGGTCGCTCCATCGGATGGGTGCTTAGACTCTGTTCCTTTTTCCTATTCACACTCTCACCAGAATTAACTACTCTAAGCTATCTTTCTTTCCCCACGCTTTTTATTCAAAGTATCGTTAGATTCTTCTTTCACACATTATACAGTTGTGTCTCAATACAAAGTTCTTCAATTATCGATCGATTGATTCTACGTGCAGTCCATGGAATGCTCAAGAGCCGTTCCAATACCAAACCTCATCTTTCGAACAAATTGTTTAATTTTATTTAAAATATTTCATTATACGCCGGTAATAAAAACATATATACACATAGAAACAATTTCTAATGGAGGGTAGTTTCAAAGTGCCCTGGAAATGATGGAAGAAAGTGCATGTAAATTTTTTGCGAGTTCTGACATTAGACCCTCTGTAGTCGGTAGTATTTCTATCTAAATCTACCTCAAATGAAGAATTTTAGGGTTTGGACCAATCAAATAATATAAAGAAGCTTAAAAAATTACAATATCAAAGAAAATCTTTTAATTTAAAGTAAACGAAATGATGAGATTATTTAACAAAGCTTAGCTTGTAACTTCTCGGTACTAAAATAAAGAAAATAACGCATTTCGGAGAAAAAAGAGCATTTATGATCTGGAAAACCATGTACGGGGATAAAAAAGTCATGTGCAAAAAGAGGACCCGCGTAAAACTCCAATCTTGTAGGCACTCAACTAAAACACAAAGTAGAGCAGCTTAGAATTTTCCACTTTTAATTTTATTTGAACAAGGCATTGGCTTTTATTGAGTTATAATTTTTAAATGGAAACTTTTCCTTTAAAACTAAAGAAATAAAATTGAAATCAAAACTTCTATAAATCAATTCATCTAGATCAGTGGTCGCCAAACTCAATAAGGATGTGAGCTACTTTCGGAAATTGAAATTGTCTGGTGAGCTACTTATACATATTCCTTCTTTATAATTTTTTATCATCGTCCTTTATCGTACCATACACAATATTATTATGTTACTATGAAGTATAGTAATTTAATAATATTGTGTATAAATAATTTCAATGGAGAAATAATCCTCTTCCCATTCTGTGTGATAATGACAGGTTTTAACTTTTTTATTGTTGTTTTGTTGACAGGGTGAAAAAAAAACAAAATGGATGGTAACTTTGTAAACGTCAAGCTTTGACGGTCGCGTGGAACTGTGTGAATCTGCGAGAGAGAGACAAAGTGTATGGCGCAGTTCCCATCGTAATACATCGCTGACTGCTTTTCTATTTTACTTAGAAATTCATATTACAACGGCAACTTGTTAAGCATTTCATTGAAATTTGATTCGAAAAATATTTCATTTCGGAGTCCAATAACAAAAATTGAGAGACAAATATATAAATATGATAAAATATCATACACGAGTTCGGCTACCGAAATGCCGCGAGCGAGCGACCGATTGGCGACCACTGATCTAGATAATAGGTAATCCAGACAAAACGAAAAGTGGCGTTGAAAATAAAAACTAAGGTTAAACTATTTAAATTTTTGTTTCAAATCTAAACAACGCCAAAAATACATGTATTCCTTGGCAAAACTTGGCAAATGTATTATTTTCACATACATATATACGTATCATCACGCCGTGCCCCTTATGAAGTAGGCAGAAAGAACAGATCTCCAAAATTTTCTATCCAAGCACAAAACTTTCACTTCCTCCATATTCATATAATCCGTCGTGCACAATCTTCTATTATTCACACTTCTCACTTTACCTTCTTTTAAAATCAGGTTCACTTGATCCAGCAATGTTTTCCTCGGTCTAATTCTTAAACGCATGCCTTACAATTCTGAATTATATACTGGCTAAGTCATCCTTTCGTCATTCATTCTCTCCACATATCCAAACTACTTGTATCTTAAAGCTCCTTTCTTCATCTTGTTTAAAACATATATTTTATCCATTAATTTTTTTTATACATTCGTTACGCCTTTTATCTTACATTGACATATAAAAAAATGTTAAATCCACGCACCTCTAATGCACTAATTGTGAATATATCGTTTTTTTATAAAATTTTATTTATCGTTTTATATACGAGTATTTTTAAAGAAATAACAATCAATAAAAAAGTTTATTTTTCTCGGCTCTAAAACTGAAATACTCGTACATATTGAAAGTTGATGCAATCAACCGAAATATATACTTTAATTCACGCGACACTGACTCCATAGCAAATATATCTCGACAAAACATGAATAACAATTTAATAACAAACTCGAAGAGTGACAGTGTTGACAAAACCGTAAGACAAAGAAACTTTTGAGGGAGATTAGGAAAAGAACGGAAGTTAGAGAATTCCATTTTTCTTCCTCTCTGTCCGATGATATACCCCAAAGATAGTGCGTGAGGGGGAGTTTCAGCCCCTAAAAATAAAAGTTTTCATCAAAAGGTGTCTTATTTAGAAGAGATTTATTCGGTGTTAGTAAAAGTATACTTATAAAAATATATATGCATACACAATCATAAAAAAAACAATGTGTAAATCATTATTTTGAAATAAAATAATCTTCGTTTTTGAAATTGTTTAAAATGAAGACTGATAACAATTGTACAATCCGCTAGTCGACCCAACATTGCCTGAGATTTGGCAAGTTTTTCGCCTAGCAGACGCCATAGTAAGTTTACAGAGCGAATATAAAAACTTCGAGGCCGATTTTAGAAGGTCGTCTAGTTAGTTACTTGGGTATGTACGTAAAAAGACTGACTAAGCTAATCCGATTGTAAAAAGATACGAGGCGTCAGTCAGCGAAGTGTTTTGATTCTTAGAATTGTGTTGTATTTCATTTCATCGTTTACAGAACAATTTAGGAAATTTCTCCCAAATACCAGAAAGATTTTTAAAACGGCTTTAGGTGAAAACCAGGCTAGAATCCTTTATGAAAAAAAAAACTGGATTCCAACGGAAATCGAACCCGCAAGCAACCCCTTGGTCAGGAGACCAGCGTTTTATCAACTAGACAACGGAGATCAGCAATTCAAACTGACCAATCTATGTCCGTGATGGTTCAAACGTACAGATAATGTTTCAAAATTAACTAATTTAAATTATTAATTCTTTACGTCATAAGCTAATGAAATATATTATATTTTCAATGGCTGCTTTATGTAATATACAACATGTTTTGGACCCATCATTTATTGCGGATTTTTTTTATAAAAAATAAGTTTCACATGAATTCTATTTGAGAAACAAGAAAAAAATATTATTTGTTTTCCACGTAGTGTCATCTCAAATCATACCCTAAATTATACAGTCAATATTTTAAAGTAATAAAAATATGTTTTGGATATATATAATACTATACAATATATGACGTAATATGAAGTAATTAAGGATGAATGTGAATCAGGAACTGACGCAGAAGAGTACTTTGAAGTGATTTGAGCATGCAGAAAGAATGAATAATAAAAGTTTGACAAAATCTACAGCGTGAACGTGACAACATTTTAAAAGAAAGAAATGTCAAGAAACTGAGGCAGTTGTATAAAAATGATCCGTGTATGAAGAAGCGAAAAATGTATCTCGTCAAATTAATAAAGGGTCCTCTCTGCCTTCCCTGTCGATTCAGCGTGATAGTAAAAAAAATACACAAAATATAGTAATATTCTTCTCTGTTTCAATACACAAAGTTGCATCTAAAATACACAGAGGTAATACTTCACCTTTCAGGTTTCATTCATTTTTAGTTTGCATTTCGCTTCAAACTCATTTTTCACCCCGCCATAGAGGGATGCGCCACAAATTACTCTGAATGCTAACATTTCCACCACATTTATCTTAATTTCATCCGAATCCCATTCCGTATAAAGGATTGCATTAAATCACCCTGTTAACAGTGCCTGACAGACAAGTGCAGAATAGGAGCCAATATATTACGGGAAGAGATATGCACTTTGGTAAGTAGAAAATATAGTGATGATTTATTTCCACTCATTCAATGGAAAACAAAATTCGAGATAATTTGTTTCCATAGAATATACAAGGCAACTTATTTCTAGGTAAAGATCTGGGTTTTGAAATATGTTTAATTGATATTGCTGTGAAAAAATATACATATCCTGATTTCGTAAAAATAATTTACTTAAAAGGATACGGTCAAAAATAATTGAGAAACTGAAATGAGGTATCTACATGAAGTCTTGGGAATCACATTGAGACATACGCTGAAACACGAATATACACCAGGAACTAAGTGTTGAGCTTTCTATGAATTAAAAATTCCCAGTCGACTTAGTGTTGAGCCTTCTATGAATTTGAAAATCCCAGTTCTCAACTGTCGTTGAAAAATCCCAGTTGAAAACTCCAGTTGACGTATCAGAATCATAAATCGTTTTGAAACAGTTGGTTAACAAATTTTCAACAACCTCGACCGAACGACACATCTCACAAGTTCTTTACACTGACGATTGTCAGGCCCTTTTGGCAAAAAGTTCCGTCAACAAAGAGTCAATCTCCTTAGACTGCAGTGATATTTTTTAAACGTCGATTTTTAATTTATGGAAGCTGATCATAAATATTATGCTTGCGAGAATTAATTATTTTCTAGAGATCTTAGACAACAACACAGTAAGGAGATACCCATGTAAGCTGTGTGACTAGAACTTCTACAGGTCTGATCACCGGAACTGGCACAAGCTCATCGTCCACGCCATACGAGTATAAACTACAAAGAAGAAAAGTCGAGATGACCCTTGATCATGTAAAATATTTTGTAAATGTCATATGATTGCATCCCGAATCGAATGTGCAAGTCAATACCCAGAGAAAGACTTCAAGTGAGAAGGATAATTATGTTTTTTTTTCGCATGGTACCCTTCAATATATCCGAATTAGCGTTTCAAACATATTAAAGAGCGTGGCCGGGAGGCACTATTGTTTTAGGTCCCAGTAAGCAAGCCTTCAAGTTTACAATCTCTGGAGTAGGTACAGAACTTACAGTTTGGCATTGAAAGTATTGGCAGCACTACCGCTTGGCATGTGCGAGTATTGTTACCAGACGAACTCGTTTACCAGACTGGCACCCTTTTTTTGGGTACCATCGGGACCAGAACCCGAAACCCCTGAGTGAATGTGACTACTAGGCTACGGATTTCAATCAAGTGGAATTGACAGATGAAGGTGCAGTGCAAGGACAGACTTTAGCTTGACTGGTAGACCGTTCCCGAGTACCGTGACAGCACTGCAGTTCCGACTCGTCTGGAAGAGTACCGTGACAGCACTGCAGTTCCCACTCACCTGGAAGAGTACCGTGACAGCAATGCAGTGCCCACGTTGATAGATGAATGGTGATAAAGATGAGGATTTATGTAGTAAAATAAATTAAATTAATGACACTAATTAAAATATGAGTTTTTTTTGCTTTAGGAGTGAATAATTGTAAAAGAGATCCCGTAGATTGACAGAAATGGCAACAGATCTGGAAGGCAGCCATTAAGCATTGCGGGTTGTAGCGCTGATGGTTGATGGCTTGTTTAGCACTGTTTTTGTTATAACTTCAACACATTGTTTGGTTATCGAATTTATATAAGGCAGCTGCTGAGTTTCAATAAATGAATTCAAATGAACTTAGGCCTAATATATAAAAGAGAATATGCCAATAATGGATAAACAACTGCATCAAATAGGCACGTTTCTCTGCTAAACTATTTCAATTAAATAAAGTAAAGACAGTAAGTTTTGGCAATTTTACACTTAATATTTCTTGCTGGATATCTATAGTGCAGAGAAACATATAAATAATGTATTTATTTTATACCACTCATTCACAATTCTGATGATACGTGTAGAGTGAAACCGGTAAAAGCTGAAAAAGTGAGACTAATAAAATTAAATAAACTTATTTTAATTCATCAAACGTTTCAGTTTCAACTTTGTGAAGCTACTTAACAAAACATTTATTAAAAAATACTTTATTAATCCATTAATTACATTAATCCCCGAAACACGTATTTCAACCTTCTATCTCGAGGTTCTCTTGAGACGAAATTATCCCGGTTTGTTACAAGAGTAATACTTAGGTCAAACTGGTGTCATGTTTCATTGGAAGGGAGCGGGGTTTATTAGCGGAAATAATTTTTAAGAAGAGGGTGAAACCTTTTGCAGTTTTTGGTTATTTATTACATTTATAATAACTACTGGCTTTATGGATCTCTAATGTTTCTAAATTCATTGATTTAAATAACTTTTGTGATGTACTCGTATGCACAATTAATTTTTTTTTACTTTGAAATTATGATGTCTCTATACTATGATATGTATCTACTAGCAAATTTAATTTATTTATTTAAAATTTCATCGTAAAACAATATGGTGCAGTTATTGCAAAGTGGTAATATCTTCCAACCAAACAAACAAAAGTAAATAAATGAAGTTACATGGTCGCAAAAAAATATCAAATAATTATTCCCTTAACGAAATTCATGAAAAATATACACAGTAAAAATAAAATTGAGATATAATCTATCAAAGGAAAAGAAAGGTAATTGTGAAGAAGAATGAAACACGTTATACAAGTAATTTGTCCATTTGTTCCTTTGTAATATCCAAACAACAAACGTCCGCAGTCCAAAATCGGGAAAAACAGACAGAAATCTCACGAGCAAAATTTTTGTTTTAGTGGGCAGTAATTCTTGCAACACTTTTCAAAATTTGTAAACCATATTATAGATACAAATCATAAATTATACACACATTTTTTACAAACTTTGTATAAAATCAAATGGTTTTATTAAACGTTAATCGTAAAGATGCGTAAAACATTATAAAAAAATCTATATTTCGAGTATATAAAATAACGCAGAGTATCTGAGAAAAAAAACTATGAAAAGCACGTATAATATTTTGTTATTTAATCATTCTTGACCATATCCAGACCCTTAAGCAATAAAAAGCCTCAAGTAAATAGTTGAAGTTCGTATATTTCAGCATTGTAACGACTCGACAGTGTTCCCGGGTCACATTTGGGCATGTGGCTCGAGCGGGTCTAGCCCTCCCCATAACTCGCGCGCTCGATGTGGCCGCCCGCCACTATACGTACGAGTATATATTAGTTGGGACAGGAACAAATCAAAGTTGGTCAAATTTACTATTGGTGAAAATGATAAACTGAGACTTTAGATTTTTTAACCGTAGAAAATAAAATAGTCAAAAACTGGTTGAGTGAATTTTATCCTTGTTTATTTGTTTGCTAATACTAATAAAGGGAAATTTTACAAAACGCCGTTTAGAGAGCAAACTCTCCTCAAAAGCTTGTTGGCACTTGAATTCTATTTAATAACGTGGAACGAATGAATAAAGACTAACTAAACAAAAATACAATGCAAATTTGAGTGGAATGCGTAAAAGAGGAAGCCCAAGGAAACTATATATTGAGAGATTGAACCTGATGAATTAATTATCAAATGGTCATCAATTCCAATCAACCAGAAAGTTGTTTCTTTATTTATTTAGGGGAAGTATCTAGGTGGTGTATGGAATTGGAAGAAATGAAATATATGTCGAGATGGGGTGAATAAAATTTAGAAACAAATATTTTGCTCAAAGTAAAGTCTTTAAAAAAAAATTGAGAACATCATCTACAAGTAACTAAATCAAAAACATTAATTTCCTCGTATAAAACAACGACTTTTTCTATTTTGTAACCGATGGATTTGGTAACGTATGTTTTTCACAGACTCATGAAACGGTAATGCATTTATTGGGCAGATAAATCGAAGGGTAGTCATAAACGGACGGCCCACGTTTTTTCACGATTTAAAGGGTATATTTTTCATGCTTTTTTAATTGACTTATCGTGGAAAGGTAATCTTGAAATGAAAAAGGCATATATTTGATCACATATATCATACTTAGGCTTATGAAAATAACCTGATATTTTGTCATGTCATTTAAATAATATAATTCAACACATAACATATTCCTAAAATAATACATAAGGCTTGATCCACGAAATATTCCTATGATCTCAACCTCTTCAATATTTCTAGCACTTTTGTTGAATATATTAAAATTCTTCATAATAAACAATACTTGGACTTCTTGCATCAATGATTTAAAGAAACTTGATGTCATCGCCATTCTTCGAGTGCAACCATTAGTTTGAATAACATATTTTAAGATATATTTGAGCCACATATTGTTTTTCACTTTACTAATAAAAAAAAACTAAATAATTCGTTGTACATTTGAATGCGCATATTCTAAATCCCAATATTTTGTGAAAATAATAATACTGTCAGTTAGAAAGTAGTTTTTATTATAAAACTAACAACTTTGGATATCTGCTAGAACATGTAACACGCTAAACATTATTGGCTTTGACATAAATTATTGGGAGTCCAAATCAAATTTCGTATCTAACCTTTTTTTATTTTACTAGGTGATACTCAAAAAATGGTAACACTATGTGAAAATCTGTTGAAACTTCCATTGAGAACGATCATGGAATTGGCGCAGAAGTTAAAACAGAATAGTGATACAAGGGTAAAAGAGGCTTTTGAGAGTGAAGGATCCCCGAGTCTTCAGGGGAGGGGAGATCAAGATGAAGACACTTCGGAGCATAAGCTGTATATTATCAATAACAACAAAAAGCGCTCTAGCGGGTGTACAGTATTACACTTCCGTTATACACAGTTACGTTACATCTGGTGGGATTATTATCAAGTGCCATGTTTTCCCTGCTAACGAAAAAGGTGTTAAAAAAGCCTTAAGGGAAAACCAGACCGGAATCTGGGTACCAAGATAAAGCGAACCTGTAACTACCCATATTCTAAGGCAGGCTTCTTATCAACTTAGGAATGGAGGTTCAATTCATTAAAAAAATAATGACATAAATAAAGTGGGTAAAATTATTTATGACGATATCCGTAATAGTTCCTATTTAAGATGTCGTGCTTAAATCTCATTGTTACCGTTTATAAAAAGGGAAAAAAATATCTTACTATAAACATCTTTTTGGTTAGTTTGTGTATGGCTATAAACCCACCAGATTTTACTGTATACAACGAATGTAAAATAAATCCTTATTAAAAACTATTAAATTAGAGCGAATTCCAAACTCTCATATCTTTCACAAACGTATAGTTTTCTATTGATGATAAAGACATAAATAGTGCGGTAAAAATAAACTTAGATGAATCGATCGCAGTTAAAAAATAAATATGATAAAAACTTTTAAAATGGAGTAAAGGTGTTCTGGATACGAAACATTACAAAACATACCCAAAAATTAAAACACAATCATGAACATATGAAATCGTTTAAAGACTAGCATAGATTGTCTGAAATATCTTTAAATTTGAGACGCCAATATAATACCACAATCTGAGGTCAAAATTATAAATGGTTTCTTGTAAGTAAACATCGGCATGTAATCAATAAGATGGTAAGGCATAAACTAAATGAGTAAAGTAGGTCAACATAATTATATTTTCTGCGTTATGGGGAGAGGCATTCACCATTTAACTTCGTTTTAGGAAAGAAACGAATATGAGAAATTATGCAATATTCGTTTGGGAGCAACCGTTATTCATTATCAATACTCGAAAGAAATTGCAAAAACTCGGATATAAAATAGCTTACTTTATATACTCATATAACACGAAATAACTTTTCCAATCTGTCTACAGAATTTTTTAATTCACATTATTTTTTTATAAAAAAAATCCAATCAGCACTTAAACCTGAAATGGATTTTTGCTACTAGCAAGTTTTGTCGTATTTTTCTCGATCAAAAGCGGATTTTTTTTGTTTTAATTACAATTTTACCGAAATTTGGGTGTTCCCAGACAGTGAGCAATGTTTAGTTGAATATAGAATTGAGACTGCAAAGTATTTTCTAGCAGCACAAACAGTCAACATGTGTCAATAAATTTGTTTTAACTACAATTGTACCGAAATTTGGGTGTTTTCAGACAGTGAGCAATGTTTAGTTGAATATATAGAATTGAGACTACAAAATATTTTCTAGCAGCACAAACACAGTCAGTCAACTTGTGTTAATAAATTTTAAAAGTATACCATGTTAATTAATAAATCAAACCCGTCACGTCAAATACAAAAAAACAAAACATAATCTAGTCTCATCATCCAGATCACACTCACAAGCGGAAAATGATTGATACTCTTATCTTGTTTATTCGCATTAAATTAAACCACGTTTTTAAATAGAAGATTCCTGAACTGATGATTTCTATCTAGAACCTTTTCACACTAATTATGTACCAATCTAATGCCCATCAGTGTATCAAGTATCGTGTTTAATTTTATTTAAAATATCAGTTGAAAATCAGACAGCGGACGACTGGTTGAACATGCTTTTATAGCCAAGGATTCGGCGCATTCATTACCCATGAATCAAACGTGTGCATAAATCCAAGCTAGAGAAATATCTATGTTATTTGACATCGATCGGAACAACTTTGATTAAACAAATGATCTCCTTGAATGAGTTATTCAAACAATTACTTGAAAAAAATGTTTTATTAAAATATTTATTTAATTTCAAACTACAAACTTGTTTAACACTGCAAAAGAAAGGATAAAAGTACATAATGAACGTTCGCAACACCATCATTCTCCCAATGACTCATTTTGAGAGCGAGACAGTCCTCTCTCACGTTAGATAAATCAATATAAAAATACAAATAACAATTCTACAATGCCATTTGAAAAACAAAGAAAATACGAAAGAGTCGCGATAGAGTTACAATAAATTTTCATGTGGAATCTAGTTTGATAGAACCCAGTTTTAAATTTTCACATCGTAGATTAAGCCATTTTCCAACTCGAGTAAAATGAACAAATAAGAAACTGACATTAATATTCCTCTTCCTTTTTATCTCCGCAAATATTGTTTTTCTTCAAAATTTATCATCTTAGAAATTCCCATTGTTTTTGTCGCTCATATTTATGCGTAACCTTATTTAACTTCTGGATGTTCATTGCCAGTGGACGTAATATTTCTTTTTTGAAAAATATGAAAACTTCATAAAATTTCAAGGTTTATTATTGAATTCAAAAGCCTTTTTATCAAGCAATTTAAATTAAATTATCGGTTTTTGCATACTTTAAAAGAAAATTTATGCTATAAAAAGTTTCCATTTAAGAAATTTATTGCTTGTTTTTATTTTCGAAACACTGGTAATTTATGAGTTATTCTAATAATTTTATGCTCGTGTTGAAATCATTAATTTTATACTCATTAAAAGTTTTCTGTTACACAATCGAAAAAAATGATCAAATTTACGGCTGCAATGCTGTCTTAAATGTTCCAGCTGGCAAGTACAAATATCAATTAACACTCCTTGCGCATAGAAGCAACATGATGATTGACTTGGAAAATTACACATTAATACCAAATTATGTTATCACAAAATAGCATAATTTTGTTTTTATGTGTAATTTTACTTTCCTTTTCTTCTCCAAAAATACATAAGGACATACAAACATACCATCACGCCGTCTCCTTGTTAGGGTAGGTAGAAATGAGAGAGCGTGAGACTTTCCTATCGCGATCTTTCGCATCCATACTTCTACATCATAAGGTGTGTTCTTTTTTTCTCAAGATGAGAACCTCAATTAATTAAAACAAATTATAAATGTTTTTTTTTATTGAATGGGGGGTTACGTTGGTAAGATACCTGTATTCCGACTCGAAGGTTTGTGGGTTCGATTCCTGTTGGTACCCAATTTTTTTTTTCAAATACGGTTCAAGTCTGGTTTTCACTTAAGGTATTTTTAACATCATCTTCGTTGGTTGGATGAGTTTACCATATGGAAAAAATAGCGATATTTTATGGGAAAAATATTTTCTAAAAAAAAAAAAACAACACTTTTAATTTACCTCAGTTTGATGTTAAAATACAAGGTTATAGCGAAGCATTGATGTGTTCTAGTAAGAGATAGAGGAAAAACTGTTTGAATTTTACGGATATATTTTGTAAAGGAAAGAAAACAATAAAAGGACAAAAACAACTTCGGCGGGTAAAAATAAACACCGGTAAGGGAAAAACGACAAAAATCTATACTTTCGTTCGGAGTACAAGAAGTTGTGTGAGTTATAATATGTTTTAGTGTTAGAAAACATTTACAGAAATAGTGAAAGAAAAATACCAACTGAAATATTAAGCTCAAGTTCAGCAGCGAGTGCGTTGTGAAATATTTTATTTGAGAATAAGGGAGAAATTCGAAATTTAGCGAGATACTGCGTCCGTTCGAGAGAAAAAAAAGAACTTAGCGGAAAAGATAAATACGATTTTCGTAACACTTGGAAAATTAAACAGGATTAAAAAAGTAATGTAATACGTCTTCTTATACTTGTCGAGGTGCAGCCTCTTAACGGACGTTAGCCAACATCACGGCAATCTCTAATTTGTTTACTGTAGCCTAGAACAACTCTAATCAATTGCGTCCGAACTATTCCCGAAGTTTTTTAAGCCTCGAGATGTGGCAACTTCCTCTGCCTCGTTTGCCAATTATTTTGCTTAGATGGTAAATTGAGTTATAATGTATCTTGTATCTCTTAGTATGTGATCGAGATACTGCAAGTTACAAATTTCACAGTTTCCAACAGTTCTCGGTCCTTGTAAATACGCACAAGTACTTGGACAAATTTAAATATTTAGGAAGTCTAAATACTCGTGAGATTGATCCAAATAGAGAAGTTAAATGCTGAATTGAAATGGCACGTGCAGGACTTGAATTGAAATGGCACGTGCAGAAGATAAGATCAGTTTTCTGCAAAGATAAATTGAATTTTAAATTTCGACAACGTATTAAATGCATATATGATCTATTTCTTTATGGTGAAACATTGTCCATCAACATAAGAATTTTAAAGAAACAAGAAGCATTCAATCATCGGAGAATGGCAGAGTTTATTTTTTCATCGCATATCAAACACCGGGAAACTGCGTAGAACAAGTGTAGAGCGTGAGCTCTTAAATCCCATAAAATGCAGAAATATCGTATATATGGGTCATACATTAAAATAACTAGACCATTTCCTAAAATAACTAGACCATTTCCTAAAATAACTAGACCATTTTCTAAAATAACTAGACCATTTCCTAAAATAACTAGACCATTTCCTAAAATAATTAGACCATTTCCTAAAATAACTAGACCATTTCCTAAAATAACTAGACCATTTCCTAAAATGAGTACTGATGTGCAAAACTGAGGTTCGACGCGAGATCGGCAGAAGACGTCTGTAAACAGTTGAGGAGCTGTTCCGTACCGCCAAAGACAAAGATATTTTCTCAAGAGTGATCGTCAAATCGAACCAAGAAACCGAACAAGGCACATAAAAAAGAAAAAAACTTCAACATTCTAACACGATTTATCCAGGGAATATTGAAGATACTCGTACATATGTGTAGACACATTTTAATAGCCTCAATCCTACGAGATTTTTCCAGTGTATATGCCTCCACTTCATAGAGAAGAGTTGAGATGTAGCAGTGAGCCATACACATTCTCAATTCCAGGCTCAGGTTTCCCTTTGTCAAAAGAGGCTTAATTTTAATGAAAGGGCTTCTCGGTATACACCGCCTGAAATTAAAATTAAAACGCGATTAAAAGAAAACAATAGCCGTAAAAAGCTACTGTTTCAGGAAATGTTCCATGAAGCACACGTTTATCAGACACATGAAAATTATATTTCCTGACATTTCTTCCAAAAATATTTTTTTAATTATTTTAAATAATTCATTCTTTCTTTTGAATGCGACTTCAGAAATTATATTTATGACGAATAATAAATTGACGCTTGGTAAATGCATCATAATAGACAATCCCTTGCATTCGAAAGAGAAAGCTGTCAGTTTATCCTGAAAATTATAAATTCTTGTGCATGTATTGTGTGCAAACTGTTGTCAATCACATAATCTTACAAGGTCGATCCCAAAGATTCAATGGATACAAATATCAATATTTTTACTGTCGGGTAGATGTATTTCTTAGAATTTATCTTAAATGACTATAAAGCTGCTGAAAATTAAAATTTAGATGAATGAGGGTCTGTTAAAAAATGGCTCAAAGATAATTCATCGACAATCAAAAAAGGGAGGTCATCTCGTTTATAATACATGTTTCCCTTTAGACTACGCGGGCCAGTATTATGTATGTGGTATTTTATATACATATCTGTGGGGTTCGGTCAATATCTGTAATAGACTGTTAAATGACAGTTTGCATTTTATATCCCTGTACATGGAATGAATGCTTTAAAATACAATAATACATATTACATTCAAATAAAAAAATTGTGTGACTTACTTATTTTCAAGGGTAATAAATAGTAAAGATTTTTTTTTAATTAAAAATTTATACGATCTAAAAAAATATTTTAATATCTATTATATTTAAAAGAAAATTAAACCAAAAATAAATTAACTGAAGAGCACATGGATGCATACCTAAATGTTGAGTATTTGCAAGTGAACTCGAAGAAAGACATATTTGTAACAAAGTTAAAACAATGTAACAATTGTGTGTTTTTGTGTCAGAACGCGGTAAGGCAGAGAATGAATACATAAACACGAATGACAAATTTAGACGTCAAAATTGTTATTTTCTATTTTCAAAGGGAAATTTATAGCTTCCTAGGATACACGATATTTAAACGAAACAAATTGTTCACAGAAATAATACAAATAAATCACGTTATGAATAAAACATTTTGTTTTACTTCAAGTAAGGAAACTAATTTAGGATAAGATATTGAAATCTCTCGAGATATCTCACTTTGTTGTCCGACTGAATGTCTTCGCCTGTTTCATGTAAATACACATATTAATTTAAAGGCGCGTATACACACAATAAGTAAATTTTGGATAATAATGAAATTCATTTAATTTAATAATAAACAAGTTAGTAAAATCCACTTATATTATGTTATTATAGCGATCGACGATATTATTATCGTGAAAATAAGTTAGTAAAATCCACTTATATTATGTTATTGTAGCGATCGACGATATTATTATCGTGAAAATAAATTAGTAAAATCCACTTATATTATGTTATTGTAGCGATCGACGATATTATTATTGTGAAAATAAGAGTTTAATACTCGTATATTCATTAAAAATATATTCGTCGTAGTACTTAGTTCTTCATAGTTTACAATAGTTGATATGAAGCATATTTTCTAGTCAGGGAGTTGTATGGTTGATTCATTTTGGAAGCCCAGTTTTTTATAAAGGATTCAATTCTGATTTTCATATAACGCATGTTTAACACCTTTCGTTGGTTGAAAGAGATTGTAATTAAATGAAAGGATTGCAACGTGGAATAAATCCGCCAGTTTGTGCTCTATACTACGAAAGTGTAATACAATACAAAAATTTACACAACATTTATGGTGTAGTTTCACAACGAAGAAAGACAAGCTGTTTAATTCTACATATTACGAAGATAATGTCTTCGTAAGTTCACTGGAGAACAACAAAACAAAATTAAAAAGCAACATTTATAAAAAAACAGCCTAAAATGCATATTTATCATTAAGTTATTCTTTCAGAACAGAATGCCTAATGGATTGTAATGAAAATGTAATTTATTCAAATATCTCGATTGGAAAATCCCAATAATAAAACTAATAAAAAATATGTTCATACCACTTTGTTGTATCTTGATTGGATAAGAAGAAAAGTTGTTAAACTTATTTTTTAAAGCTTTACTCGCATCGTTATTCACGTTTAAAAACCAAATGGCACATTTCCTATACTTCTTGAATCGAAATATATTATATTTTATGACGACACAAACGTTAAAAAGGTACTTGGGATAATAAAAACAACTTATTTCGAACAAATTCGAAATAAACACAATAAAAAAAAACAATAAAAAGTACATTGAGGAGATCGTAAAAACGCGTTTATTGGTGAAATTTAATATATGATCCAATGGTGTCACCATCGTTTTGAATATAAAAAAAAGTTTTTTTTTATTGTAAAAATCCAAAACAGCAAGACATGTTAAAGTATATTTGAATAATGAAAAAATATATAATAGAAATATATGGATTGTGAGTGTTCAAAATAATATAATTAAAGAAAAAATAGAGTTCAGTTTCAGTTTATATGGTTTAAGCACTGTATTAGTACAAAATACCTATGCCCGTTATACTCGTACATGATGGTATATTTAATTAAATTTGTATATTTACTACCTTAAAAAGCAAAGGGTCGATTACATAAAAAAAATGTTGAACTTTGTTTTGAGATCGACAACGTCAATGGATAAAATAAATAAACACGAGTTTATTAGCAATTGTCCTACACAAATGTACACATTATTATAAAAAAAACATTTGCAACTTTTGGATTGCGTCTACCAGCCATTAACCATTTGCAAAACAAAATCTAAGTGTAAGTTAAACGAATTTGATGGGATTCGACAAAGAAACTAATAAACTTGTCGCACTCAATTGAAGTGTTAACAAAGTATGATAAATGTGTTGTTTTCATATTAAAATAATATACGTTTTGTAATCAATTTAAATATACTAAAATGCTGTTAAAAATAAAACAATCTAGCTTGACAGAAAATTCTGATAAAAAGAAGATAAAATTTTGGGTCCAGTTATTTTTTTAATGACTATTGGTTTTATATATTTGTGTATTCGAACCATAGAATCAGGCGCCAAGGCGTGACGACTCTCGTGGATTTTTTTTCCCAAAAACTTCCCTTATTGATATATGTTGAGTAATTAAACATGTGTGTTTAGTTTTTTTTAAATAGATAATTTTTCGTGTACGAATTAATTTTTAGAAACACTTTCTTGCGCGTGATACGGCCCTGAACCTTATAAGTCTTATATTTTTATGTGATTATATACGTCGCATTATGCACGTGCGTTCAAATTTGTAATTAATAATATTAATGTTTACACTTTTTGTTTACATTCACGCGAATTGTAATTTTAATATAAATATAATAATTGTTATCGTGGAAATCGACCATTTATTATGCAAATAAATAAATTAAGTACATTAAGAATAATTTCAAATTTTAATGTAAGAAACAGATGGCTGAGCAACAAAATAACAACAAAGTACAGAGATATTTTTTAATAATAATAATAAGTTATTTTGAAAACACGAACAAACATATTAATGGGTTGTTTTAAAGTTTTTTGGTGCAATACTTTTGTATATCGTACGATATAAATTATTCCATATATCAACGTATTAGATACGCGTATATATCTGAGACACAAAATAATAAATAAGTAGAGAAATGACGATTTTTTATCGTATTAATACCCCATATAGTTATATTTGTTAAATAATTAAAGTTGCTTTGAAAATAAAAAGTAACATTTTTTATGAATCCAAAACAATACTAGGAAAATTTCGAATTCGAGTCTATGGCTGTTTAAATGTTTTAGTGACGCCACTGACCTCATCAAAACTTCGTATGGGTAAAACTGACCAAAATGTTTGTTCTATATCTGAGAATAATTTTTCGGTGGCATATTGAATGAAAGTACGCCTGTTCAAGTGAAAAATAAATACGACCCCTACGATTTATGGCGGCATATTAGTTTAGCAATAACGCCGCTTTAATTTATTGTCGAATGATTTTAATCTATACCATATTTTGAAAAACGGACATTTAGTTTTTACACCTAAATGTTTTTTCAAATATTTTATTTTTATTTCGTACCATACATTTTGTTGTATTGCATTATTTTACTACATATTTTCTTTCGTTGCATATAATGTAACTTATCGGGATTATTGTTATATGACAATCTCTTCCAACTAATCAGAAAAATGTTACAGCGAAAATCAGTCGAGAACCCTTTTAAAAATATGGTTAACGAACGGTAATCGAACTCGCCATCTCCGGGTTGGAACGCTTTCCAACTAGGCCACGGAGATCGTCATATATAGATAACGAAAAACAACTATGGATATGTTTTTATTCATAAAGAAGCCTTGAGAAGCGACTGAAAAAAGTCTTAATTTTATATAACGTGTTTCATTCCTGATTTGTCTTTTCCCTCCACCAACGCTTTCTTTCCCTTTGATTGATGATATCTCACTTAAACTTTTACTATTGTTCATAAATTTTGTCAAAATGAATAATCATTTGAATATTTTTAGCGACCATGTAACTTCCTTTATTTACTTTTATCTGGTTGGTAAGGAGATATTGCCACCTGGTAATAAGCCCGCCAGATTATTTTTAGAATGAAGTGTTAGTAAACAAATTAATTAATAAAGGCTTTACCAGACACAAACTGATACATTAAAAATGATAGACAAAAACTGCTTTAAAACGTTTCATTAATAGAGCGCAATGAAAAGGAGCTAAAAGTTATATAATTTGAATACAAAATCGGTGAAAATATCACTATAAAACTAATGAAATCGTCGAATGGTCCTCGTATCTCTGAGATATGATAAAATATAGTTAATGAAATTAATTAATTTAAATTATAAAAAAAAGTATGTATGCCTTAGCAAATAAAATGAAAAGCTGGAGTAATTAATTATCTACTTTGAAAGATTTTATTTCAATACCCAAAAAATTCTCTGGAACGCTAATTTTTATCAAACACTTTATCAATTATTTTCGCAAATGGTGCTTCTAAAACACGTATCACTCTCATAAATACGAATACACTAAATATACTATTTGAAAATGATGAAATTATTTAACGTGCCCAGTAGCTCAGTAGGTCAAAAGGACACGATAATGCAAATGAAATAAAATGAGTTTAGTGACATTCATCATTCCGCGAAACGAGAGCAACCAAAGCCACTCAGTTAATTGCCGAAGCAGGCAATAATAATTATTATTAGCCGCCCGTCAAGGGATACATTTAAAGAAATTTACCGGGCGAAAAACATTTAATCCCAGCCCAATGGCGAAAAGAATTATTTAACTGCCCCGAATTCGCAAATTGAAATTCACCCACAGGTGTTCATTTTGCCCATAAATATCTACGCTCTCTCGCTCTTTTTGGATTCATTTCGGGAAACAAAAGTTTTTCAACCATCCTCCGCCATTATATTCCAAAGGAATTTAATAAATGGCAGGTTTTCAAATCGAAAAAGTATTCCGAAGCCATTCTGCCATCTCAAAACTCTGGTACCGGGAAGTTGGTCGTTATAGATATACGGGGGAATGTCATAGCCTTAATTTTCTTGATGTATTGCAGAAACTTGTTTATTAAATCTTTAAAAATCCATTAATTTAATTCATCAAAGATAATTTGTATAATGCTATTTTGTTATGAATATATTCATAATCGAAAAGTAGCTACCAATCGCTGTAGTGCATAAAATATATTTCATCATATTTTGCTTATGTTTTTAGCCGTTCATCATTCTTATTTTTAGCCTATCGCCCATAAAGAGTGTTCTTCGGTATTATACAGCCATAAATAAATATAACAAAAAGATCATTTGAAATTTAAACACTTTTAAATAAATAATAATTAAGCATCCAATTCTTTCAACAGTAATTTTACTAAACCACAAAAATTGATATGCGTAAAATCATATCTCTAGCATATAACTTCTTTTTCAAACAAATATTGATGAATACAAGCGATTTTTTTTGCTTGGAAAAGTTCATTAAATAAAAATATTTAGTTTAAAGAATCAAAGCAAGTTTTATTTTACTTAAGATACCCCACCGATATTCATAATTGTATAATTTTTTTTCTCATAGCCAAGCAATAAAAATAAAGAAATTAAAATGGAAGACAAACATTATTTCGTCAACGTTATAAAGTTAACTTGTGATATGATCGTATGTTATAAAGTTAACTTGTGATATGATCGTAAATTCGATCTAAATATAATTAAGAACCATTGGTTCGGCACAAACATTGAGATGAGCGCTCCAAATGAGGGAGCGCAAATGAGATTTTGAGATTAATAACACAACGTGTAAACATTTACTTTTCCGTATAACGTGTATACAGAGCGAATGATAAAACACACCTATTTTATCTGCTTTGTATTTGGAGCAAACACAAAAGCAATTTTCACAAACGCTAAATAAATACAAACCAAAATTTGAATTTTTAATTAACATTTATTTTCAAACATAAAACCTCAACTGGAAAACGCCCTAGGCTTACGGTACGTGAGGGTTTTGGGTAAACGGCACTGTACCCAGCGATTGACACTCGTCATTGGAAACAAAAATACGAGTGAAAAACGGGGAAAAAATACATTTCTAGAAAATAAGAATTTTGAAATATTTCAGAATAACGAAAACAAGTATAATAAAATGTTTTTTTTAAGTATTATTCCATGGATCATGAAATTATAAAGAGTATAGTATTCCACGTCATATAATAGAACCATCATCCGATAATTTGCTAGATGCATCTTAACTAGGTCATTCGTTTTCTGAAGACCAGCAGTTCTCAGTATATTTGACTTCATTAGTATCTGTGGGGAGCTATGACATTTGAGGCGTTGAATACATGGCACAGCTTGAACTTGAAAACTTTAAGAATTCGTAAATACTCATATAAACTTATATATTCATATGTCAATACTCAAAGCTCGAATTAGGTAATCACATGCAACGACTGCTAAAAAAATTCTTTACAAACCCAAAAGACATCCTAGAATTAAAGTCCGACAGACAAGTTACTTTATTCCATTCCAAACAATGTATTGTATATTTCGAACAGTTAATGTAAAAATGTGAGATATTATTTAGAGGTCAGTATTACCCATGGATTAATTAAATAACCATTGACGTGTGCTTTAAAAAATCTTTACACATTCTTTCAATTTGATTGCAATTTAAGAATCTTGTATAACAAACAGCCATTCGTTTAAAATCTATCAGAAAATAAGGGGTGAAATTGCTCGTGCTAATTGGTCTGCTGAATAGAAGACCTGTTTGTTATCCACTATGGATATTCGGTAATAATCTCACAATTAAAGATTTGTTGACAAAAATTAATTGCTAAGTAATAACACTGGTGTGTTTGTAATTCTTTATCTGATTCGTCAAACCGGATGGTTCAATGGTTAGAAGAACTTAATTACAAAACGATCTACTCGTATAGTTTAAATTTGAGGACTGTATTCGACGATTCATAGAGCTTTAAATTGTCTACATTATTTCTAAATTTGTACTTTTTATTACAAGCAATAAAATAAGCTGGTTTAATATAACCAGTGCGAGATGTTGTGCCTTAGAACAAGCACACTAAAATGTATATAGGAAACTACTTAACTAGGCAAGGTCTGTGTCGAAATAGACTCAATAATTTCATATATTTGTCCTAAATACTAAAGCACTCAGCAGAAATATCCACACTGCATTCACATCCTTACACACATTAATCTCAAGTTTTCTCACGCGCATTTACAACCACATCAAAATTACATTAAACAACTCATCAGCACACACTCTACACTTGCTTCAGTAATTCACTCACATGTCTATGCGGATTCAAATGTCTATGCGGATGCCTCAAAAAGCTCTTGATTCTTGTTAGTGTCTCTGTCAAACAACCACTGGGGCACAAGGGTAAACTCCCCTCAAAGAATCTATTGATGAGAGTTTGCCCTTGACCTCGAGGAGAATTCGGTCTCTAAACGATGCTACATAATCGTCTTTTTATTATTACTATTCAAAGCAGTTTTTTCATAATTTTGGTCATCGTCGATACTGGGCCTCGTAGTCGAGGACACCCTCACCATTCCAACATCAATTCAGTTGGCAAGCGATGATACACTGAAGAGTTTTTGTTTCTTTCTTATTTTTCCTTAAGCGAGTGAGCCGTTGTACACCATCAAAGTCACCGGTCACACCGCTGTACTGGATCCGATGGCACAATTAAGTGAGACGATTCAAGTACACCGGTATATTTTTTCTTTTTCTTTCAAAAGAAAATATATGACTAAAGTATGACTAAAATATATGACCAAAAATGCCTGGGGAGTAAGTAACACAGCGCGGGATTCAAACCGGCAACCTTCCGCACGGAAGACTTGTGTATTACCGCACGGCCATGCCCCTTATGCATTGATAATCAACATAAACAAACGAAGTGTGGTTAAATGAGATTTAAATGTTGAGATGAATTCACCTGCATATCGAATTCGGGGTATCAGCTTATTAAATATTGATGTTAACTATTACACTGTGGCACCTACTTCCAACCTACACAAATGAAGCTAATACAAGCTTCCCATATTCATTATTAGTTATGAAATAACATACATTTGAAGAATTGCTACCAATCCATGTAACGCTCACCCTACCTGTTAACGTCTCTCTTCAAGCGCAGTGGCGTCGCTCGCTGACGGGAGTCCCTTGGGCACAGCGATGGGATGGAAAAATCAAATCGCAATTTTTAAAACGCCAAAATGTTAAATCGTTTTTCAACGATCAATTTGTCTTTTCGTTTTATATTTTTATTTTTTGAAAATGTCCTTATTCAATAAAAATGTTGATATCGAAGTTGTATAATCAAAATATGTGATTTGATTATTTTTTGTTTGGCTTCAGGTGGTCCTGTTTATAATGAATAATAATTTCGAATACATTTTTGGCGCATTATTGGACTAAAATATAGTATGAGTATATTTAAATTAAAATTCGATAACAACAATACTCTTTTCAAATTGATGTAAATCACATTGTTAGTGTATTTTCCAAATGATTTAGATTTTTTTCTCAATACCAAAAAAAGCTTAAAATTGATAGAAAGACAAAAACTATTCAGAAACAAAATATATTCAGAAAAATAATAAGTGAGCCGAATGTATTGTTTAAGAAAATAATATCAATGAATTTATTTAAACGCTGCAATATACTAAAATATAATATAATCCGTGTGTTAAAGTTATAAATAAGAAAAAATCATTCAGTATTTTATTTTATATTACGAGAATATTGACAATTTATTTCGTCACCGTTAAAAGTATAACAAAAATCAATATTCTTTTAAATTACAATGAATAAGGATATTTGCTTAGTTTTTTTTTCAAAGTTAATTTAAAATTTCTATTTAAGTTCAGCAAAGCCAATTTTTTTGATTTCCTCAAATTGTGACGATGGGATTCAGGTGGGAAAAAACAATTTTTTTGCCTGCAGACAAGATAAAAATTAAAGCGTCTTGGGAATTGGAAAATGCCAGTAGGAAACGACGTCTAATTTATCACGTATATTCACCCATCCAAGATGCTGATAGCAATTTCTTCTACACAGAAAAGATCCAAGAAAGATAATAAATGAGTAAAAAACTCTTATCATTGTTAACTATTTGTTTGAGCCTCAAAGTAAACCACAAGAGATTAACTTGAATTTTTTTTAAATATATTAACCGATTTCGTTATAATCTATTTCAAAAGAAAAATTTAAGCTCTTTAGAAAAGTTTGACTTCAATGACCATATTAAAAAAATAATTTCTATAAAATGTGCCTTTATTTAGGCTAGTAAACAAAAACTTAAGAATAAGCTTTTTAGTTTTGATTATCAAAGTCTGAAAAAAAAAACAATTCGAGTACAAGAGACTACCCTTAAAATATTAAATTTAATTGATTATTTTATTTCACCCGAGGATGACGGCATTGGATCTTAAAATATTATATAAAGCATTATTTGTTTGTATAATTCAATTCTTAATAAAGCTAAAACCGGTAGTTTTATGTTAATGTTGAAAGGGAGTAGGGGTGACCTAGATGCAAGGTAACTATGCAGAGATGGGGTTTCTTGAAGGAAAGTAGTACTGGGTGTGATTGTGGGGATATGTAGGACTCCCAACGCACGTTGGTTTGTTCGAACATCGGGACTACATGCTCTGGGCAGAATCTGATTGATGCAAATGATAGTGCGACCTCTGTTGCCTCCTACTGTAAGCACGGGATGTAATTAATGGTCCGGACATGTAAATAAATGAATGAGTGTTTTTAAAGCCATTTTATTGAAATTATTAAAAACGAGCAGGATAATACTCGTCTATGAATGAATAACATTCCTTTAGAGATTTTTTTAATGTGTAGGCATAATATACAATACAAAAGAAGCATACAAACCAGCATAAGTGTGCGCAAAAAAAACATTACCAAGAAATTCGCAATAATACAAGTTGCTCAGAATTCGAAGACACGTTTTTTAAATTGCATTTTACTTTAATCCAGGGTCACCTTGGAGAGATCCTCGACAAGACTTGCGTTCATTACCAATACTAGTGGTGAAAGGATAAGGTTCGAAACACAATGTTATCTCAACCTATCATCAACTTTGTATTCCTTTAGAAAAATAAAATCGTTCAATGTTCAAAATGACATGAAAGTGAATGACAAATCAAATTTTATGATAAATAGTTATTTAAAAAAACTGGAAAAATAGAAACAAGATTCTGAATCATCTTTCCAGCATTGTACCAAATTTTAAGTGATACTCTATTGGGGTCGATTATTCTTGTTCGCAAGCTGTAGTTTTTTTTAATCTGTTTTGGATATCGTTCTCCAACATACACGTTCGTAAGAAAATTCTTTGCCATTTTGACATCCATGTATTTTTAGGCCGTTCCCACTGATTTGGTGTTGATGGAGTTATAGGTGTTAAGCGTGCCTGAGAACGTGGTTTCCAGGTTTTCTCATCGCACGCTAATACTATCGATGTTGGCTATCTTACTTTTCTCCTCTATAGTAGTAACACCTATCCTTTCACTACAAATTACTCATTTTACCTTTGGGCGTGACTCTCACAAACCATCGAAGCATTCCAATTTCCGCAGCAATATTCAACTTCGTCTTTTGAGAATTCTAAGTTCTAAAAAAACTTATCTAACAACAGTTTGGTTTATTCTAAGCTTAATTAAAAATAACATAAAATGCAAAGTGAAGATTTTTTAATTAATTAAAAAAATATAAGAGACATTTAAAAAAAAACACCTTAAAAGCGGTCTGGTCTATTATCATGGATTCATCAATATTAATAGTTTACTAATGGAAATAAATTATTTCAAGCAAGGCAAAATTGCATGTTTCAAACGATAAACCATGAAATAAATCGATATTTTGTTTCTATTTAATTATAGACGCTATATTCCTCGCGAAAAGTTCAGAAAACAAATTTTCACTAAACACGTTATTTAAAGTTCGTCTTCATTATCTCTAACCACGAAAGCTTACTACTTACTCATTACATCATCTTTGAATGGTTCTAGGTTAAAATCTCATGCATATGAACTTCTTAAAGCCAATTAACTTTTAACTCCGTTAAGCTTACTCGATTTACTTAAACGGAGTTTAAAAAAATATGAGGACAGATTGTAAAGCATAAAGCACGCTCTGGCCGTATAAAATAGATATGTATCACGGATCTAAACCCTCGAGGTGCCTTTTGAGAGTAAACAGTAATATGACATGTCATCGCCGGGCCGTCAGCCTCGCTTCCGGTCACGACGGGGGGGCATAACAGCCCTTCCGGTCGGCTAAACTTCTCTTCCGGCCTGAGAGAAAGGCAACGCGACGGCAGAGGGGAGCCTCTGTCTACCTTGGGGTAGTTGGTTATATCAGCACTCCTTTCATCGGCCGTGTAATGAGCAGTGCTGAAACACCTTTGTTTAATACACGTGCTGGCCTGACAATTTATTTCTGATAAATTTAGCAAAATACAAATTATACTGAATCGATCAGATATTTTCAATTTTGTTAAAAAGGGAGATTTTAACTATTAATATGCAGCACTATTCAGTAAATAAGAAGAAAAAGGTTTAAGAACGAAGGTTTTTATAATATGTAAAAACCTTAAATCGAAGGTATCTGTTAACATGAAACATTTTGAATGTTACAGAAAAACTTTCGTTTTAAAAGGGTCTCTTGAGGGAGTTCATCCCACGAATGATGAATTTCATCGCTTCAATATACGAGTATGTTGACAATTCCAATAGCTGCAAGGGGAGACAGAAATCGAAATAATTTTAGAATTATCAATGTTGTATTTTTATATTGGATTTAAATTTTCTCTTTATTTTTTAGTGGATACTCCTGGACTTTTACATACATTGTTAAGCCTTGGGTTTGGTAAAATTAAATGGTAAAATTATTGAAGATACGATATTTTTCATGTCAATTCTACGAGTGTAAATCCTTTCAGACAAAAACTGTTTCGCTTTGTTTGTAAAAACAACTTTGCACGAAAGCCATTGAATTAAATAAAAAGTTGGGCAGAGAAAAATACGCAGTAAACAAACTCGTTGCTCGAACAAAAATACTTACCTAAGTAACTACGAGTATTTTTTCAAACATAAGAAAAAAACATATCATCTACATCACGCTAACAAAGAAAGAAAAAAAAATACAGAAGCCGTAATAAAAGTACACGCCATCGCGAGAGAGTTTTACGAATTCGTGCTTTAATGTTTACCACGTGGTTGTTTATATTGTAACCGTTTCGAATTTCATCGAAATTTCCCCAGGTAAAAATACTTTTGCAAAACCACCGAGCACTGTTTACCGTTCAACAAAGACGTAAGATGCGCGAATTAGGTTGGCAAACAGGTGGGCGGGGTTATGAGAGGGCTGCCAAGAAGAGAAATAACCTTTTTTCCCCCGTTAACTTATTTGCATTCGAAATTATGTGTGACCGTATGTTGGTCAGGAGTTGCTTTCGTGTGAAATATATTAATTATCTTCGGAGTCCAACAAAAAATGTGACAGATTATTCAACCCGTTATAAATAGTAATATTGTGTATAATTTCTATACTATTATAATAAAATGCATTCAATATACGCTTCCTAAATTTATTTCTATATTTGTAAATTTTTAAATCAATGTTATTATTAATTCCATAAAAAAAGGCTAATTATTTTGAAAACGAATAGCTCAAACGTTACGTAATTCAAACTTAAGAAAATTCAATAAAATATCATTCCAACTCTTGAAGTATAAAATGAGTGTTTTACTTAGAAAATAAATCGAAAACATCAATATCGGAAACGCTTTTAAAAAAACAAAATAAAATACGTGGAATACGAGTACCTTAAATTTTCACATTAATAAAAAACCTTGATACATATTTTAAACACAAAATATCGTATATTGTTAAAGAGAAAACAATTATTAGGTCAAAATAATTGAATATAAAAGATTTTTACATTAAAGAAATAAATATCTTGAACTAGTATGTTATATGTAATACAAGAAAAATATATTTACGACGTATATTCGTACAATTGAGACACATAAAATGAGGAAGTAGATTTAGAATGAATACATATGCTAAACAAATATCGTCACGCAGTTTCCCTGCTGGGCTAGACAGTGGGGCCAAACGCGCCAGACTTTCCTATCTTGATGTACATTTTAACTCTTCCTCATTCAAGCACCTTCTTATACAGCTCCTACAATTTCTCTTACTTCTTATAATTATTTCTTTCAAAATATCATTCACTTAATCTAATCATGTTTTTCTTGGTCTTCCTCGACCACAACTATCACTCACATTAGCACTATTTTATTTTGTTATTATTGATTCATTTATTCGTTCTACGTGCCCATGCAATCTCAAAAATAACTTCAACTCATTCTACACATCAGCATTAAGTTCACATTTATCTCTTATCACTTAATTCCGTATTCTGTCATATATTGGCCACACATTTATTATTCTAAGTGCACGCATTTTCTTTGCTCTTTTTCAGTATTTTTCTATATCCACGTTTTACTCCCTCACATCAATACTTAAATACTGTTGTGTACTATTATCTTAGCAAATTGGAATAAAAAATCAAGGACAAATGTTGTTCATTGTATGCGTTCCCTTAAGGTGTGCAGAAACTATACAACCTAACAACGGACGCTGCGACCTGATTGGAGAAGACACTGCGTTAAGGGGGCCAAACGCTTAACAAGAAATACAAATGATACTCTTATAAGAAAATTTAAAGTGAAAAAAAAAGGTCAACTTACATTTTGAAACAAAGAAAACAAGACTAGCTATGGGTTAAGGGTTGTCGGTGCGAATGACACGCACCCCCACACGCCGTTAGCGCTAACCACCAACACCCATCACCTCCTCAAGAGCTTCCGACCCCCTCGTCGATTGTATATATTTTCCTTGCGCTCCTTGCTACCGCTTACCTGCGTGAGCTTTATTTGGAAGATAAAAATAGCAGGTGGTCACGAAAATAATGATACTCCATCATAGGTTTTAGTCAAATTTATTTAGATAAATTACATAACGTTGTCGTGTGACGAAGAATATTCAAGTTGTATTTTAGAATTCATGCAAACCAACTCCTAACAATAGCTGTTTGCATATTCAATTGGTTATACTTTAGCTCTGCGAATCTTGAACAACACAAACAAGCTTAAGTATCGATCTAAAAATTAAGTTTAATAAAATATACATTGAACTTGGTACTTAAACTAAACTTGATCAAAATCTGCAAATATGGTAGCCAACAGCATTATTTTAGAACCAACTTCGATGTATGGGAATAAAATATAGACGTGGAAAAATAATTAAAAGCCGAATAAATGCAGTAGGAATGCGTACACTGAGAAGAATACATGGGGCTAAAAAATATGACAGATTACGGAATAAAGTTATGAGGGATGAATATGAACTTAATACTGATGTATTAAGAAGGATGAAGAAGAGCACAGGATAATATGGTTTGGGTATGTAGAACAAATTAATCAAAAAAGACTTATAAAAAAATATAATGTAAATATGAATGGAAGGCATGGTAAAGAAATACCAATAATAAATAGCATGGGTTGAAAAAGGGAATGAAAAATCTATGTTGCGATAGGAAAGTCTGATGGTCAGTCTTCTCCATCTACCCCGATAGGGAAACGAAATGATGTTATGTATGCAGGTAAAAAACAATTAATAAATCGATAAAACATAAAATGAACCCAAAAAGAATTTGATTAATCATTTTAGCGTCGGAAAAATCAAGATATAAAACGATTTAAAAAACCGAGGAAAATCGGCGACAAATTGTCATGACAGATTAATAAATGAGATTTTGAAGAAGGGCAGTGTGACAAATTGAAAAAAAGAAGAGAATCCATAAAATAGTGTTGGATGGTATCTGCTCTCTGTCTACCCCAACCATATGCCCAAAAGACAATCAAAACTTTTAGTCAACACAAAATTCCACTACATTTTTTTTATAAAAAAATATGCTTTGGTTCAATGTTGCGATATGAAAAATTTACACGTTGTCCTCTCCGTCTACCCCGACAGAAAATCAAAATTATGGTACGTAATAAATAATTGTTAAATCGATAAAATATAAAGTCAACAAAATAGTTTCTTTTATACTTTATCGTTTTAACAATTATTTTCACAGATATCTGCAGCACAACCCGCTAGGCTGTACTGTATATATGTACAATATAAGTGTAATAAAATATAACATTTATCTTCAATAAAATGAAGATTAATACATTGCTGGTTAATTATCCCTGCAATAATACACCCTCCTCTTCAAAATAAATATTAAAACATGCCTTCCTGTATTTTGTTCAGTGTGAGTAGTTCTGTTTTCCCGAATAATAGTATCAAAGGATTAAAATAATGTAGATATTAAACTATAAAATGAAATGGCTGTTACGCATGGAATGGAACATTAGCGCGCTCTGTGTAGCGTATGATGAATAAATATACTGTTTATTTGGCACGATCACACGAGGATTATTCCCGAAAGAGGATAACGAAGCCGCGTGAAATACGGATAATTTATAATCGCAATTTAAACAATAAATAATTCATACGTAACAGTGAATAATGAATATGATTGTTAATGTTGCTTACTGCGTCAATTGAGTACATCATTAGTGAAGTGGTGATGATGTATTTATGAAATGTAACATCCTGCCATAACCTGTTTCACTGCGTTATTATATTACCTCGATAGAGTAATGTATTCCTAGATAAAAAGTTTGCGAAAAACTATATAAGAATATGTATCGATGTAAAAGAAACGAAGGAAGCATGTTTGTTGACTTTGCTTACCTCTACAGTATGCATGTATAATAATTTCAAAAAGTCACCCATTTCATCTGTTTTTAAATTTTGCTACGTCATGAATCGGGTTTTCATCCATGGGAATTATATGTTTTTTCCTGATCTCGGTTTCGGTGTAAATTTTTCAACTACACCTTAGAATTGAAACTCCTTTCGATTTTAATATGACACGACCTAAAATTCTATTATAAAATGACATTAAATGTCTTATGTCCAAATCGGGAATGTAGTAGACCTAATTAATATGTAAAGAGTATCTTTATAAAATATTTAATGATAATGAAATCAAAAATACATATTATTTAATGTTATAATTTTAAATATTGTTGATCAAGTAAAAAAATCTTTCATATGGTAACTTTTAACATAAACTAACTGGTTATTCCGACAAATTTATGTTCGTGGCCGAAAGACGATATGGTCGTCGGCCCTATTCATCCAGTCTTTAGGTTAATAATCACCGGAGTAGGCATATATCTCGCAATTCGTCATCGAAAGTGTTGGCAATATTGTCTCGCATTTGAAGAGAGTTCGTCCTCGCAAGTATTCAGAATATAACATCGCGCGTGTAAAACCAAAAACATTATTTTCAATTTGAGTTACCAGACAATTAATTTTACCAATACGAGACTTTTTAGTATTTTTTTTAATTGTGTACCATCAGCGATCGAACCCAATGCCAAACGTGGTACGAATGTGCAAATCAAGCGTCTTATCAAATAAGCCATGGAGGAGGTAAAAACAAACACGGAAAAAAAATTAAAATACAGTAAAAAACACAAAGATGAAAGTTAAAAATGGAGAAAATACCTGATGTTACATTAAACAAACAGAAGTGAGCAAGCGCTGAGAATTATTTCCTTTTAAAATTTATCCAACGATTTTCGACATAATTTTAAAAAGTCATATATTTAATAGTGTTACGACGGAAAAATGTTAACGCCGCTTTACAAGTGATCATTAGAGAAACTCAGCAGAGCAGTAAGGGCGCTGGTTGGGGTGGAACGGGGCGCTGCATAGAAAATAATCCTTTGGCAAACAAGTCAACATTCACACAGGATACAGCAGTTAGGGTTGCTATCTAAAAAGATATGTTAATAAGAGGCGGGCCATTAATAGCGCTCCAGTTTAAACCGTCATAATGTTTTTGGGTATTTTCGATAGTTTAAAAGGCAATCTGATTTTTTTATTATAAAGAATTTGACAACAGAGAAACGAGCGAAAGAGACCGAAATTTATTTCGCAAACCGTGAGTCAATGAATTATTCGAACTCAATGTACATATCGAAGTTTTTTTACTCATGTAGATTGTACAGCAAGATCGACAATTGAGAGATTAATTGTACATTTTCGGTAGCACGGATCAGTAGTCTTGCATCGAGCCGAAAGTCAATACTATCCGCACAAATGAGAATATTCAAAGGGTACAAGATAATATTGCTGATGATGAAGCAACTTTAATAAGGGGACATCCGCATCTGCTCGGAATGTCTCGAAAAGACACTGCAACGAATTTTAAGAAGGCATTCGCACCATTTGCCGTATAAAATTCAGTTACCTATACCACAAATCCACACAGGTATCTTGAATAGGAGCATTGGAGTGCGACTAAGGGCCACTTTGCATTTATCAATAGCTCGAAAAATATTTATCTACAATCTAAATTTGTGCATTGTATGCTGATGACATAGTAGCCTAAGAGAAGAATATATATAAATTACAGAGTATGATAAATGAATTGTACATGAAATGCGAAGATAATGACCTAAAAATGAATGTTACAAAATCTAGACATGGTAATTGAAAAGAGTGACAGGAAAAGTAAATGCGATATTTGAGTTTACAGTAAAATATTAGAAAAATTGCAAGGGGAATGATTTGTAGCAAAGGTTTGTGTGAGCTCTTGAACGTGGTATGTTTTTTATGATCATGAGAATCACATTATAGGATAAACTTTTTGGTCTGTCTGGAGTGATGAACTGTGAGGAGTTTGATTCGCGTAATATATGCATATGTAATTGAGTGTCACTATTTATTAAGATAATGAGAATGTGCAACGGGGTATTTTATAATAAATAATCGGAAATAAATATCAATTTCATGTCATATGTCCTCAGTAAGATACAATCCTAGTTTTCCGGGGACAACTTTAAATGAAAAACAACAAACACAAATCCGTTTAAATTGTGTGTCCACATTAAATTACGAGTAGGTGGTACCTGTTGTTTATTTTAACAAATTATGTATCGATAATTTTTTTCGTTATATATAAATAAATAAATAAAAGAAAAATTACGTTATATGTTCTCAGACGATAGAAAGGTAATTAAGGTAAAGCACGAATAATTCATTTTATAAAGCATTATTAAAAAAATGATGCGGAGCTTGTTATAAAACATTTTTTAGTCTTAAGTTTACTATAATTTTTAAACCTGCAATTCGTCGAGTCAATATAATTTTCTCCGCTTTTTAATTATCGAAATGCTAAATGCGATGTATTTCTTGAAAAGCCTTAATAAAGAATAAATTACTTGAAATAGTTATATAGAATTTCATATGAGAAAGAAAACACATCAATATTTGAAAATATATACAGAATACTCGTAAAACCGAGCAAACAGCTTACCGCTAAGGGCGATGTGTCCTCTCTGCCTGCCCCAATAGAGAAACGGTATAATGTTATTAATGTATAGTATGTATCTAAATTTTAAATATCATATATTCCCTGCACTCTTAACCACACCAACACACTCAATTGTTGGAAAATATAAGTTTAAGTATTTTGGCCTTCAAATGTTGGAAAATATAGGTTAAAGTATTTTGGCCTCCAAATGTTGGAAAATATAGGTTTCAGTATTTTGGCCTCTAAATGTTGCAAACTATAGATTTAAGTATTTAAGCCTCTAAATGCTGGAAAATATAGGTTTAAGTATTTTGGCCTCCAAGTAGCCAGTTTTAATACCATTGAAATTTAATATTCCTATTTCAGGGCAGTAATGTGAAGGCAATTAATTCAACAATTTTCGTAGACAGCCCTGTTGGGTATCGAGATGTCGGTGAATGTTTAACGCAATATCAAAGATCTCAAAGTGAGCGAGCTTGAAAAATATTGACATCTTTTCACGGTGGAAGATCGTTCGTGGGAGCCATCAATTTATTGAAGGCTTAAATTTATTAGTACTTACACATATATTTAAATAACACCAATCATACAACTTGATTTCCTAACCGACTGCTCTTCAACTTATTAAGTATCGTCAATTTATAATATAAATACATACCATCAAGCCATTTCCCTGTCGGGGTAGACATATATGAAAGAGCGCCAGACTATCTTATGTCGTAATACATCCTTATCCCGTTCCACATTTATACACCTCATACCACTTCTACTATTTATCTGTCAAGTCGTGACTTTTACATTTCATACTATCATTCGCTCGATCCAAATATATTTTCTTTGGTCATCTTTTTGCACAATTCGTCACGTTAGTATTTCTTCATCTATTCGTTGTACATGCTCAAAACATCTCAGAATCATCTTCATTTTCTTCATTTCACTCTGATACATGAAATAATATAAATATAAAAGAATTGATCTACGGAAATTAATGATTTTTTTTAAAGAATAAACCTTTCAAACCCGAACTAAAAAAATATGAATATTAATTATAAACGGGTCATTCCTAACAGGCACTCGGTATGGGAATTGGTGATTATTTCGTTCATTCGTAGTAAATAAAAATGCGCATCTAAATTCATACGAGCCAGAGTGGCTGCATAACATAAACATGCACATCACGTTTTTAAATTCCTTTGGTGTTCATTCGGCATACGACTCTTTGACGTTCATTAAAATAATTGAACCGAAAAGCCAGCACTTTAAACGTTGGTTTTTTAACTCAGCCTGAATTGAAAAAAATATTTAGTATAGTCGGGTTTTGATATAAAACGAATACGTAAATATGATCAAATTTTCGAATGCTGAAACATGATAAATATATTTCTTATAGAAATATATTTTTTTCAAGTGTTACTGAAAATTATTCTAGCGAAGAATAAATATCAGTATTGTCCTCCGTTCTATTCATTTTCGCTTGTTTCAAATTAATTATCAAACAATTTAAAAATCGGATGTACTTACGTCCGTGTGTTACATACAATAGGAGTTGTTATAGTTACTGTTTAAACGTTCTTTTTTAATGTCATAATAAGAATATTTTTATTTTTCAAATATTATTTGAAAGCTATCTCTTTTTGGTATGATTTTAAGACATAAAACAACAATGGGAAATAATGTACTGTACTTTAAATAGTAAAATATAAATATTAAAACGAGAAAGCAGTTTACAATGAGTGAGAATGCTTGATTCTTCTAACGTTTACAATATAAACTTTCAATTATTAAATTTACATATCACTTTCACCCATTTTGTACTGTTGTGTAAATAAACAAATTTGGTTGTTAATAGTTTATAAAAAAAATTCTGTCAATACAGATATAAACTCCGTTCTAAGTTTCATTTCACCCAAACGATACATTATTAAAGATTAACAGTCTCATTCAGAAAACGGATTGACTCATAATTTTGGTAAAATTACCTGAAAATTTTAAGTTTTTGATTGTTTTTGCAAGACAAAATTTTAATAATTACAGACTTTTTGCTATTGTAAGCCCAGATAATATTTTATTTAAAGCCCCCGTTTTATAATTAACAGTTCTATAGCAGTTCAGAAACGGTATAAAAAATCTCTGACATCGTGCATGGCACGAGTTACCCGTGTATTGAAGTTATATAATATTACTTTTGAGCCCCAATTATTTCTAGAAGAGGGTATCAAAATCACATCCGTTTAACAAATGAACTCTCGACAAATAAGAATATTGATACAACCAGTCCCAAAGGTTATATTTGTCACTGTCAAATGGAAAGTAAACACATTAATTTTCGTTTTGAGACGATTAATGAACCTTTCAACAAGACTACTTAGTTTTCTGAGTTGTATCAACTTGAAAATAAAAAAAGAAGACATAAAATAGTTTTTTTGATACAAAATATGAATAAGTTTTCCATTAATCTAAAAAAATAGATGTACAACTTGCAAAAAATGTTGACGGTATGATTAATGAATTGGTGGTTTGTAAATCGTAACTGTTTAACCTCACAACCACCGTAGTTCTGTAAATATAACGTTTGTTCTCCGCCCAAAGGTTTCGAGTTCGATTACTGATGGTAACCCAAAAAAAAGGTGTAAGTTAATTTTATTCACAAAAAATCTCTTAACATCTTTCTGGTTGGAAGAGATTGACAAATACAACAATCGCCCGAGATTGTACTTTAAACAACGAATGTGTATATAGAACAAAATACTAAGGATCCAAAATGACTAGACGACCACCTTGTGGTCAATTTGGTAATATTATATGTTGCAGGTTAAATTCCCTTTGGTTTCCATTTTTTTAAAACAGAAATTCAGTCGTATTTTCCTTTAACGTACCATTGAATTCTTTGTCATTGGTTGGAAAAGATTACCACGCGGCAATCAACCCGAATTGTTGTACAATATATAACTTAAGTGTAATAAATTGTACTATATTACATTTTTGTTGTGTAAAGTACAGCCAGCCAGGTTTGCTGCCATGTGGAAATATTTTCCAATAATAGAATCACAATATTAAAACACATATACAATTCATCCCACCATGTTCCCTTTGGAGAAGACAGAGAGGACAGATCTCTACGCATTTCTATCCATGCATACAACTCTCACGTCGTTCAAATTCATATATCTAGTCACGCATGCGCTTTAGTTTCTCGCACTTCTTACCTTTCCCTAATTTAAAATTTCTTCAATTAACTTCTTCCAGCTTTCCCTCGATATACCTTTCCTTAGATTTCCATTCATTCCAAACAAATGTATTTTTTTGCAAGTCATTCGCAACTCATTCTTGTTATAAATATTGAAGTAGAGCACGAATAATTCACTATATCAAGTATTCTTAAAAAATGATGCGAAGTTTGTAATAAAACATATTTTTTAGTACTAAGTTTATTATAATTTTTAAACATTGTAATTTGTTTTATCAAACACTTTATTGTTAATGTCTTAACCATAAAAAATATATAATTTTTAAACCTGCAATTCGTAGAGTCAATATCATTTTATTCGTTTTTTAATTGCCAAAATGCTAAATGCGATGTATTCCTTGAAAAACCTTAATAAATAATAAACTACGTGAAATGGTTATATAGAATTGCACATGATAAAGAAAACACATCAATATTTAAAAATATACACACAATAGCCGTAAAACCGAGCATACAGATTACCGCTAAGTAGATACCATCAATGGTATACTTCTAATTAAATTTATTTTTCTTACATAGTGTAAATACCTTAAAAATTTAATACTACAGTAGTTTCTCATATATTTTACACCGTCTGCTTTCCTTTAAATATAGAATATAGTATAGAAAAATAATAAAATTTTAGTATAGAATTGTTTTAAATTATGGTCAACGTTCCAAAAACGTTGCAGACTTAAGCGGAACTATGTCAAAACATATTAAAAACACAATCTTTATATAGACACCGTTCTGAGGATAAGGCTGCAATGCCTTTGAAACGTCGGTAATTATTAAGCCAACTCAACAAAATAACTACCCCAAAATACATTTTAAACTGGTTCTCTGTAATGTTTATATCATACACTAGATATAAAATTTTTCAAAGCCTGGAAGTAGTACGTAACCTTTGCTTATATCATAACACTCGCTTCGCTTTAATTAAGAGTATCATGCTCATGAAATAATTAAGAAATCTCAAAGGCTATTAGGATACTAGATTAGAGCCCTAGATACATTAAAAATGGTGTCCTGATTGAAGATGCTGTTAAATCATTTGGTAACAAGTCTCGAAAGGTTGTTAAGATACTTGATTCTTTTAAAGAAATCTCAAAGGTTATGAAAATACTCGATTAAAATCCCTAAGACATTAAAAAAGCTATCCCCATTGAGGATACTGAATAAATCAGTAATCAGAATTTTCAAGAGTTGTCAATACGATATTTGATTAAAAAGAAATCTCTTAAGTTTTGAGGATACTTGATTGGAATTCCTAAGACATTAAAAACGCTATCTTCATTGAGGATTCTGTATAAATTATAGGCAACAAGTAATCTAGAGTATGCATCTGTTATATGGAACCCTCACTATAAATTGGTATGATTGAAGCAGTTCAACAGCGATTCTTAAATTGTTTGTGTTTTTTGAAAGAAGCAAGATGGATAGACCAAATCAAATAAATTATTAGTTCTTCATTGAGCTCTGCATTCGTTAAGCTTCAGGGCCGGTAGGAATGGAGGCCAATCGTCCGCTGTTCAAGATCGAGAGGGAACCACGACGCTCAGCCATTAGCAAAACGATTAAGAAGTTTTAAAAGAAGGCGAAATATTCTAGAAGCATATATAACAGATTCATCTGTTTATATACGAGTATTTACAATCATTCGTAATCGTAAAAGAATTATTGTCCTTGTGTTTGATCGTTCGTCTTTACATACATATATACAATCATGCCGTCTCCCTGTTGGGGTAGGCTGAGAGGAAAGAGCGTCAGACTTGACAATCGCGATGTACATCTTTAGCCTCTTTGACGTCCATACACCTTCTGATACAACTCCCATGATTTACCTTACTTTGTAAATTTATTTCTTTCAAAAATAGTCCATATGCACTTCATCCAACTATACTTTCCTTGGTACTCCTCTACCACTCCTTCCACTCACAGTTGCCCTGTATATTTGATATTTAGTATTTGGTCTTCTCAAAATCCTCAATGGCCACAGATGATGAGTTCCGACGCCTAGATTATAAAACGCATATTTTCCAACCCGAGGGTTATGTACTACTTTTATCAAAAACGGGCTATTTCTGGTATTCATTTAACGCTTTTTTAACATGTTTGTGGTTGGTTGGCAGATATCAAGTGGTAAACCCAGCAGGTTTTACTGTTACGACGAAAATGTAATATAACAAAACAAACGCCTGGATCTCAAGGATTAATACCATACATATGTTCTCTATCGCTCTTTTGAAAGACTAGTAGTGTTCTACAAGGCAAAGTAAAAAAAATAAGAGGGCTTCAACAATTAAATAACAATAACATGCCAATAACCAACTTGGAGTTGGATATATTTGATACACCGTTGCTATTTTGTAAGTACGAGTATATGGTATCCAAACTATCAGAGATTCGGAATGTTTGCGTATTATGGTCAATGTATGTCTTTTTTGTTTTAACTGATTTATTTACATGTTTACACCGCCCATGAGATAAAAATCGTTAATTGAGATATTTCTCTTTTGTGTAAAGAAGCTAATCCATAATAATATTTCAATGATAGACATCCTGTAATTGTTCTTATTGAAATTAATATATATTCTGGACCATTCGTGTCATTTGATGTATCTTAACTTACATCTTAATCATTTCATGTATCTTAACCATTTCATATATAAAAAAAATTTGATAAGTTCGAGTTTTTTATGAATGTACGAAAAAAAATTGCGTTATAAAAATTGCAAATTTAAACCAATGTGTTAATGAAAAATAATTCACAAGGGAATTTTATATATCTTCTAGTTTTTTTTTGACACGCCGGCGTATTTAAATGTATCAAAAGTATATACATAAAGAAAATGAGCATGAAAAGAATATAACAAATACCCAGTTTCGTGTTGGATAAAAAAAATTTAAAACTCAAATTTGGGTGTTCCCAGTCAGTGAGCAACGATAAGCTGATTACATTTATTGAGAATACAGAATATGGACTAGAAGTATTGTACAATCACAGAAGGCTCTCGTTATTGAAATTTGGGTGTTCCCAGTCAGTGAGCAACGATAAGCTGATTACATTTATTGAGAATACAGAATATGGACTAGAAGTATTGTACAATCACAGAAGGCTCTCGTTATTGAAATTTGGGTGTTCCCAGTCAGTGAGCAACGATAAGCTGATTACATTTATTGAGAATACAGAATATGGACTAGAAGTATTGTACAATCACAGAAGGCTCTCGTTATTGAAATTTGGGTGTTCCCAGTCAGTGAGCAACGATAAGCTGATTACATTTATTGAGAATACAGAATATGGACTAGAAGTATTGTACAATCACATAAGGCTCTCGTTATTGAAATTTGGGTGTTCCCAGTCAGTGAGCAACGATAAGCTGATTACATTTATTGAGAATACAGAATATGGACTAGAAGTATTGTACAATCACAGAAGGCTCTCGTTATTGAAATTTGGGTGTTCCCAGTCAGTGAGCAACGATAAGCTGATTACATTTATTGAGAATACAGAATATGGACTAGAAGTATTGTACAATCACAGAAGGCTCTCGTTATTGAAATTTGGGTGTTCCCAGTCAGTGAGCAACGATAAGCTGATTACATTTATTGAGAATACAGAATATGGACTAGAAGTATTGTACAATCACAGAAGGCTCTCGTTATTGAAATAATACCACGTTTATTATCATAATATCTATAGTGTAAATCAATGTAGCTTATTGAGTAAAAAAGAGTTAATATACTCGTATTATAGAATTTCCCGTAAGACAACAAATAAAAAAAAAAAAGGTTTTACGCGGGACATGAGATACTAAAATATTTAAGACAGGCGTTGGTAATAAAATTGTAAAACACTGTTCATATGATAACAAGAATGATTACGCGTGTTCAACACATTATCCTCGATAGGGTTCGAGACTCCCACGAAGATTGCAGTGGCGTGCAGCGGACGAGGCGTTTATCTCACAGCTATTACCGGCCCGCTCGCTATGCGGCAGTTGCGGAGGCCGGCAACTGCAATAGAGTCAGCTGATTACATAATCACTCGCATCACATCTGAGTAACGATGTCGTGATGGGTTTCCGATAGCGTCGTCGGATTGCTGCCTTTTGCACTCCGTCATGTTGATGACACTTTATGATGATTAGCTTCAAATTTCAACTAGTATTGAATTATAGCCCGCATCGTGTCATAGGTTTTATTTGTTTGGTACGAATAATCAATATTTTGAAAGTGTATAAGGTGTTTACTTCCAGTTTTAGCAAGAAAACAGCGGCACATTTTTTTTTGTTTGACTGTTGATAATACGGTGGATTTTCATTTTGGAATGCGATACTACACCTAGTTAGAACTTCTAGTTTGAAAATATGACTCTATCCATGTTACTTGCTCCACAATCTAAGAAAAATTATATATTTTTTTTAACTAATGACACTATTTTTATAAGCTTTTTTAAACTTATTTATTATTTAAACTGACATGAATCTTCGTTTCGGAATGTGATACCACGCCCAGCTAGGTAGAACTTCTAATTTGAAAATATGACTCCATCTATGTCACTTTCTCCACAATCTATGAAAAGGAGGAATCACTATTTGAAAACTTTAAAATATAAATGAAGTAATGTCAATTTAGTCATTAAATAATGCCAATCAGTTGAAACTTTAAATTGTCTAAAATTGTTTTTATTTTTTTAATTTATTTATTACGAGTATATTATATTAACTCTTATGATAGCACTATTGGCTTTTCAGTAGTGGCACCAATTATTCTAGTGCGGATTAAAAAAGTGCCAACTAATATTATCTTAATAATGTTTAAATATACCGATTAGTAAATTCATATTCATATTTTTAAACTACCACAATTAATATATGCATAATATAAAAACATATATGCTAATATTGTTTGAATGATAAAATATGTTTGTAATATTTTACTTACTTATTTTTTAGATTGATTTAAGTTATTATTATTCTTTACTTGACGTTTCATGTTTCCTGTTAAATTTTTAATATTTCATTCATGTAATATGTGAAAATAATTCATAAATGTTTGTTTTTTAACAAGAGTTAAAATTGTAATTTTTTTATTTATATTCTAAAATTATGGTTGCAATGCCGAAGAAATACTCCTAATGGGTGAACGGTAAAAAAAACGAAGAAACAGGACAACATAATGAATTTTATAATATTATAGAAATCGTTTCGAGAATATTTCAAGCTCTCAACGTCATGAAGTTTGATCATAAACAAAAATAGAATTTCGGTAGCTTTTATTAAATTAACTGGCTTCAGTTTGAATACTTAATAAGTTTAAAAAAAGCTAATAAAAATGGCTAAAGGATATTCAATAAATATTTACACTACCCGTTTGAACCAAGACGCTTTTTTGCTTCACCCACATATGTTTTTAGAAAGAAATAACCGAGAGATATTTTTCAGATTTTTACTATAATAGTAACAAAATACACCTCATTTATTTTCAGAAAAAAAAAACGAATATATTTTTTCATTTCTAGTGGAATTTTATACGAACACATAACATAACATAGTTATTTTGATATAAAATTTTAATTAAATTCGCTCGAAGAATACAGTTTTAAAACAAGTTTTAAATAAATCTTAAATACGAGTTCAAAAGGAATAAAAAAAATAATACACAGCTTGTATTATGTAAGATGGTCTTAATTTACAGATTTAAAATTAAATTAATGTATCTATTAGTCAACAAAGTAAAAAGTGAATCGAGAAACAAAGGTGTTTGTTCCTCCGTTTGTTCACAGTAAATTCAATACAATTAATCCCCTTTCATCCTGCGAGCAAAAAGTTTCGATTATGTTTAGTCCTGCGTCAACATCGGTGTTTGTTCGCAAATAATTGAGAGAAACAAGAGAAGTGCCAAAGGCACGCGATTTCCGATTAATTTATTGTTCCTGTGACCAGGTGTACGTCCCGGAAATTAAGGGCTACGTGCCTCGGTTCACAACACACAAACGTAATGAGGACAAATGATACACAATGTGTGCGAAGAATCGCAATTTATTTGAAACAAAATACTATTTTACACGCGCACAACACAATGCTTGTGAACATTATTAAATTTCAAAAATGAATGAGAGCCTAGAAACTAATGATTGGACAATGGAGTTTGTACGTGGTGCTATAAAACCGGATTAAGTTAAATTTGTGTACTTCTTAGTACAAAAATAAGTTATGAAGAAGCCTGTTTTTCACCCCAGGTTCGTATCCATGTTTTTTTAAAAAAGGTTTGAATTTGTTTTCACTTTAGGTTTTGTTTACATCATTGTGGTTGGTTGGAAGAGTTTACCACACAGCAATATATCCACCATGTCTTATTGTATTCAACAAAAGTGTAATTCAACATAAGATACTTTTGTAATAATATTTTAAACCTGATTGATTTCAAGACGATTTTGAGATAAAATTTAATGAATATAATAACATATAACACGTAATAAAGTGCCAGTTAAAATTAAAAAAACACTGGAAAGGAATCCAAATAATTGAACAAAAAAAAACAGATTATGTGAGATAAACTAGTAAAGAAATATGAATAAAACACAAAAAAAACTAAAAAGAGAAGCTTCTAATATAGCTAAAAGTGGACGTTAAAAGTTTAATTCGAATAATATTTATGCCCTTTTGAACGCAAGACATTTTAATGTAAGCCATGTCGGTAAAAAGAAAAGAAGCACCCCTTTAATATAATTGAGATTTTAAATGTCTGGGTATTGAATCCCTTTTTCTTCTTTCGTATGGTTCTTCTCTCACAGTCGGATGTTCAAGATTCTCATCCATAATACAACCTCAGGAGTCAACAGATGAATCTATTCCATTCATCTCGGACTGAATATGTTGGAAACTCAATCATAATGTAACCGATAATCTAGACTACTCCACGTGAACACTAAGGGCAATCAATTAAACCCCACCTGTGCAATGTCTGAGCACTGCATCCTTGGCTACACCGAAGATAATTTAAAGTACACCATATTCATTTGGTAGGTCAAATCCTTGGAGAAGCGCGTTAAAATACCTAACAGGGCGGAGATTTTCGACCAAGGATCGATTCCTGATTCTGCCAGCAAATGGTTCTCCCTCAATCTAAAAACACAATCGGAATCTAAGGTGAGTAAAAAAGGGGCTGGATAAAACCACGTGCATTGATAGCGTATTTTTTTCAGACACACCTTGTGGTACTCCATCATTAACGTATCCTCGAATCGTAAATTAGGACACAGCAGGTTTGCAAGAACCAATTGATAGGAAAAAATATCACATATACAACTAAGGTCAGAAAGTTTCCGGACTGAACTAGTTAGAGTACGTATGGATCAATATTATGCCAGCCACGTCCATTGCATAGTCAGACGATGTTATGGTTAAAATTTGATACGTCTACCCTCAGTTGTATATCAACTAGGGTAAATAGAAGACGCGTTGTTTCGTTATATTCTAAAATGTTAAAATACGGGAAAAGTCCAGCAAAAATTTAACGACGTCAGCATCTACAAGTAAAACAAGTAGACCCGCACTCCTATATGGCTCCGAATGCTGGACGATGTATAACTCTTACTCCAGGCAACTAGAAACTGCTGAAATGCGCATGCTAAGATGGTCAGCTGGTGTGTCCCTCAGATACAAAATAAAAAGCTCACGCATTCGTGGAAGCCTGGGTGTTACAGAAATCAACAGTAAGATGGAGGAGAGGCGATTGAGATGGTATGGACACGTTGGACGCAAAGCACCCGATCACATTGTGAACCAGGCAATATCCATGAATCTTCCTCGAATAACAACCAGAGGAAGACCAAAAAATGAATGGGTGGTGCAAAAAGATAACCTGATGCAGAGGCACGGCCTGAGGGACGTAGTCCAGGACAGAAGAGCATACAACCTGAGGACGAGGAGAGCTGACCCCAACAGTCTTCGCAGACAGTGAGTTGGGATGGAGCCAGGGACAAGAAACATCTACAAGTAAAACATTAATTTGGCTCTATATTGTTAAGCTGGAACCTTTTGGACCTTAGTGAAATCTATGATTTATTTGTAGTGTTTAAATAGCTCTGTTCCATAGTAATATTCAACAACACATATGGTATACAAAACATAACGCAATATCCTTTTGAAGTTCATAGATAGGACATATCTCAACGTCTTTATATCCATGCATATAGTCTTAGCCACATCCTCATTCATAAATCTCAATATATATGTTCACCTGTTATTCACACTTCTAATCTTTCCCTAAATTATTATTAACTATCTTCTTTCACTCTTCCCTCGGCCTACCTTTTCCTTTATAAAAAAAAAACAGGAGTTGAAAGGAAAATTGTCTAAAATAACAATACAACAGTAGTGTCACTAGGACCATAATAGTGAAAAAAACTGAATGGAAACAATTTATGATCCGAAAACACAATAATAACGACGAAAATCAGAAATAAGAGTTTAACAACAAATGCTGTAATAAGAATTACAATAACTTAAAGAACTATATAAAAAGGTATGTTGAAATGGAATAAATTGTTGAAACAGAGTATCCTGAAGTAAATAAGTTTAACGCCCCTGCTCTAATCGATGCAAATAGAATGGCGTCAATGCTTCGGTCATTCAGACTGCAAACGAAGGCGAGTCAGAGTGGAGTAGAAACCAAATTGACAAAATAAACAAACATTTAAATGAATGCCAGACTATTTATTGTATTGACTATTTATTGTATTGTTCGAATTTACAACCATTTGTTAAAGAAAATATACTATGTTCATGCTAAGCGCCAAACATTGTATATAATATCAGTTTTTGACCAAACACTTATTGCTATTTTCGGAATCAGTTTAATCAAGTTTATATTTACAGACTCAGCAGACACACGTGACACGCATGGCAACAAATGAAATGTTCACCATCCCTAGAGTTAAAAGCTCTTTTGCCCAAAGGCAATATGCTTATTTGGCTCCCATTACATACAATGGCGTGCCGACCTCAATCTTTGGTAAAGGTAGGAAAACCATTTAGACAGTCGATCGGAGCATGGTTATTATTGCGACAGGATTTTGAGTACTTGGGCTTTCAGGATGAATGACGAGTGGGAAATATTTGTGTGAGCTCGTGAGTGTGGGTTTCTTCTTGTTGTTTTAATTTTGGTTGTTTTTGTATTTGAGTTTCTGTGTATTTTTTGTTTTAATTTTTATTCTTATAATTGTGTGCGGTATATTATGGGATGAATATTTTTGGTCTTTCTGAAGTGATGATGTGTGAGGAGTTGAATTTCGCAAGATGTTTCCAGTTGTAGTTGAGTGTCACTGTTTGTCAGGTTGATGAGGGCGTGCAACGGGGTTTTGTTTTTGTGTAATCAAAAATCGGAAAGAAGTATCGATTTATTTTTTTCATGCTAAATATCCTCAGTGAGATACAGGCAAAAGCCTAGTTTACTGGGGATACGACAAATGAAAGGCAACAAACCCAGATCCATTAAAATTGTATGCCCAAATCAAATAACCCGTTGTTTTTTCGCAAATTGTGTATATTTCTTGTCATGTGTAATAATAAATAAATAAATAAAAAATATTGCCTCAAAAGCAAATCTCTCAAATAACACATCTCTCAAATAATAAATAAATAAATAAAAAATATCGTTATAGTTTAACATTATGTGTTATTTGAGAGATTTGCTTTTGAGGCAATATTTTTTATTTATTTATTTATTATTTGAGATATTTGCTTATTTATTTATTATTTGAGAGATTTATCTTCGTAACCTGGTTGTTAAGATGTCTGTCTTTTAGTTTGGGGGTAACGTATTCGATTCCTGTTGGTTCCTAGTTTTTAAAATAGCCTGAATTTCACATGGCCTCGTTTACATTTTTCTGCTTCATTAGAAAATATCATTACATGGAAATAAAGCCGCGAGGTTGTAATATATGAAACGTAAAAATAACAATACAAAAAACGCGATGACAATTAGTACGTATGTACAATTTCCATATGTTAAACTACTCGTATAACGCATTTACCCCAAAACAAAAACGAGTGAAGAAAATATTGATTACGTCAATCTCATTTCCTTTTATTAAAACCCTTTATACACCTTTACGTATCTCATTGTTTTCGAGTAAGTTTAGTTATAAGCGATGTAAAATGAAAAGTTTGAAAAAAAAAGTAAAGCGAAAATAAAGAATCTTTCCTAAGAATCTGTAATCGTAATCTTTTGAAAAATAAAGTTAAGTATTCCTTATTAAATTTTATCGGCTATTTTAAATTTATGAAGTTTGTTCTTTCTCTTTTCCGATAAACTCAATTTGGGACCCATATGAGTTTACCTCTTATACATAAACACCGAAATTTGTTGACCAAAGCGGCTTTAGCGACGAGTTTAACAAAGACCATGTTAACCTTCCCAAACGAAAATACATCTCAGCACACAATGTCACTATCTCCTAGCAGGAGGCTATATTGCAAAACCCGCAAGAATTCTTGTGGAAATATTCGTTCATTATAATTTTGATCGAAATTCATAATCAACGTTTTTTTTCAGGATATTACTACAGCTAGAATAGTTAAACAAATATATTCTTGTCTTACAAGACTTGACTTGTAAATGACTGAAATGCATATTATTTAATTGCGTAACACTTTCGTTGTATACAGTATAACCTGGCAGGTTAATTGTATTTCAATCCATCAGAAATACATTTAAGAGGTCATTTTCAAAACATATCTGGGTACCAATGGGAATTAAATTCGTAACCTCCGCTTTGGAAGACAGGCATCTTACCAAATAGGTCAAGGAGGTCTTCAATGTCACAAAAATAAATAAGTAGATAACATAGACTCTCTTTTGTAAATTTTGTCTTTAAAGCCGTGTTGCTTTTGGTTGCGAGTCATGATAAAGGAACTTAGTGGATACTTCATCTTCACTACCCTCAGTCATGAGTGCCGCCATTATAAGTGCATCACTCAATAAGAAACTAGCCATTTCTTTGATTTGGTCTATTCTTCTTGCTGGATACCACCCTCTTGCTCACTACACTTCAACCTTTCCAGTAACTGCTAGCGTCTCTCCAAACTGTCATTATCTCTTTTAGCGAGATGGCCGAAGTGATAGTATTCACCTCTTGCATGTCGTTGATAACTTGTTTTTACAGATCCTGGAGGATGGACACATTATGTTCTGCAGTACATGAAGTGCACTACATCTCAAAAACGTATCCTATCATATTGGAAATTTTGCACACTACTCATTTTGATTTTCTTTGTATATGATTTTGAATTCATATATTGAAGCTTGAAACAAATGTTGATAATACGTATTTGAATAAAATACACTGAAGCACCACAAAAAAGGTAGCAGTAAATGGGAGACATGCTGATTTTGAGGTATACGATGACAGATATGGATCTTTGTGATCCATAGAGGCTGTGGTGTAATTGATACCACCCAAACCATCAAACGGAGAAGATGCATGTTTGAGTTCTATCGGCCACCTTTCGTTTCAATTAAACCCTTATCGAGCATTGTATTGTTTCACATATTTGGTGTGCTTCTCCTTTCATTAAAAATAATTTTCTAATGAACCTTTCCCAAATCGCAGTGAAAAGAAATATTTTCCTAATATTGTATTCATAAGTTGTGTTTAAAAATAATGACGATCAAAAAAATAAAGACATAAATCTAAAAACACTAAGTTTAATTATGTAAAGAACAAAAATATTAGAACGAGTAGTGTGTGTAAAAAAACAGAATATAACATTAGATTTTCTTACTATAGAACACAAATAATATTTATCGTTTGACCAAGTCAAAAAAATTCTAAATAAAGGAAAAAATGAGAAAAGATAAAACATAGAAAGTAAAGAATGGTGTTTAATAGAAATGTGTGCAAATTTTGCCCCATTTTCTTTTCTATATTACGAATTGGGATATAAAGACATGTAAAGGTAGGTTTTTTGACTTGACAGGTGGCAGATTGACAAAAATGGTTCGAAATATCGTTGAGTCAGAATCAGGCAGAGAATTTATTCTACAGAAATTGATTGACAAGGAACCTACAATTTCGCGTCTTCATATCAGAAATATTTCCTAAGAATCTGTCGAGTTGAAATTTACATTTCAATTTATTTTGAAGTCATTTGAAATGAGGATATAAAAGAGGACTAACATCAATATTCTGTCATGTTAATCATACAACTTCTCCGACGTAAGAAGTGCGATAAGTAATAATGAATCGTAGTGAATTTACAAATTTTTACATAATCAATATTTTTCCATTGATTCTTGAAAGTTATTTTTATCGTTATTACGAGTACATCTCCTTGACTTCCTTTTAAGTAAATATGTATTATTTTTAATATATATCCATATTTCTAAGGGAACATTTCGTATATCTGAAAAAACGTTACGCCAATTGCCTCCTCCCTCGAAACGAAGATGATTTGTCTGCAATAGCGCAATTGGTTCGAGCAGTTTCCCGATAAGAGGAAAGTTGTATAATAGATTTGAATTATATTTTTTGAGGCGAAGCATTTGACGTAACATTTTTTCGGTTGTTGAAAATGTTTCCACGAGAGTGTTGGGAGAAAGACGAAATCAGCATTCAAACATTTAAGAGGTTTCATAAGTGTTTAACATTTGACTTTATATGATACAAGATTCGCTATACATATATATATATATATATATATATATATATATATATATATATATATATATATATATATATATATATATATATATATATATATATATATATATATATATATACGATTATATATATATATATATATATATATATATATATATATATATATATATATATATATATATATATATATATATATATATATATATATATATATATATCATCATCATCATCATTGTCAACCAGGGTCGATCCACTGCTGGATGAAGGTCTCCCCAAGTTGACTCCAAACAGTTCGGTCCTTTGCTCGCCGATGCCACGTGATGCTGCCATGCTTCCTGATTTCGTCCATCCAGCGTACCTTCGGTCTTCTTCTAGGCCTCTTTATGCCTCTTGGATACCATTGGATTATTTCGGATGTCCATCGGGAGTCTGACATTCTGGCTACATGTCCGGCCCATTGCCACTTCATTCTTTTGCACACCTTTATAACGTCTTCTACCTTTGTTATATTGCGAATCCAGGTGTTTCGTTTACGGTCTCTTTTAGTATATCCTAACATGCATCTCTCCATGCTCCTTTGTGCGGTCTGGAGCTTTTGCGTGTTCTTTACTGTGAGCGTCCATGTTTCGCAGCCATACGTAAGTACTGGAAGAATGCACTGGTTGTAGACCCTTCGCTTCAAGGTTATTGGGAGATTACTTTTGAAGATGTTGTTCAAACGTCCAAATGAGCTCCACGCCAGTTTGGTCCTTCGTGCTATTTCCTCCGATATGCCACCTACAAAGGAAATAAGTTGGCCTAGATACACATATTCCTGGACAAGTTCTAGCGGTTTTCCATCCACGTTTATTGGTTTTGGGGTAGCAAAGCCGTTCATCATATATTTGGTTTTTGAAATATTCATTTTTAAACCAACTTCCCTGCTGACCTCTGCCAATTCTTGCAGTTGGTGCTGAAGATCATTCGGGTTTTGTGAGAATATAACGATATCGTCTGCAAATCTCAAATGGCTCAGGTATTTTCCATCAATCGCCAGCCCTTTACTTTCCCATTCTAGTTTTTTAAATATGTATTCCAGTGTAGCTGTGAATAATTTTGGGGAAATAGTGTCTCCTTGACGAACTCCTTTACCGATTCGGAAGGTTTCCGAGGATTTGTGGAGATGTATCTTTGCTGTTGCATCCTTATAGATGTTATTGAACAACTGAGTGTATGCTCTATCAATGCCTTGTGTCTTTAGAGCTTCTAGTATAGCAGCTTTTTTGACTGAGTCAAATGCCTTTTCGTAGTCCACAAAGGCTAAGTACAGGGGGAGTTCGTATTCGTCACATCGTTCCATTATTTCTCGCAGCACCTGAATATGATCCATGGTACTGAAACCCTTCCTGAATCCAGCCTGTTCTCGTGGTTGGTTCATGTCAAAAGTATTCGAGAGTCGGTTGGTTAAAATCTTGGTAAAAATTTTGTAAAGGGTAGGTAGCATGCTAATCGGACGGTAGTTCTTAAGATCCTCTTGATCGCCTTTCTTATGGAGAAGTATTATAGTTGCAGATTTCCAATCTTCTGGAATGTCTTTTTCTTGAAGGCACCTGTTGAAAAGTGTTGATAAGATGGTATCCACTTCTCGACCTGTTTCTTTAAGGACATCAATGGACAAACCGTCGGTACCAGTGGCCTTACCGGATTTCATTCCGTTGATTGCGTATCTGATCTCTCCTGGCAAGATCGTTGGGATATTTTCGTCCTTAGTTGTTTCTAGATTCAGATTTGTATCTGGTATAGTTACAGTATCTGTATCGGCATATAGTTCCCTATAAAATTCTTCCGCTCTCTTCAGGATAAGGTCTCGTTGTTTGGTTACAGTATTATCAGACAGTTTAAGTGCAATGATGTGGCGTTTTCCTAAAGACATATTTTGCTTTAGCTTTTTCAGACTTCTTCTATTCTCAATCGTCCTTTGAACCATTTTTGTGTTATATTCGCGGATATCTTTACGAATATTTTTGCGTAGCATTCTATTGATCTCTGAGAAAGATGGTGATGTAGAAGCGGGTTGTGTAGATATCATTTTTCTTCTTTGTTTCATAAGATCTAACGTTTGCTGAGACAATTTTGATTCTTTTTGAGGATGTGAGCCGCCGTAGTTTGTTGCACTCTGTACTATCTGTTCTGCTATTGCTTCTATTGTAATCGGAAGCTGTGGTTCGCTGAGGATTTCAAATCGATTTTTGAGGTCTAGTTGGAATCCATTTTTATTTTTAGCAAGTAGATCGTTGTTTATTACTATTTTCTCCTTTTTCTTAATCACTTTGAGACGTTCAGTTTTGGTGTTGATCTTTATTTTGGCTCTTACTAGGCGATGATCACTGCCTGTTTTAAAGCTGTTGAGAACAGTGCAGTCTTGGACAGTAAATCTTTTGTTTGACAGGATGAAGTCGATTTCACTTGTGTTACCTGTTGGGCTTTTCCATGTCCATTTCCTAGAGTATTTCTTTTTGAAAAATGAATTCATAACACAAAGTGAATTGCTTTGAGCAAACTCCACAAGCCTGTTTCCTCTGTCATCTCGGGTGCCTATCCCAAATTTTCCCACTGATTCGTCATCTTTGTGAAGACCGCCGATTCTTGCGTTGAAATCTCCGATTACAAATTTGAAGTGGGATGTGTTTGCATCATACATGTTTTGAACTTCCTGGTAGTACTCTTCGATACAATCATTAGAGTAACTTTGTGTAGGGGCATATGTCTGTATTATTTGCATTCGATATCGCTTGTTTATTTCGAAAGTTAGGGACGCCACTCTGTCAGAAGAGCTCTCAGTCGTGATGATGTTATTCATCCATTTCTTGTGGACAATAAATCCCACTCCGCTGGTTCTTCCATCTTCTGTACCTCTGAAATACAGATGGTGTCCATCCTTCAATTCTATGAGATCTTCTCCTTTTCTTCTGACTTCGCTTAGCCCTACGATATCCCAATTGATGTGCTTAAGTTCTTCTTGGAGTTCAGTGATATGGGCCTCACTTGAGAGGGTACGAGTATTGAATGTCGCGATGTTCATTTGGAAGCAGCCGTCACCGATCCTCCGTGTCCGTATCGAAGGCTCCCTTCTAGGACCGCTGCTGTAGCCCTGTCTGGGACGTCTTCCGGAGGGTGTTTTTATATATTGTTTCATCATTCATGGGGGTTTATTGGACAAGAAGTACTTTGGTCTCCCCTTATACCGCGCTGCCCAAGCGTATTGGTATGAGGTTTTATTTCGGGTTTTCCATCCCTATAGCACTCTTGTCAGAGTCTTGTTATGTACAGGTATTTATGTACAGGTTTTCTGTTGGGGTTTTCCTTCCCTTAGCTGGTGTGGTCTGGTTTTTAGGCGCCAGAAACTCGCCTTTCATCCTTCCGCTATCTGCTATGGTCCACATAGTGTGACCACATTGCCCAGGGTTCGCGACGGGGACGCTAACGAATCGGACTAGCCAGTAGTGTTGCTGATAGTATGCAACTAGGCGTTCCACAGCATTTTATAGACTTACACCTTCCAGCATAGTGTAAGTCACTGTGACCCTACTGACAATTCGAACCCGAATATATATATATATATATATATATATATATATATATATATATATATATATATATATATATATATATATATATATATATATATATATATATATATATATATATATATATATATATAAACACTACACCAAAAGCCGAATGTGTTACTATTATATATCGGAAGATATACAAAGGTTTCTTTGTAGTTCGTCTTTCCTTGGTAAGTTTACTGTGATTTCTTCACGAAATGCGTTGTTGAAGAAATTACACACATACTATACGTACACCATTGCACAATTTTCCTATGCAGAGCGCCAGGCTTTCTTATTTCGACACACATTCCTCGCCTCCGTATCCATACATCTTCTCATAAAATTTTTGCGATTTCTCTGATTTTCTACGTTTGCGTCTAACAAAATATCATTCACTTAATTCAACCGTACTTTCCTTGATCTTCCTCTATCACGCCTTTCACTCATATTTGTTATGTTAGTCTTTCTACATTCATTCGTTGTACATGCCTAAACCAAATCAGAGTGATCTTCTTCATCTAAGTCAGCACATCAGCTAACGAATAACATCTATTATATGCAAATAGGAATAGGTCACTGCCTAAAAAGAAAACCTTTTTTAAATATATACCAAGGAGAGCCATACATGCGCTTGTGAGACGGGAGAGGAAACCTTTACCACAAGTCTCCTGCACGCCTCGGAAATAATTTTTACACAAATGCAAATGCCTTCTGCCCGTTAAACATTTTCGCCCCTAAAAAGAATCACCTTATTCGTTCCATTAAGAACACAGGTATGCCATAAAACGCCTCCATCCAGGTTGATTTACATCCCGGCACTCCATATCCTCACATGCTAGGCCAAGATGGCAATTTTTCATATTGGTACATCGGTGTATTCGCCGTGTTTTCTGCGGGCGATACAACAGTACAGCTCTATGGCATTTACCAGGCGGCATTGTCAATACGCGATCAATCACCGCCATCGCGTCACCATTTTGGTGGTGATTATAGACTGCTGCTACGTCCGAAGGTGAATCGTTTCCATAGTCACGTAGTAGTACCACCTGACATCCGTCATTTCCCTAAGGTATCAAAACTTAGAAAGTTCAGAGCGGTACAGTAAAAAAAGGATGGATTAGCCGACACTGCGTTTTCAGATTCAACGCTGGGCTTCAATAGCACTCTTTATACCATTCTTTGTTATAAAAGTGGTTAAGAAGATGTATCCGAGTGTTGATTTCATACTTCCAAACTGCATGGATGTTATCATTTCCATGATCCAGGAAACTTTCCCTTTTTTAATGTCCTTATAGCCGTCAGTATCTTGTTAGAAGTGACTATACCAATTGCATGAACTATTTCCAGGTCCCCAGAGTGGCATAATGACAAACAGAACTTTTCTTTCACTAACTCGGGGTCAGAACAGTGAGATGTACACCTTCTGGCACATCATTCTCCAGTAATTTAGTCATATCTGAACTTACTGTCCAAAACTCTTTCAATATTATAAATTGTACTTAAGTTTTTTTCATATATCTTTTACCCATCCTACTTTAATTTAAATTGGCATTTACACAATTACCTCCTTTGTCGTATGAAAACATTTCATAATAATAATATGGTGTCTTTTCCCCAAATCTAAACCCAAATGAAAAAAGGACAATATGAAAATAATAATGTCGGCATTACTTCCTTAAAAATATACCCTCCTTAATGATGAATCTCAATTATTGATAATTCACTGTTTCCCTCGTCTGAATGAAATGAACTTAGATCTAAATTGTGATTCATTATGTATATCATACGCCGAAAGATATTTGTGAGATTGGTATTGAATGAAAACTTGTCAAGACAGAAAGGTAAAGGCAATTATAACTTGATAAACCGATCAATGATTGATGCTCCTTTTCTGCTGTTATCAGACTGCGATGCCCACAAATCTGTTGGTGGCGGGTTGTCAAGGATACCAGTACCGGAACACTAAAGGGAGAAGAGGGAGGTCACAATTCTCAGTCAAGCGAAACTCGACTGGAGAAAAAGGAGGAGATAAAATATTCATATTTTACGAACAAAAAAAAAAGTTTATTTATTTATCAAAGGTTTCGGCTTTAACTTTGTGAAATTCCACATTAGAATACTTAACAAAAAAATAATTTGTTATTCTAAGAGAGCAATGCTTAGGTCAGACTGGTGTCATGTTTGATTGGAAGCGTGTGTGATATACGAGTATTAAGCAAAAAAAATATAAGAAGGGTGAAATCGTTCGCATTATTTGGTTATATACGACCTCCGTGGCCTAGTTGGTAACACGCTTAACTTCCAGCCCGGGGGTTGCAGGTTGGATTCTCATTGGAACCCAGATTTTTATAAAAATGATTAAAGTCTGTATTTCACTTAAGGCATGTTTAAGGGATTTCTGGTTGGTTGAAAGAGATTGCAACATGGCCATAACCTCACCAGGTATACAAAAAAAGTGCAATTCAATATGATAAATAACTTTTTTTATTTTTCGTTATGGCTTTATGTATTTTAAATGTTTCTTAATTCATCGTTTTATATTATATATGGTATGGCTTTATTTATTTTCAATGTTTATAAATTCGCCGTTTTATATAACTTTTGTGACGTACGTAAAAATTTTACTTTACCCACATTAAAATTATGATTTGCCTCTAAAATATCTATCTAATTATTGTACAATTTCTAAGGATTTGCAAATCATACTATAGATACAACTTACAAATTAATACACATGTATTTTAGAAATTTTGTATACAACCAAATGAAAAACTTTTATTAAACGTTAAATTTTATCAAAGGTTTCGGCTTAAACTTTATGGAATTTCATATTAGAATATTTAACAATTGATTACTTTGTTATTTGACTAATAACGTTCAGCGACATTTCGTCTGAGGAGAGCGTCCGGATAGAAAAAAGAAACATCAGTTGCGGGGATATATGTAATTTGTAGAATAGCAAACTAATTTATTGTTGAATATTTTCATTAAATTTTGTTTTTCTTAAGCTTTCTTTATATTTCATCATTATCTCACACACGATCTTATATTTGTCGTATCTCCGCTTATCCTCAATAAGAACAAATACCAAATGTTTCAATAAAAGACTCCGCAAGTTTTCCAAATAAGCAACCTTCTCTGATGGTTTGTCAAGCGGGAAAATAATAAAATATGTACGAGTATATGCCAGGTCCGGGAGGATGAGAAACCGACTCATTATAACGGTGTTTTCGTTAACCCGGGGAACATATATTATGTAGGTATATTAAACCGGGGGAGGCAGTTTGTTACGGGGCTCTTGTCAGGTGAGAACTGAGGGTTTGGGAGGCATTAAAAGTTTCATTGGGAAAACGGTTTGTTTATGGCTGTTTCAAAGAGTCTCAACAAAGCGAAAATACGCTTCATCAACTCGAACTCTATTACGTTAATAACGTATGACTAGGAAACTAAACACGTTCCGGCTAATCTCTGTTATGGCGTGAACTCTCAGCTCGTGTGAGATGATATAAATAAAGAACATGAAATACAATTAATACACTCGTATTGTACAAAGGTTACTGAAAGAGAGTTCTCAAAAGGATTTTTTTTTTGTTTATCATGGATCGTTAATATTACGGAGAGATCAGTTTTTCTCTTTATTTGTTGACAGTTAAACTGAGGTGGTATTTGTGGGTTTACTTTTTTTCAGCCATATTTTTTTTTCTTAGTCTACATGAACAAGGGTGTGGGCTGAAAAACTTCTGGTTTCTTTGCGGCTTGGTTTGTCCTATATTATTGGTGTGTATCTCAGCCAAGGGGATGTTTTGGGATGAGCCCAGACCTTTAAATAGATTTTCTCTTAAACGTATTTTATGCTTTTTATTTTGAGATATATAGTATGTGGGATTTCGAAATATATTTATATATCTACACACTATGTTGCTATCAAAGAATCTACATTTATTAATTTGAGTTAATGTGAGGTGGTATTTGTGGGTTTATATTTTCTGCCATTTTTTTTGTTGTTATTCCTCGAATAACAACCAGAGGAAGACCAAAGAATTCATGGGTGGTGCAAAAAGATAACCTGATGCAGAGGCACGGCCTGGGGGACGTAGTCCGGGACAGAAGAGCATACAACCTGAGGACGAGGAGAGCTGACCCCAACAGTCTTCGCAGACAGTGAGTTGGGATGGAGTCAGGGAGAAGTATTTGTAGGTTTATATTTTCTGCCATTTTTTTTTCTTCTTAGTCTACATCAAGCCTGGCCAACCCAAATTGCCCCACGGGCCGCATTGACGACCTAAAACTCTCCAAGAGCCACACATAAATAAGAATAATTGCAAATTTTGTTCCAATATTTTTATCGATATCTGACTTTACAACGAAATTCGTACTTATTTTTTTTGTAAGTGATTGATTTGGATGAAGAGGTACACATAAAGTGTTCAATCTGTGTAAATCTGAAAAAAAAAAAACGATACTAAAACTAGATATGAAGATAAAAAGTGTATTAAACCAACAACAAAATGTATAGTATTTGTATGGTAATATAATGACTTAGAATTCTTAGTTATTAATTCGTAAATATATTTGTATGGTAATAATTCATGATCGCAGGCCGCATGTGGGCCGCGGGTCGTGGGTTGGTCAGTCCTGGTCTACATGTACAAGGGTGTGGGCTGAAAAACATCTGATGTCCTCAAGGCTGGGCTCGCCCGGTGGGAGGGGGGTGGGGTATTATGAGATGTTTTCTTGTAAATGTATTTTCTGCTATTTATCTTGAGATATATCATATGTCCGATTTCGTAATGTATTTATATATGTACACACTATGTTGCTATAAATAAACCTATATTTATTTTTTGAGTTAATTGAGAAGACACTTGATCAGTTAGTATAGAGTAAAAAATATATTTTTTACAATAATTTATAAACTTCAATGGCTCGATATTTTTGTACACATCTGTGTCCTCGATATTTCGAATATAAAAATTAAAAAGTAATATTTTGCGGTTTATGTATATTTACGAGGAAAAGCTGCTTAATGACACTACCTAAATTGTCCTTTTTTATTATTATACGGCCACTTCAAATTATTATTTTGAACTCAATGGTAGAACGCTTAGTTTTCACTCGCTTAATGGTAGAACGCATGATTTCCATTTGGGAATTTCAAATTCGATTACAATCATATCCAGTAAAATGGAATTTAGTTTAGTTTTCACATATGGCCTTTTTAGTATATTTTTAAATGGTTTTGAAGAAAATACCACATTGCATAATTTTACTCATGCATCAGAAGTGTGACGTGATGATTTTGGTGAAAACATATTTAAGTTTGCAATAAGTTAGCAATTAGCATTGATGTTGATAAGCATTTGCCATACACTTCCCCCCTCAGTCATGAGAAGTTGCTAAGCATTTGCCATACATTTCCCCCCTCAGTCATGACAAGTTCATTGCAGTGTTTAATGAATCTGAGTTGATTTTAAAAAGTTTTATCTCTTTTCTAGCTAACAGGAATAATTAAATTTCACTTTGAAATAATTAAATTTCACTTTGAAAAATATGTATGTCTAATAAAAAATAAACATGAATCTATAAAGTTTCCTATCGAATTACATTCCCGAGAAATAAGTAAAATAAAACGTTTGTATTTACATCTCCAGCGTCCAATTCTATTAACAAATTTAAATAGGGCAGTCTAGCTCCAGTTAAATACAGCGAAGGAGCAGTATCGTGTAGCGTACAGAGTCTGGGGGGGTGAAACGATTACATTTGTGATTAAGGGCGGATAATTTGAATTCACTGAAATGGCTATATTGGAAGGCTTTTTTCTATGCAGGTTAAGACTCGGTCGTGCACGAGTAGATATGAGATTTTAAAATTGATAAATAAAAAAAAGAACGTAAATTCTGTACACAATATTTTGTATAACCGAATTGTCATCTTAAAACTGTTTGATCTTTAGAAATAAATTTATCGAATTGGTATTAACGCTGTAGAATAACATTTTTGGTTAAATGTTTTAAAGCTATTGTGTTTGTTTTTCACACGATTAATTTAGAATTAGTGACATACCTGTTTCGCTCCATAAGAAACTACAGTTCTAAGTTAATCAAGTAGATTTTTTCATAATTTAATTGAAAAACATATTGTTGAAAATCGTGGAATCTCCTCCGGAGGAGGTTTATAATTATTATTTTCTAGTTATCATCACGAGTACCTTTCATTTTATCCTAATTACTTGGTATTCCTTCCTTATCTGTAATGAGCTATTAATACAATATTACGTTCCTATCAACCATTGTGATAGGTGAGTTCACGAATTTAATATTTGTCGAATATCGACAGGTGAGTTCATTAATTTTATATTTGTTGGGTCGCGGCGCACCGACTGGGATATTAAAAAAAAAATGAGCCGATATACACATTATATCGCTGAATTGACAAATTTCACTGTGAGTTGCAGTTCAGAATTGTTGAATTGTTTAACTGTGTTTATGTGTGAATTTCGCGAACATAAGTCCACTCTCTCAGAAAATAAAAAAATATATATGTATATACATATTTTTTCAAATTTTGTAATTCTCTATCTAAATACAGTTTACTTATAATGTTTCTCTCACAAAATATTTTCATTCCAATATCATTATTTCAACGACCCTTGCTGGTTGTTCACTCTTAACTCACAAACTCCCAACAACAAAAAGCCTAAAAACTCAAAAAAGTTAAGGGATACCTATGAATAAAGCAACTCTTATGGAAAATGAGTTTCATTAAGTTTAATAAAAAAAGTTAGCGGTCCAACAGAAGTAATGGGTATCACTCAGAAAGATTATTTGGCCGCTTTTCACGGAATTACTAATGCCGTCTGAGGAAAAGTTAAATACTGTAACCAACTCACGCTAACTTACTTTTGTTCTCAAACACAACCGGAGGGATGAAGGGAACTTTTGAAGCATTCCTTGCGAGCAGAACGTTACGGGAGTCATAAAATCAAAAGTAAATAAAAAAGTTATCCCGCCGTTAAAAGTATTAAGTGATAGATCTGGGTTGGTAAATACGGTTTAAAGGATTTAAGACGGGGGCCAAGATTATCGAGGCATATTTGAGAAAAGGCGAAAATAAACCTTTAACAGCTGAGTTTTTACGGCTTTTCGGGAGAAACAAGTGAGACCAAACAATTAAATTTTAAATAAGTAATTTTTTTTTTTTTGGTTCAACGTAACTATTTATTCAGAATCGCAGTTATTAATGCTAGTATCGTGTGCCTTGGTTAAGTGTTTCCTTTATATTACACACATACCATCTAAGTGGCTTGTCTTCTTGCCCGGGAGATTCGGGTTCGTTTCCCTTTGGAGCCCAGATTTTTTTTTAAAGGATTCCTGTCTGAGTTTCACTTGAAATATATCTGGTCGGTTAGAAACAAGTAGCAGGAAGAGGTAACATGCCCACCCTTCTTTCACTCGTGGGTTGAGGGCTCGATTTCTATTGGACCTCAGATTGTTGTAAAATAATTTCAGTTTAATTTTCACTTAGGACCCCTTGTACATACCGGAAAATGAAAAAAAATACAATTAATGCAATTCAATCAACAATACAAAACTTGAAAAGGAAAAAAATATCTCTCTCAACGAGCATACGAAATCGTAGGGTACATTATAAGAAAAGCGTGAGATAAAATGGAACAATCAGTCTCTCAGTCAAGACCCAAGATTGAGGAAATGCTGGGGAAGGAATTTTACTCGTGTATGCATATTTATTACTCAAATGTAAAGGTTTAACAAATAAATCAACTTAAAAGTGCCATTAAAACATTATCCAAGTAAGCTTAAGTCTTAGGAAAGCTCTTTTCTCGCTTTCTGTAATAAGAAAATTTAAGGGATGTGTTTACCACCTTAGAGAATCACTTTTAAAACCTTACTAATTGTTTAACTATCCTGTGGTGAGTGTTAAGTTTTAAGCTGTGATATATCATAATCAACTATTTTTAACGAATAGTTATTCGCTTCGTGATATCAATGACAGAAGTGAGTATCCATGAATTAGTCCCAAAAATGACCCTTAAGACTTCCAGATTTACGACTGCTCCTGGAATTGGCCACCTGTGTGCAATGCAAACAAACATTGGACATATGAAAGCGGTGGCCTAAGAGATAAAATGTTTTGATGTCTATTGTGTACACTCCCATGGTGGCATAAGTGGGGCAGAAACCTAGATCTTTTTTTAGTCAGAGAATAACACTCGTCGGTTGTATTGTTTCAATTTTAATTTAAAAGTGATGGATTTGGGTGCAGCAAATCTTAATCTCAGTTCTTATTTGTTTTTGAGTGGTGGTTGTGCATGCTTTTTATTTGTCTCCCTACACCATTCATGCATCCAATAAGCTTGATGTCTCCACTTTGGAGACCGCTTTGTTATTTTAAAATGTTTGTAATTTTTTATTTATTCTAAATGCGGATCTTTTATTCCTCTGCGTGTTTTATAAATTTTATTTTGTGTAGCGATAGTATGGGCCACTTAAATATACATACTTGAACCGAACAGTATCAAAATCTGTTAAGATGATAGTTCAAAATATTTTTGATCTATGCGAGTGAAACGTGGACGTGAAAATATACTGAAAAGAGTTGAAATAAATGTGTGCACTTAGACAAATACACGAAGTGACAATTTATGACATAATACTAGAATGATTAGAGAGAAATATATACTTAAGGCTGGTGTATTAAATAAGATCACTCTGAGATGGTTTGGGTACATGGAACGAATGAATGAAGAAAGACTAATAAAATAAATATACATTACAAATATTAGTGGCAGGCGAGTTAAATATACGGAAAAACAAGGAAAGTGTGATTGATTCAAGTGAATGATATTATGAAAAAAAAAAAAGGAAAAGAAATCGTAGGAGCTGTGGAAGAGGCGAATAAAAATGTGTGTGTCGATACATAAAAATCTGGCGCTCTGTCCTCTGTCTGTCCAAGCAGGAAAAAGGTGTGATGGTATGGATGTTTTCTTCTTGAGTGTGAATAATATAGGTGCATACCATAAAAAAACATTGCTTAATTTATTATGTAATTACTTCAATAAATTTTCCAAGCTTTTAATTAAAATCCCACGCAGACGGAAATCTTTTGTTTTAGGTTGATTAACATTTTAAAGTTAAAAGAGTCAACAAGTGTTACTGGAGAAGGTTAATATGACTTGTGATGTATAAGGTTTGGGAATGAACATATCAATAACCAAATTTATGATTATCAGTTAAAGCTAAATATTCTGTGATATAAAGAATGAAATTCTTGAGTGATTCCAACAATAGCAATATTTGGAATGATGGCTAAATTAATAATGGGTCCAGTCTCAAGAGATCAAAGTAAGACAAGATATAGTAAGTACAAAGCTTTTTTTCAATGTGTAGAATCTTTTATGTAACAAATATTTCAATCTCGACTTATGTATGTGAATAATGTTGGCTTGCTACCTATCCTTCGTACTTTTCTATGGTATTGACGAAGTATTGATACTTATTCATGCAACTACAAAAAAAAATACAAACGTGAAATGTGGTGTTTGTACAAGCGTTTGACAAAATCCGTAATGATAACATCTTACGAGTAAATGGATTAATAAAGAAAGAAAATTACTGTCCACCGTCAAACGAGAAAGAGTATTTTGGACCTATAATGAAAAAGAGAAAAATATGAGTGCGGGAAAAAGACGCGTATTCTGGTTGAAAAACTTACAAAAGAGGTTTCATTGTGGTTCCATTTCTTTGTTCAGAGCTGGTGCGTTTAATAATCGCCCACCTTCAAATTAAGAAGAACTAACATCAATTTAATCTGTTGAAAGAAACTGATAGGAGAACCGCCAGTCCTGTGCAGATTTCGGAAGATAGTAGGAACTTTTCTCCATAATATACTTTTACTATACAAGTATACAGTACAACTTGATCTACCCGCTTATCAGAAATATATTTTGGTTATATTCGGAAATCACTGACTGGATTGTCAAGTTACTTTTAAATTAGGTCAAGGATGTCTTTTTAAAACAATACCACAATTCTTTTAAAGGAACATTTACCGACTAAATTTATGACGAAAAAAAAAACGCTTCAATTACGTAAAGTATGCAAGCACATTAAAAATCTTAATAATATTTTATTTTGACTCAAATATTTTGTGATACATTTAAACATAAATTAAACGAATTTTGACTTTTTTCAATGATAAGAGTAGATAGAAACATTTATATTATGAAAACACGAGATGTTTAAATTTCGTATCTTTATTTTCTTGGTGGGTAATTTTAAATTCAAAATATAGCAGAACAAACAAGACGGGTAACAAACGACTTACACTAAATATTACCACACTTCAGAGGGAGCAATTGAAGTAAACAGAAGTTCCACTCACCTGAAACAAAGAAAATAAAAAACATTAGTTAAGTGTCGCAAAAAAGCCGAGATGTGCCAACAACTAAGGAATGAAAAGGACACGTACACGAACGAGTTTTAAAAAAGAAAATGTATACCTTTTAATATTTCTAACAATAATTGCAAACCCACTTATTTGTGGACGTGAAGAGATTCAACGATCCTGAAGATTTTTTCACTAGATTTTTTTCAATGTTGCATATATTCTCAATTTCTTAAAAAAACAAAAGGCTTAAAATGGAGAGAGCAGGTAATTTTTTTCGTTTTCTCTCTTGAAATTATTGATTTTAATTACAATATATCGAATCAGCTTAAGCAACCCTAGGTTGCTTTCCAGGTAGTTTCATCACTGCCACTAAACCTCTGGAACAACCACTTGCTAGGATTGCTAGAATAAACGAGTAAAGATAAATGTCGAGCCACAGAGGGTGAACTTTTCCTGTAGAGGCATTATCACTTGGCTTTGACTTGTCCTGGAGGACCCTGAATCTCTAAAAAGGCGCCGACAAGGAATTGAGAGAACTAAAAATATCATGTCGAAATGGGGAATACTGCGTGATGGATTAAATATCTGTATCTGCAGCGAGGAGCGGTGTATGCGACACTTGCTGTAGTGTCCCAGGAGCCCGGTCTCTTGTATCGAGAAGGGGTTGATTTGTGGGAGGGATGCCAGTGCTGTTCAGGTGGCAGAATTTCAGGAAAAAATATTTAAGTGACTTTCACATAAGAATAAGCTGGAGCAGAAAAATTGATATTTGTTTAATTTTTTTTATTTATAAATTGGTAACCAAGTGAGATCATGGGGTGGACCGATAAGTAATACTTGATAAGAAAGAGGTCATGACGAATATCAAACCAAATCTTGATGGTTGGAATAATTTGTTACAAGCCGAATTAGTTAAATTTGTAACATGGTAAAGTGTTATAAATAAACAGTAAAAAGATCGAGACTAAAGCAAACCAAAACAGGGCAAATGAAATCACATAAGTGAAAACCTTAAAATTATCAAGATAATTACATATAAAAGAGGATAATCAAATAACTAATTTTAATATAAAACATGTGTCATTCGACAAATTTTCACATAAAACATGTGCCATTCAACAAAATTACCTAACAAGCTCTATTAAAAGTTTTCCTGTTAAATTAGTTTCCTGTTAAACAACTTTAATTACCATACATAATATAATTTGAGTTGAACGTTGAGTAATTAAACTATCTCGAATCTCATCTTCATAGGGATAGTCAGGTTCGGTTCAGACGAGGCAGGATAAAAAGTTGCCGCTGAAATTTAGTACGATAATCAGTCCTGTCTTTTCCAGAATATGGGGTGAACGCAGACAAATATCGCGAAGGTGCACACGGCCGAAAGAGTAACGTTTGTTTTCAATGGCCCAGGGTTGAGAGTCAACTTTGAAGAGGAATATGAAGACACGGATGGAAGAACGTGTTGCCTTGCGTTAGCAAATTTTACATTTATCCATGTTCAGTCAGTTGAACCCCTTAATTACCATGATTTCGTAAACGTGTCATTATATTTGATGTACTGTAAAATACTGAGTGTGTTACAATACACACATTTTTATTCATAGCATGTTAAAACAGGAATACGTATTAATACTAGCATACAAAAAATGTGAAATTTTTAAATCGAACAAGCACACGTACAGTATCCGGCGGTAAGTAATACACACCGGGCTTAAGAAAAAGACTGTCGGACATAATCGGCTAAGTTCGGCTTTGTAGAGCGTCGTCTCTGTCCCTAGAACGCTTGACAACGACTGACAAATCGCGACGGAGTACGTGTATGAATGACAGAGACGACGCTCGACAAAGCCGACGTTAGCCGATTATGGCCGATAGTCTCTTTCTTAAGCCCGATGTGTATTACTTACCGCCGGGTACTGAGAAATTGTTAAAAAGACGTCCTCAGTACTCTCGACAACGAGAGGAAAATATCAACAACTAGACACAAGAAGTATCTCTTCACTATGATAGCGTGTGCTGATGTAGATGAAGGAAAGCTTTCATAAATTTTACGAGACAAACTACCAAAACGAGTACAATTTCCAACAGGTGTACATATCCGTGGCATAACAAAAGTACATTAAAATAAAAAAACTAACAAGCTCATAACCGGCTACTGTTTTTAAAGAGTATTGATATAATATAGTTTAAACGACTTTAATTTAAATCCTTAAAGAAAGGTATAAAAGATCTTAATTGACAAAAATGAAAGAGATATGTGATTGAAAAAAAAATCGAAATGCCGAGATGAAACAGTTTGCACTTTGTAGAACGATATTTTATCCCAATTCCAATAATTTTTTTAAATTCAAAGAAAAATTTTATATAGCGCCGTTTAGAGATCAGTCTTCAAAGGCGCTCTTACTCAGAACTCGAACCCACTAAAATTAAATAAATCACGAATTGTAGCTATAGCAGCGCCCGAGCGAATTGTGTAAAACTTTCTTTGTATACAGCATAACTTTGCGAGATTATTGTCATGTTGAAATCTCTTCCAAACGACCAGAAATATGTTAATGAGGCCTGAGGAGAAAAACGGACTGAAAACCAATTTATTTTTAAACTGAAAACAAGCGGTAATCGAACCCCCAGCCTCCGGGTCGGAAGGCAAGCGTCTTACCAACTAGGCCACGGAAGTCGTCAATTATCATATAAAATAATTTTAACTGAAACTTTTCAAATTAAATCTTAAATTTATGTTCTTTATTTTATTGCAACTTTTTGATTGTCTATCTACCTCGCAATATTGTTTTATTATATCATTGTTCACCCAGGTGAATGGACCAATAAAAATATTAATTTATCGTAAAGGAAATAAGTTTAAGACAATGAAAATATTTATTAATTAAAATAAGTAGATGAAAAACACTGTGTCCAGTTGGTAATACTACTGCCTTTCACCTTGAGCTTTGCGGGTACGATTCCCGTTGGAACCCAGATTATAAGAGATTCCAATCTAGCTTTCACTAGAAGTCTCTAAGAGCTTTCTGGTTAGTTGAAAGAGATTGCCAAATGGCAATAATTTTGCCAGGTTGTACAATATACAACGAAAGTTTGTTACAAAGAAACTTATTATTTATTTTATACATTATGTTTTGTTTTACACGAACATTTTGAATTACTAGTAAAAACATACATTTTTTATTAATCTAAAATAAGATTATTTTAGTTTAGTCTTTGTTCCATATAAGTCCGAAATTATTATGAAAATATGCTACGGCACAGGCCACTCGCGTACGCCACAAATCACAAGTTTTAAAGACCCTAATAATATCGCTGGAAGGTTAAAACATGAAGCTCGTCCGCTTTTTTGTTGCTTATTAAGACCGGTGGCATACATGGCCACTCATGTAGCGCTTCACCTGTGGCACTACAATCCTATTAAACATATTGTAATGGTAATGTGATGAATAAAAGTTTAGTGTCGCATCGCAGACGAGGTGCTCCATGAGAAGTTTCTTTCGTTATGGTACCAAAAAGGTACATTAGCTTTGAAGTTTGACATCTCAACGTCTTCAAAAATTTAAATGTCAAAGTTTATAGTGATGTTTAGCGGTTTAAACAGAAGTCATGCGCTGTAAGGATAAAAAAAAACAACATAAGGCAAACAAGACCTGAAAAAAATAAAAGATTGACGCTATATACTTATAAATGGACACTTAACAGTGGATTTAGTTGTTCTTGAGTGTTGTTTTCACTTTTATATATTTGCCATACATACATATCACCAAAATTTCCTTGTCGGAGTAGGCAGATGACAGATTACCAGATTTTCATATCAAGACACAGAGCTCCCACAATTTGTATGATTTTTTACATTATCATCTTTCAAAATATCACTCATACTATCCAACCATACTTTGTATGGTCTTCCTTTACCACGTCCTCCACTTACAGTTGCGCTGCATATTTTTAAATAAATTTTCGTTCATTCAGTCGTTCTACATAACCAAACCGTCTCAGAGTGCTCTTCATCATCCTACTTAATACATTTGCCTTAAGTTCACATACTTTTGAAGAAACATTTGGTGTCAATTCCTCTTATTTTAAATATGAAATATTCGAGTATAAGGATCACTTTCCACCGTTTTTTTTAATTAGACAATTTAGGGTTACAAATAAAAAAAATGTGACCCATTCATTATGCGTGGTACGACATCATTAACCTTTATCGATCTCTGCCAAAACTTAGTTAAATAATTACAATAGGGAAAATCGAAAATCTCATTATTTTGTTAAAAATTATCATTAGAAATTTGAGCGAGAAGGTAAAAGACTGTCAGTAAAGGGGATTAAATTTTTTTGAAAGGATAAATCTGTATTGGCATATTAAATGAATGAAAAATGATTAAAATTTTTAAAATTTTCGTTGTATTGCATTACATTTGAATTATTTATAGTACAACCACCGGGTGAGTTTATTGCCACGTGTCAATCTCTTCCGATCCCCTAGAAACACATGGCCAAGTTGTTAAGGCGCCTGTCGATATACGGCAGAAAAAGTGAGTGACAAGAGCTAGACAAATGCGTGCCTTGGGTAGAATATCTGGTATTATAGTGTTTGATTACAAAATGATGACGACCTTCGTGGCCTAGTTGGTAAGACGCCTGTCTCCCAACACGGAGGTTCCGGGTTCAAATCTCGCTGGAAGTCAGATTTTTTTTAAATGATTCCAGTCTGGTATCCACTTATGGCCACTTTGATAACCTTCTGGTTAGTTGGAAGAGATTGCCACATTGCATATGTACATACACACACACACATTCTTTAATAATAATTAAATTAAAAACAATTGATTGTCAACTTCGGATCTAGAGAATTAGAACGTGCGTTGAGGAGTTGTTGGATATAATATTAATGTGGTTTTTGAGATTATAACGCTGTTTTAATTGTAAATATACAATATATTATGTTTAATGCAGAGTAAAACTATTTCAGTCGAATGTTTTAGTATTCAGGATAAATACTCATATATAAATAAATGAGACCTCTTCATCTCATGCCCTGTCTAGTGAAGTGGTTCGATACATCCACAAAATAAAGGGAGTTTTCCCATTGTAGTTGAAGGTTTACTCTTGCATTAAAACCATGTCAATTATAAATGTTATGTTGCGGACAATAACATGAGCGCAAGGCGTCATATATGTACTATAGGAAGACCTTCGGCGCACTGGTCTAGAGTCGTTAGCTTGTTTACTTAGCCCCCATCCCAGATCATGGCTGTTACCGGATTGGTTTTACTTCAAGGTATTTTTCCACCAGAAATTATACTTTTTCGTCAGATTTATTATGTATTATGTACTACAACCTAACAGGCTAATTGCCATGTGGTAATCTCTTCCAGGCAAACAATAAAATGTAAAAGTGGCCTTAAGTGAAGATCCACTTTTTTAGACTGGGTTTAAACGGGAATAGAACCCACAACCACTAAATTAGAAGGCACACGTCTTACCAACTAGATCTCTTAGGTTTATTTAAATGCTTATATTGATATTATGGTACCTAGTAGCTGTCTAAAAACTCCAAGATTTATGCTATATATTTCTTTATAAAACCAAGTATATGAATAGTATAGTCAAACGATGTGAAAGAGATTTTGAAAGAAGGGAATGTGAGGGGTCTGAAAAATATATGGCAACCTGCGAGTCCTAATTAGTAAGACAATGCGCGTTGGGACTCAAGTTTAAAAAAAAAGGTTGCAGTCTTATTTTTTACTTATAGATAGTTCAACACCTTTATGGTTACTTGAAAATTTATATCAAATCAAGATGTAGTTTATATTTAAGGAATACAATGGATTATAATAAATTTATTTATGGAAAATAAATTTAAAGTTTATTTAAAATTAGATTTAAATGTATTTTTTTAATAAGAAAATGATTTAATTTTGACCTGGAAATGTATTTTTGCTGTTGCATCCTTATAGATGTTATTGAACAACTGAATGTATGCTCTATCAATGCCTTGTGTCTTTAGAGCTCCTAATATGGCAGCTTTCTTGACTGAGTCAAATGCCTTTGCGTAGTCCACAAAGGCTAGGTACAGAGGGAGTTCGTATTTCTCACATCGTTCTATTATTTTCCGCAGCACCTGAATATGATCCATGTTACTGAAACCCTTCCTGAATGCAGCTTGTTTTCGTGGTTGGTTCGTGTCAAAAGTACTCGAGAGTCGGTTAGTTAAGATTTTAGTAAAACAATTGTATAGGGTAGGTAGCATGCTGATCGGACGGTAGTTCTTAAGATCCTCTTGATCACCTTCCTTATGAAGAAGTATTACTGTTGCAGATTTCCAATCTTCTGGAATGTCTTTTTCTAGAAGGCACTTGTTGAAAAGTGTTGATAAGATGGTATCCACTTCTCGATCTGTTTGTTTAAGGACATCAATTGACAAACCGTCGGTACCAGTGCCCTTACCGGATTTCATTCCGTTGATTGCGTATCTGATTTCTCCTGGTAAGATCATCGGGATATTTTCATCCTCAGTTGTTTCCAGATGAGTTTGTATCAGGCATATATACTCGTATGCCAATACAGATACGGTAACTGTACCTCTATAAAATTCTTCCACTCTCTTCAGGATAAGGTCTCGTTGTTTAGTTACAGTATTATCAGAAAGTTTAAGTGCAATGATGTGGCGTTTTCCTAAAGACATATTTCGCTTCAGCTTTTTGAGACTTCTAATCTCAATCGTCCTTTGAACCATTTTTGTATTATATTCGCGGATATCTTTATGAATATTTTTGCATAGCATTCTATTGATCTCTGAGAAAGATGGTGATATAGAAGCGAGTTGTGTAGATATCATTTTTCTTTATTGTTTCATAAGATCTAATGTTTTCATAAGATCTAGAATTTTCCATATAAAATGAGATATATTTTAAACCATAACATATATTTAACTGATTGCAGTGAATATCTTCAGCGTATGGTGCCCTGTCTGAGAGTGGAATACACTCGGGCAAATTTTCAAAGGTCGACTGAAAAAGCAATTTTCGATGCAATTTATTTTAGAAACGTACTTTAAGATTTATGGTCGAATTGTTTTATTTTCCATTCATGGAAAATGACCACGAAGTCTTCTATTAAACTGAAGTTTTCAATTTTATGGGAGATTTATATTCCTCTGAGAGAAGGTGGGTAACCCGATTTATAGACATTCCAATTTAAAGTCAATGGGTTGAATAATTACTGACTTGATGTGAAGTTTAATATCGAAAATATGTTGGTATATATTTATAATTAGTATGAAAATAATTTTAACTGACGTTACAGACATACTGAAGAGCGTGATCGGGAGACAACATTGTCGTATATTCATACCATAATGCCCTCTCTTTAGCGCCTCTACACATCTTTAGCGCCTCTTTTACATCCATACCCACATAGAGAAAGAAAAAAAATAATGTGCCGTATATGGTATACGTAGCACTATTAAGCAATTTTTTTAAACTTGAACTACGCTAGCTTTGCAGTAGAGGGTGGAGACCTCTTCGTTGTACCTCTATCTCTAGGAGCCAATGTCATTAATTGGACTGTATATATTTCTCACGAAGGTACCGAGAACTTTTTCGTTCCCCATTGTAAGTGTCAAGGACTTCAATGCTTAAGTTTGCACAGGTCTTAGAAGTGTTTTATAAAGTAGGATTTTTATGTTTCTGAAGGGTAGGCGAGACCTAAGTACAGGGATACGCCCAACATAGCATATATTTGTCGAAAATATCCACTTGTTTATTTTTCACTGCTGTTGTTAGTAGAGTTTACCAGTGACGCAAAGGGAAATAAATAAATAACAATAAATTAACGATTTCTGTTGAAATGAGTTTAGTAACCCAAACAGAAGATATAAATTGAAAGCCCTAGTTTCATAAAATAACAGACTGACTTAATATACGAGTATAAGGTGCCAACGAGGTGGTCCAGTTTGATATTGATGGCCAAAAAACAGATTATTTATTTAAGTTTAAAAAAACCTGAAAAGTGAATGTTTTGTATTATACTTTTGTTGTGTATATATACAGACTAACCTGGTAGGCTTATTAACAGATTGTAATATCTTATAACCAACAAAAAATGTGAAAAAACAGACGGAATTTTATAATAAAAAATCTGGGGTACAACATAAATCGAGTCCGTAACCCATGAGCTAGAAGACAGGCGTCTTCCCAAATATACCAGGGAGGATGTCCATTGTGATCAAAGTCAAATTAGAACATATTCAATATATTATAATACGCTAAGAGAAGAAATAAATATAATTTTGTAAGAATAACAATTTATTTTACTCAATCTAAAGATAGTCTAACTTCTTTAAGAAATAATCATAATAATATTTTATTATACCAAATGATATATAAATCAAATCAATTTTTTTATCAAAGAACACATATATCAACACTTTAAACACAGCAGCAAATGTTATCAAATAACAGAACACATATGTCAACATTTATTATACAACATGAAATGTTATTAAAGAACACATATATTAACACTTAAAACACAACAGGAAATATTATCAAAGAACACATATATCAATACTTATAACACAACAGCAAATGTTATCAAATAACACATATATCAACACTTATAACACAACAAGAAATGTTATCAAATAACACATCATCAACATTTATAACACAACAGGAAATTGTGTTTTTTTTTTAAATAAAATATTAAATGGCGACCCTCAAATAAATGAATAATTAACAAAAACTGCAGAGAAAAGTGAAATTGTGAAGAAAAAAAATGTCTACATAAAATTATTTTAAAGGCAAAAGACGAAATGTTCCACAGTACTCGTAACCTGCGTTCTCACTGGGGAGAAATCGGGTATCCTTACATTCGTTTGGATCGTTCATTCAAATTTTCTTTAAAAAGCATGTCATGTGGTAACAAAGCAGAACCTGTCCCTGAGGAGAGGTTCTCCTTCTGACGCCAGAACGCGGCCTGAAAAGGCAACAACTTCGGAAGGTCAAAAGTCAGAGATAAAAAGCAAAAATACAAAGGTCAAAACACTGTAGCCTCAAATGTAAAATGGCAAAAATCATGAACGAAATAAGTATGGAACATTTTTTTAGTGATTTTATGAATTTATTTTGATTACAAAAGAAAAACTGTGAGATAAACAAAGCTCTAAAATTATAAATACTAAATGTAAATTTTAAATTTATAAAGATAAAGAAAACAAGGTAAGCAAAAAATGTATTTATGATCGAATATGTACATGAAATATGTATGTTGTAATATAATAATAATATTATATATTATAACTAGACCAGGGGTGTCCAACTTAAATCATTTGGTGGGCCAAATAACACATTGCAAGTCTTTGATGGGCCACACATATAAATATTTTATAACATAATAATAATATGACGTTTTTTTATATTAAAAATAAATGAACAACTTACAATCGAAATATTTCTTTGTAAAATTAATGAAACATTTGTTTTTTATTAAATGATATTTTTTTATTATCGACTGGTAATTTGGACCCAGGTAACAAATTCGCCATTCACAAAATTAATAACATGTGAAAATTATTATAATTAACGTGCACGGAATTTGTATTTTATTTTATCAATAACAAAATGCAAAATGTATTAAAGTTGAAAACTTCGAAAGGGCCACACAAAATCTTAAATTGAGCCACATGTGGCCCGCGGGCCACGATTTGGACACCCCTGAACTAGACGATTAACCCGTGTACTGGACAATTTTCACAATTATTTTAAGCTTTTCTGAACTGTTATAAAACGGTGCTGGTATACAACAATACACCCGAAATCAACCATTTACTGCTCCTTTAAACACGTTTCATATTAACATCCCAAATAAAATACCTTATTGAACACAACAATACCACCCCGACATACCATCTTATTCAAATGAATGTCAAAACGATTAAATCTTCCCTCGATGCTATTATTTGTTCAACATTATGTCTAGACGTGGATGAAAATAAATTATTCCAATTTTATAATTGAATTATTACAACTAGGCTCTTTTTTTCCAAGTGTGAAAAACAAAGCGTGACAACTGTTATTGAAAATTAGAGCTTTTGAAATTATTATCGACTATTATGGGCTATTTATTTGGGAGATATCTTTTTTTGGGTTTTACATTTATTTACCTCGGATAAATTGGAGAGCGTGTTAAATGGATCTGGATACTTAACATATTATTACAATTCAATGATAAAATTATGAAAGTTTACAGCCAGTTGAGGAATTCCACTATTGGGGAAATATTTTCTCAGAAGATGTAAGAGTTAAGAGGGATATCGGGCGGCGTGTAGCGATAGGAAACAAAGTCAATGGGCACTAAAACATATACTAGAATCGGACAGTATCAAAATCTGCTAAGATGATAGTTTACAATAGTATTTTGGTGTCAGATGTATGTGAGTAAAACATGGTAAGAACCGAATAAATGCTGTAAAAATGCGTACATTGAGAAAAATACACGGAGCGACAATGTATGACAGAATACAGAATGAAGGTATAAGGATTGAATGTGAACTTAAGGCTGATGTGTTCAGTAAAATAAGGAATCGCACGATGAGATGGTTTGAAAGAGTGGAAATAATGAATGAAGAAAGACTTAAAAAAATAGAAGGCGTATGAGTGGAAACCAAGGAAAGTATGGCTGGATCAAGTGAATGAATGACGACCTACGTGGTCTGGTGGTAAGACATTTGTCTGCCGATCCGGAGGTTACGGGTTTGATCCCCGCTGAAACCCAGATTTAAAAAAATAGGATTCCAGTCTGGTTAACACTTACGGCCTATAAAAACATCTTTCTGGTTGGTTGGAAGATATTGCCACATGGCAATAAACTCGCCAGGTTAAAAAAAAATTATATTTAAAAAAAGAAAACGTAAAAATTCAATGGAACCGTAGTTGTATAAAAAGGTATATGGATGTGGAAGAGCCGAAGGATGTGTATGAAGATAATTCCGGCGCTCTGTCCTCTCTACTCAAGAAAACCGCGTGTTAGTATGTATGTATTCAAATTTCAAATGTATTAAATACATGACATCTTAAAAAGAATTGCTAAATTGTTTGCTAATAATGGCTAAATTGGCACGTAGAAAAAAATTATCAAGACTAACAAAATAGATATATAGTGCAAGTGTGAATGAAATGCGTGTGAGAGGATGGCCAAGAAAAGTATGGTAGATCAAAATAATGTATTCTGAAAGAAGGAAATGTAGAAAGTCAAAGAAATCATAGAGGTTGTATGAAAAGGTGAATGAATATTGAAGAGGTGCAGAATGTGTGTCAAGATAAGAAAGTCTGGCGCTTTGTCCTCTCTGCCTACTCCAATGGGAAAATGGCGTGATGGTTTATATGTATTTAAATATAAAATGTATTAAATACATATTGTCTTAAAAATACTGATCGGTTGCTAATAGTGGCTAAATAAATCTACTATACAATTAGAAAAAGGGTTGTTAAAAAGAACTTAACAAAAGAAAAATCAACTTTTAAATTGATGAAAATTTGCTCATATTATTTTAACATCACAATATTAAGAAATATGCACAATATAAATGTTTCCAAGCAACGCTTTCGGTCAAAAGACAAATTTAGATGTTGTAAACACGAGTATATAAAAAGAAAAAAACAGTTCGAATAGAATTTAGTCTTGTTTGTGCTCCCCTGAAGATGAGATGAAATCCTTGAAACCGGTATGGTTATACCGTTACAAAAAAGTGGAATAAACAGTGTTTGATAAAATAAATTACAAAGAAAAAAAACAAATTCCATCCAAAAAAAAAGACAAATTTAGATGTTGTTAACACGAGTAAATAAAAAGAAAAAAAAAACATATTCCATCCAAACAAAAGACAAATTTAGATGTTGCAAACACGAGTATATAAAAAGAAAAAAAAAAAACATATTCCATCCAAACAAAAAAAAAGAAACACGGAGAGAAATGTGTGTGAGTGCTTTAACCAAGTGAAAATTGGATCAAAGGAAATCTCCGAGTGGGCACTTCTACAAGGATATCTGAAAAGTGCTACAAAAACGAAATTTGGTTTCTGAATCGACACACCAATACACAGGGAAAGGAGACCGACATTATATTTATAATATGCTTCTTCTACGGGTTACACTTGAAAAACAAAGCAAAATCTGTTTGGTATGTTGGGAACGTTCCCTCTTGCTTGAGAAAAATCAAATTCGTTATTATGAAATGCCTTGTGAAAAAATGAATGTATTTTCGTCACATTCAAACATACTTTTGAGTTATTTAAATAAAGTAGATATTGTCAAAACAGAATTATTATTTTATTAATATAAATCAGTAATAAAATTTTAACTTAAACACTTTTTGTTTTTGTAAAAAGGCTTACTCTTTACGGTAAAACACACGATGCCAGCAATGAAAGTTAGCACACTTGCTTAGTATGCTGACATGATGTGTTACATTACCTGCCGATTCTGGAAAAGTTTCAAAATAGTTTCAAACGGTTTTTTATCTGAAAAAACATCATCTGAGAAAATACTACCCAAATAGTAGAATTCCTCAACTTGCTCCAATCTTTCATTATTCACCCATATAACACATTTACTTTACCTCTCACACTTTTCTATCACCATGACTTGAAATTCGTAACATTCATTCACATATTAAAGTTAAAGATAAAAATAAATAACAAAACAAATAAATACATTTCTGATGATGTAAGTATTTTAATGAAAATATTACTATAGAAAAAAAATAAGAATCCAAGTTAGTTGATAATTTCTTAAATTCGTGAAAAATAGACAGTCCATCCTGCGAATACATGATGCATGTTTAGTCTACTGCAGTCTCTCGTCGGACGGATTTACACTCCACTTTTTATATGGTGACTTTATAGCAACCAAGAATTGACAGAGTACTTAATTAGTCGTTTAGCAAGAGCAGTAACCGTTTGACCAACCAGGCAAATAAACACTTACATACGAGTATATGCAGTAAAATAAAAAAAAGTTGTGGAAAGCGGCAGTATATTGCTTTCTAGGGATTTCTAAGAGAAACTTACGATAGCTTTAAAAAGCAAATAGACAAAATCTCAAACGAAAGAAAATTTTTCATCAACAAACCCCGGGGTATTGTAGAGAATAGTTAACTATTTTGAACAAAAAGGTCAACGACTACGAAGAAACTTTGAAAATTAATGCTGTTAAAACTAAAAAGTAAAGACCTTCGGGGGTAATATATAATTTAAGTTAAGTGAGCGTTAGTGCAAGACAGTCATGAATCGCCATTAGATGTGGGGCAATGAATCACACGGAGCACCTTCATAGTGCACCGAACTGAAATTTATTCGCTTTTCTCGAATTTATAAGGTCCTTCTCTCCGTAGTACTGTAGATAAAAATTTCCACCTTTGTGCAAGCTGTGAGAAATGAACATTAATTTTAGCCCCTACTTTAATGACAGAATAAATGAAATGTTAAGAGAGTTGAAAGCGTGAAAACAGGAGGGCGAATACGAAAGATGTTTGTGTACATTTGAAGAAAGCAAAAAAAATAATGCGAAAATAGAGATTTTTTTGGGTAGATTATATTTGCTTTATTTTATTTTTTAAAAGTATCCAAACATGAATATATTAATGTGCATTATAAATATTGCTGGCAGGTCTAACAGTAAGAAATTTGGAATTTTGTATTCGGTTTCCATGAGATCCCGGAATGGTTTTACTTATAAACGTATTTTGGCAAGTTAATACATGAGTAACATAAATCTGACGTTCATTATAAATATTGTTGGCACTAGAAGTATGAAAGCAAGAAATCTGGAATTTTGTATTTGGTTTCCATGAGATCCCGGAATGGTTAGACTTTTATACGTATTTTGATAAGATAAAATATGAACATACCTGATGTTCATTATAAACATTGCTAGCACTAGAAATCTAATGGTCAGAAATCTGGAATTTTGTATTCGGTTTCCATGAGATCCCGGAATGGTTTTACTTATAAACGTATTTTGGTAAGTTAATACATGAGTAATATAAATCTGACGTTCATTATAAATATTGTTGGCACTAGAAGTATAAAAGCAAGAAATCTGGAATTTTGTATTTGGTTTCCATGAGATCCCGGAATGGTTAGACTTTTATACGTATTTTGATAAGATAAAATATGAACATACCTGATGTTCATTATAAACATTGCTAGCACTAGAAGTCTAATGGTAAGACATCTGAAATGTTGTATTCAGTTTCCAAGAGATCCCGGAATGGTTTCACTTTTAAACATATTTTGAAAAATTAAAACAATGCACAGAGCGCGACAAAAGAAATCGTTTATGGGCACATAACATAGTTGGTAGAAGTCTGAGAAGACCCCAATTATGCTGGGCTGCGGGAAAGTACGTCGGGGATTTTTAAGGTATGGAGAGCCAATAGGGTAATGCGTAGAATCAAGGCGACCGGAAGAGGTCAAGTATAAACTTGGATTGCAGTGTTAGAGGAAAAGAGAGAAGGCGTGAGAGGGTATCATGCATGACAAGATATATGAACGTAGCAGAAACAAAAGCGAAAGAAAAAAGAAAGTGGCGATTTTTTTTCCTGTGCCTACCTCAAAAACAACCACTGCGTTAAGTGAGGCGATTGATTTCTACCTGGGGGCATTTGGATTCGATTCCCGATGGTACCCGCAAAAAAATAATTTAAAAAGGCTTCTCATCACCGTGGGTACTGGGTTTCAAGCTCCCCGTCACCGTGGGTATGAGATTTCACCTGGTAACATGACTAGTCAAATGGCGGGAATACTACCAACACGGTGAACTAAGAGATAACTTTAGTGCTTCTAAACGCAACGGTTAAACTACGCGTTCCACGTCAACTCCAGTGGTCCTAAATTCGAAGGCTCGATTAATGAGTCAAAAGACAATGATTTCTCCCTACCAGACTTAACATGTCTAAATCACCAATTTGGATAAGTTAAAGGGTGTCATACGAAATAAAAAGAACTTCAAAGAACATATCATTCTTGATTAGAGAAATTTAAGCTCAATTCCACTTGATACTTCTACTAAAACCATAATCAATAAAACGCCTTTTAATGAACACACACCTCAAGGACGATTGAAACCCACTTTTATTGATAAATTAAAAATATTACAAAAAAAAGTTGAGTGTAAAAATAAAAAGATGGTGAATGCGGCCATTATATTAGGAACTTCCCGGCGAAAAGATGGTGAATGCGGCCATTATATTAGGAACTTCCCGGCGAAAAGATGGTGAATGCGGCCATTATATTAGGAACTTCCCGGCGAAAAGATGGTGAATGCGGCCATTATATTAGGAACTTCCCGGCGAAAAGATGGTGAATGCGGCCATTATATTAGGAACTTCCCGGCGAAAAGATGGTGAATGCGGCCATTATATTAGGAACTTCCCGGCGAAAAGATGGTGAATGCGGCCATTATATTAGGAACTTCCCGGCGAAAAGATGGTGAATGCGGCCATTATATTAGGAACTTCCCTGCGAAAAGATGGCGAATGCGGCCATTATATAAGGAACTTCCCTGCAAAATATGGTGAATGCGGCCATTATATAAGGAACTTCCCTGCGAAAATATGGTGAATGCGGCCATTATATAAGGAACTTCTCTGCAAAAATATGGTGAATGCGGCCATTATATAAGGAACTTCTCTGCAAAAATATGGTGAATGCGGCCATTATATAAGGAACTTCCCTGCGAAAATATGGTGGATGCGGCCATTATATAAGGATATTCCCTGCGAAAAGATGGTGAATGCGGCCATTATATTAGGAAATTCCCTGCGAAAAACAAAGAAAACGTATCGAAAATGGATATTCAATACTTCATATATGTTAAAGGTGTTAAGTGATCTGAATTGAGGGAATAATAAATGAAAGTGGTGAAATTACTTTGTAAATTATTAATTCACACAAGTCTATGATAACTTGCTTCCGAACTACTTCTTTCTTGTTTAACTACCGTCCATCCATCCAGAGTGTTGTTCAGTATAAGTAACGAATTATAAAATAATATCATAGTTGATACCTTGAGAAAAACTTATAATCCAAGCTTTTATCGTTCGTGTGTTTTTGTATGAAAGGTATTCTCAAAAGCAAATAAAAAGGAAGAGAATGCCACCACTGAGCGGCTTAGCACAAAAGAAAAGCTCTTCACCATTCGATTGCTGAGGACAAAGCACTTAGCGGGTCAAGCCTGCGGTACTCGGTGTTCTCCACTCTGCGATTTTTATTTTCAAGATGTAGTACGTTTTCGAGAAAAAATCAAACGATTTACAAGCGACACTTTCGCTTTGAAATACGAAAAACGAAAAATCTTAAAGGTGCATTTCTGTACTTGTCAAAGGTTTGTTATGCTACTGAATACACCATTATCTCGACGAATAAGTTTTTTTATTTGGCTAGTTTTTCCTTTCATTACTGTGTGATCAAAAGACGAAATAAATCTGTTTATTTAATAGTACATCATTATAAAACATTTAACAAAAAATAAAATAAAATTAATATATCACCGTTTAGAGCGATTCTTTTTTATCAAGGGCTCTCTAACTATTATTGACAGAATAAAATATTACAACAAAAAAAAAACAAATTGAGTGAAGGATTGGAGAGTAGTGGTTCTGGCTCTTGGACTAGGAGCATCCCTGCTTTTGCACACGTTTAGTAAAATTAATAAAGTACATCAGGAATGCACATTCAATATTTCATATAAACTTTTTAAAAATGTGTTACGTCGTCTAAATTGAAGGAATAAAAATTGATAGAGGGAAAATAACATTGTAAATGATTGATTTATATATACTCGTATATAGGTCTGATCTAATAACTTTGAAAGCTATGTAACACATACAAGTGAGATACCCTTCTAACAACGGTTTATTTCCGTAGTAAATGAAACAACATTCCAACAACGGTTTATTTCCCACATTTAACAGCTATTGGCTACTTCAGTGCGAAAATGACACCACCTCATGCCGCTTTTTTAGATCATATAATTTGCAGTATGTATACTTTAAGACACGCTAATTACGAAGCCTTCAGGCGGCACTTAATTATCCAGAGCTTTGTAAAATGAAGATGAGTCGAATTGTTAATTAAGGCTGTTTAACGGTTTTATGGCGCCATTATGAGACGTGAGATAATGCCATTGTTCAAGGAATACGAATGGAAAAATAAGGTAAGTGTTAGAAGTTAACCAGACTAACGAGATATCACTGTGATGGAATCCTAGGATTATATTGTTGACACTCTCGTGTGTATTTTATTACTGTGTACGTTTTATTGTTTAAGGTAAAACCACTTGTTGAAAGGGTAGCTTACTTAATATTGCCATTGAAATCTACATTGATTCAAGAACGAGAGACTAAAAAAAAAGGTCCCATAAAACAGTGAACATTTTTGGTCACTTTTTACCTTTTTTATGAGTATATATGATCGAAGTCATAGGTATCATTATACCCCCGATTACTAGGTGGAAAAAATGCCTTATTCACTAGAGATATGAAACCAGCAAACCTCCGCACAGATGTCCAGTGCATTACCGAGCACCTCAAACTTTATAGAAGATTAAAATAAAATCTTTAAAGAAAAAAGCTTCTTTATTATTTTTCAAACATGGAAAACCTCAGCAAGTTATTGATCATTGAGTACATTTAGACCATATATCATAAATCACTTATACATATATATTAACCTCTTTAATAAGGTACAAAAAGGGTTATTTTCAAGTGAATCTTGAAGCTGCACATACGACTCATATATCTAATGGAGGCATACGATTCCATGCTACGGAACCAGTAATGGCAAAATCTGTACTTATACTCAGCCCTATTGGATCAATTCGGAACAATCCATTTATTTGATGAATATGAGATATGCCTCAAAATCCTGCTCTTCATGTATCATAAAGTTACATCTCATGACGTAACATCTCTCAGACATAGATCATGAAGTAACATAATTGAACAAGCTTATGAAGTCATATTTCTCAGACATAGAGCTGAAAAATAAAATGGATATATCCTAATTGCAGGAACCGGAGGAGAGATACGGGTAGAAGTAAACACCCAACACCCAAGCTCGTCCAAGACGGAGAAGCATCGTTTCGGAGGCTAAATATCTGCAGGAGTTTTACGGGTATTTGAATCCACTATTATAAATCAAAAGTTGCATTTTCAATTAATCCACTTCAAAATCTTAAGGTTGCAAAGTTATCTACTTGAAAAAAAAAATATTTCAATAATTGTTAGAAAATTTTACTCAAATTCCCTATCGTTAGTTATCGGAATATACTCTCGAAATGAGTGAATTTAATTATTCCTCTTGAAATTACAAAATGTAGGAGGTTTTATCAAACTGAATTAATTAGGTGGATTCTCAGTCGATCAAAGCACTTTAATAAGTTGGAATTACCAGGGAGACACCCAATTTCGATTTTAACTTTTGTAATTTTGTTGAACTCAAATGCTATGAAAAAAAAACGAACTGATTCCGAAAGTGATGGAAATAAATAACTAAACAAGAATATTTTTTATTAACTATTATTATCTACGATCTTTCTAGTGTCTTATTAACATGACATAACTTGTTATTATACCGGTTATTATACTGTATTAAATGACATAACTTGTTATTATACTGGTTATTCATAGCATAGCATAACATATAGAATCAAATAATATAGACCTAAAACTGAGAATACTCCTCATCAAGACCTATGTATGGAGTATCTTGATGTACGGCTGCGAGACATGGTGCCTATCCGAAAGAGATAGACGAAGACTAGAGGCCTTTGAGATGTGGTCCTATAGAAGACTATTAGGAATTTCCTGGAGAGACCGCATCACAAATGAAGAGGTTCTCCAACGAATCGAAGGAGGAAGGTACCTGCTCAGGATCCTGTCCGAAAGGCGTGCAAGATGGATCGGTCATATAATACGACAAGAGGGCCTCTTGCATGCCATAATGGAGGGTATGACCGAGGGGACAAACTCTAGGGGACGCCCACGCCGAGAGTACCTGGAGGACCTGTTGGTGGACGTGCGCTGCTCAACATATACAGACTTAAAAAGAGCCGCACAGGACAGGGGGGAATGGAGGAGAAGAGTTCAAATTGCTGCAAACCAGTCTTAGGACTGCAACCACGGAAGAAAAGCATAACATAAGATAGCGTTGTATACAGTATAACCAGGAGGATTTGTGGTTATGTGATAATCTCTTCCTAAAAACAAGAAAGGTGTTCAACAAGCTAAAGTAAAAATAGGTCAAAAATCTTTTATTTTTTGGAAATCTGAGTACATTTCGAAATCGAACCCCCAACTTACGAGCTAGAAGATAGGCGTCTTATCAACTAGTCCATAAAGGTCATTTTTTAAATACAGTAACAAGTAGGTAACTTACAAAACGCTGTTCATAATGCATTATCTACTCAATGGGGCTGTTTTTCATATATAAAAGATACCCCCCATAAGCGCAACGCATATCTAAATAAATTTAAATAATATCATGTCTGCAATTATGTTCAAACAGGGGAATTAATACGATTCCAACCTTTTACTAGATTAATAGAACATGTTAAAGTGTAACTGATGTTTGAGCAGATATTTAAATTATTATGGTATAAAAACGTAGTATGACACCCTAAGATAATTTCTAAAGATCAATGCATCCGGTTAGCAATCAAAACACGAGTACAATAATTCGATAAAAACAAACAAAATGTTAATAATTATTGTCTTTATGCTTTGGTAAAATATTGGTTTCTTAAAACATAAATCGAGATAAAAAATAATGAGAGTGGAACCAAACAAAAAATTGGCTCGAATCGAATAAACTATGTAAAGGAGCTTTGCATGTAAACTTTAAGTTTCCCCACTTGTACTCGTATCAGTAAATAAATCTCAAATTTTATTGATTCTATTGTTTCAACATAATTCTAATTAAGGTTTTATTTAAACTTTTGAAGATTATTATTCACATACGAGTATAGCTGATGATATTTCAAGAGAAAGTCTAGAAAAAGCTCTCAAAGTTTCACATTTTTTTTAATATATTCATTTTTCGATCGGGACTTTCAATTGATTGAAGTAATAGTTAATTTACAATTAATTTTCTATCCTAGTAAATAAAATATCTCGGTAAATTGGTTGTAAGCTCTTTTAAAATTATTAAAAAATAATACTGATTCAATGAGCATTCGGCTCACTTACTGATTCAGATTTGAGTCACTTCATGTATTTTGAACGGTGTGTTTTGATGAAACTTGTTAAATGTTCGGTATGTTTGAGAATAATTTATTGTTCTCCATAACTTATTGTATATTGGAGCGTGAAATCGTATCTAAAATCGAGTTTTGATAAAATATTTAATGTAAAGTTAAAATCAATCTTTTGATTGGAAATATTTCAAATTGAGCTGAAGAAATAAAAAATGAAAGTCTTTTACTAAGATAAATCAATCATAATGTATTTTGAGTTGTCTTTATTAGAGAGAGAAAAATAATAGAATAATTGATTTAACATTTTTTGACGATTCGTGAAAAAATAGTGAATGGAGTCGAATAACTGCTGTAGAAATGCACTTTGAACAATATGAAGATCATGAGGTGAATATATATGACGGAACGAAATGATTAGGGATGAATGTGAGCTTAAGACTTATTTATTAAATAGAATGTAGAAGACCAGACTGAGATTGTATGATCATGTAGAATGAATGAATAAAGAATGCATAACAAAACAAATATATGTGAAAGAAAGGCATAGTAGAGACCAAAGAAAGTATGGCTGGACCAAGTTAATGATATTTTAATGGAAAGAAATGGTAAGTCAGAAAAATCGTGGAAGTTGTATGGATATAGACATTGCGAAATATGAGTCGCGATTAGTTTGGCGCTCTGTTCTCTCTACCTAACCTGATAAAGTATGATGGTATATACATAAATTAAACGTGACTTAATTAACACATGACCAAAAATAGTCCGTACATCTCACAGCAATCAAACTTTCAGTCATGTTTGTTTTTATTTATTTAAAAAATGTTCAGAATGGTATTACATTTTAAATGTTGCTATTCGAATAATTTGTAATTTAATACTAAAAATTATAGTAATCTTATAGGCAATACACAAGTCTTCAAATCAAAGTATTAAGAGTTCGATTTCCGTTGACACCCAGATTTTTTAAAAAGGGACTTGTTTCTCAGTCTATACAACTTCTACAGGTTAAAACCAAGTAACTTTCATTCGTGTTATTAAACGTAATTTAAGTCAATTAAATCATTCATCATAATATAATCAAAGTTAAGTACGTATAACAACAACACATAATAAATATTAAGATTTAAGGAATATGTTTGCGGGATAAGGTAATAAGGGAAAAAAACAGGGGTTGAAAACGAAACCAAAGGATCTAAACAGATATTATCAAACCAAATGAAAGTAGAAAAACTTCAAAAACGTTATGTTCTTAAAATAACAACAGTACATAAATTCGACCGAATAACTCCTTTGTTGAAAAAGATTCACGGGTCAAGGTGCCTTGAAAGGGTGAAGATTAAGTTTTATCTTACGGTGTTTGAATGGTACGGTGGCGCAATACATGACGGAATTATGCGTTATAATTATGCCATTTGGAAGATAGTCTGATATCATCTGAGTCTCCGAGTATCAGTCGATAAATTGGCAACCTCTAAAGTCTAGTCGATAAGACGTATTACTTCTACTCGGGCATTTGGGGTTCGATTCCCGACGTTACTCGTATACTATAACAAAAAGGTCCTGTTCTAGTAAAAAAAAACGTTTGGCGAGAATACTAACGCATTTGAGTCCGTGAGCGAGTGTTTTATCTCTTAAGAAGTAAAATAATGAACCAAAAGTTTCAACCTTGATCCAGTGGTTCTAAATCAGAAGACTCGATCACTTAGGACGTGGACAATATCGTCTCCTAGCGGCGCTGCCGCTCTTTAATATGTTATAAACGTTAGTAATTAGTAAATGTTATATATTGAAGAGTATCATACAGAAGTAAAGAAGTCATTTAATTAATGCGAATTGAGCGAAAGCACCGGGCTCACTCTTTTGAAGTGGCTGACCCTAAAACATGGAACAGCCTTCGCATGGAACGTACGCAGGCTTGTATAAACACCCTCAATAAAAGAAAGGGAACTTAACATTTCTAAGAAAACAAGAACAAAAATTTAATAATCTTACGCGAATAAGACGAGAAAAACAACTGGAAAAGCCGATGTTGAAGATATTGCATATTGAATATTTGATAAAAATTAATCGAATATAGAGGAGATCAGTCCGGACGTACTCGGTGTGGTTTGAGTGGTTTGCAAAATCACTTTATGTAAATGTGGCAAGTTTTTAATGGCGATGTGGCAGGGGGTGGTTTCGGGCAATTCGTCCCCTCACAGGGTTGCCAGGTTGCGAATTACCCGAAGCAACTCCCTGGCACTCTCCACGACCATGTGCGGACAGATGCAGAATAATAAATATCAAGTTTCAACGTTTTTTAAAGAAGCATATTTAAGGTTAGATATTTGATTATTGTACGGCGTTTGATGTCATTATTTTTATATAAATTTCAACACAAATGTTTTTGGTACCTCATTTTATTTATTTTGATTATTTTATTACCCTAGAAACTCCTACAGTTATCTCGATAGGCTATCCCCGCGATCGAGTATAATTGTTAGCCACCATGTGAATGGAAGACACCTGTGTGTAAATTGGTTTATTGTGTGCAAGCTGTTGCACTTTGGCCAACACACAGTCTCGACAGATCAAATCCAAATTTACGGTAGCAAGGAGATTTTCAAGACGATCGGCATGTTTAATGAACACGTTATTAAACATTCAATAGAAATACATCATTAAATGTAACGTGGTACTGCAAATAACACGGTTTATGTCGTATTATTTTATTGTTTACAGTACAACCTGGCGGATTTATTGGCATGTGGAAATCTCTTACCACCAACCAAGGTATAAACAAGCTTGAAAAAAATCACGAGATACCAAACGGAATAGAACATGCGACTCTCAGTTGGGAGACAAACGTCTTACCAATTAGCCTAGGGAGGTCGCCTGTATGTTATGGATTACTAGGCGATTTCTCGTGTGTTGTTGAACACTCTTACAATATTTTGGTTTCAATATATGATTCCACTCCAAAGAACATTATAATTTAAAGCTATTAGAATTGCTTTCCTGTGCAGGATATGTTCAATAGTAATTTGAAAGTTCTGAAAAATTGTACTACAATATAACATAATGTCATTCAAAAAGTTTTACATTTTAACTACATGTATAAGACGTATTTATCGCTAGAACAAAATATATGCTTTTTGGCTAAAAAGTGCTACGTGTCCTATGTTTGAATTGTTTTAGTTATGCTAAAATATTTATGAAATTTGTAAACAATATAAATGACGTAAATAGTCATTTAAGATTAATTGACTAATTTAAGAGGTAATGTATTGTATTGTATCTCTGAATAAACTATGTTGCATTGATTTAATTTGTAAGAGAGATTTTAAATCATAAATTTTCAAAAATTAAAAAAAAAAAGCCATGTTCAACTTTTAAAAACTCATCAAAGATCACATATACTCGTATGTAATAATTAAAGTACTTTAACAATATTTCAATTCTGCATAGATGAGACATTATTCGTTTTCAAAAAGTGCACTTGCCTGGTTTACAATAACTGAAAATAAAATAAATATTTATTCCACTACCATCAATAAGACCCAAAGTTGAACAACTTTTTATCGGATGGTACGAGCTTCTATAAAATTATATTTAATTTTTGTGCAATATTCGAGGATTTTCAGGTCATCAAATTTTATTGTAGTGTTCAACGTTTTCTCAATAAGATTAATACTTTATTTCACAAATTCATTTAAATCATTGCTGTGATTTTAAATAATCGTTTTAAAAGTTAAATTATGTGCTTTGCATTTGCGGTTACTTATAGCAGGTTCCTTAGAAAAGCACACAGAACATACTTTATTTATGTTTGAAAGTCCAGCTGTAAAGTCGCTTTTAGAACTAAATGTTTCTGAATTTAATACCTGGTATTTTAGTATTTGTTTGCGGACAGGCCACTGCGTGGTGACAAGTCACATTTATAGAATTGGTATTGCGGAGGATTCCGTCTGCGAGTGTGGTCTGGATAATGAAACTATAGACCATGTTTTTTTTCTGTTGTCTTTTGCGAGACAGATTCGATTAACTTAAATCCATATCCTGATCACGTCCGATTAATGTTGTGTTTATTCTTTCTTCGAGGAACTATTCCACTTATAGATCGATAGTTCAATTTTGGAAGCTTAATCAGTTGAAACTTTCGATTACGTAGAATTGTTATTTTTTAAAACTGGTTTTATTATATTGACTCATATAATTGCATAGTGACTTTAATTTGGTGGCACAAATCTACCTAGTTTGGGTAGATTGCATATTTTTTAAAAAAGCTATTTTAACGAATTCAAAGAAGTTTCTTTCGTAACTTTTAAAATATTTAAAATATATGAAAAAAAACTAGTCTTAAAAATAAAGTTTGACAAGATAAAGTTCGGAAAAAAGAGTTAAGCGAGACAATTATAAAATCATTTCCAGCAACCCGAAATTCTTTAGAAATTAAGAAAACATCATCAGACGAAAAATTCCAACAAGCCAATTATTGTAGAATCGCTTGGCCGAATTCAGCCCGCGAAATCCATTTTTGAGACTCGCGTATGAGAAAGAAAATATATCTAGTTTTCATAAAAATCTGAATACGGAAAAATATTTTAATTTAAGAGAATAAGCACAAAAATATTCATGATATTTGGTTCAACTTATAAATACGAACAAACTTTCTCACTAATAAATATCCATTAAAACCTAACAAGATCAAAATCAACTGATACCCATTCGAAAGATATATAATATTAATGATGCCAAAAATTACTCGGTTATTATTTTTATTTGTGTTTCTCAGTAAGTATTTTTGTATATACTTCTAGTGATTGATTCTTGAAGTAATTGTTATTGATTTACAAATAATAAAAATTGATTTATAATTAATATACCGATCGTGTCATTCAATAGTACTTTTATTTTTTTCGTAATCTGGCCCGCGATAATTTTTGTCAGACAATATGACTAGAAAGTAAAAGCTTGGCCATGTCTGGGTTAGACAGAGGAAGGATTTTAGGAGACAAGTTTTCATAGTCAAATTAATCATAATTAAAAGGAAAAAAATAATTAAATTTCTTGCGTGTGCAAAATGTTTCAATATTTATCATTTTTGAGAAGAAAATACTTGAAAAATAACAATAATTGTATAATTTGAAGTCAATTTCATTTTAAATATACACAAATGAATTTTAAAAAAACTGGAATTAAAATAAAAACAGTAGATTTTTTTGACATTTAAACAAACTATACATACAAGAGGTCACAAAGGTTTAGAATCAATCATATTGATTAATACAAGTTTATAACACAGAGCTTTTCTTCTTTCTTGTTATTTACCGTTCATCCATAAAGAGTATTCTTCGGGAAAATACACATACAGAGAGATTTTGAATCAATGCCTCACATAAACAAAGATTTATTGACGTATCCAAGATTTGATTTTATAAAGATATCAATAGTTATCGTACATGTAAAGAAACAGAGAACGTATTTATACTTACACAAAAGAGAAAGAAACATTTCGTCCAGATTACAAAACGTTTTTTGAAAGATTTCATTTTATTTCTTATTCAAACCATTACGGAAAAAAGAAAAGCTGAAAATTAAAATAATACCAGTCGTTTGTACATCATTTTTCATCTGTGAAAAATAACCCGTAAAATTCTTTCGCCGAGAGAAAAACCCGAAAAAAGGAACAGGTAAAGGATAAAAAATAAAAACCGAAAAAAGCTGATATTACCAAAATGGAGGTCATTAAATGACGAAGCGACAAATGTTTTTCTTTTTATTTCCTTACTATAAAACGATATGAAAAATACGCCGAGGGTAAATTGCAAAAAATCTTTGCCCCAATTTCTCCTACCATGAAAACAAGACTGGAAATCAGGAAAATCTGAAAACACGTTAAGGAATTAATATTTTATGGAAACCATGTCTGTTATATCACTGATAATACTCACGAAATGACTATGCGCAATTTGCGACCATTAAAGATTTTATTTGTTTTTGATAAGAAAAAAAATATTTATGGAGTATTTTCCACAACCTGCATATATGTTATATACGACTATTACACAAAATCTGTATTTTCCACATCCTGCATATGTATCATATACGATTATTACACAAAATCTGTATAAACACAGGAAATATTTGTTTGGTTTTCTTACAAATCCTTCAAATCAATAATTTCAATGATGAAAAATAAAATTTTTGAACAATTAATATGGCCGAAAGTGAAGGGATAAAGGATATCTGCTAAAGGTTACTGAGTTTTTTTGACACTTATGTGCGAGTACATCTCGAATGTAACAGCTGTTATTAAATCTGACAGCTATTTCTCTATATTTTCGGACAAAAAGAACAAACGATATCATCTAAGTTTTGGTCAAAAATGAGTTATTACTCTCTTCGTCAACACCGTAATCAAACAAAGATAACCAAAAAAGTTAAATCTTGTAATAACACTTGCTTTCCATTTATGAAAACTTAAAGACGTTAACCATACGTAAATGGGCCAAAAACACATTATCTCGATATGCATCAGAAAAAACTAATTTATTCACAATATATTTATGTATAACTCATTTAAAATCAAATTCTTAATGAGTGAAGGCGAATAAAATAAATATACGGTGCAATCTGAGTGGAAGATGTGGCAGTGAAAGATCTAGGAGAGTATGGTTGGATCCAGTGGATGATATTTTGGCATATTAAGTAAATAGGTTTGATACAGAACTGTATTTTTTTGGTTTCTGAAGAATGAAAACATGGATAGTCTTATCCAAAAAAGAAGCAGATTTTAAAATGAAAACCTTCTGACATTAAGACAAGCGTGTTGACCTCACAATTAATAAGTATCACGTGTCATGTTTTTGGACGCACGTTAATGTGACGACATAAAAAAATAATTACATGAAATCTGCAAACGTTAAATGAATGCGTAGCAAATTGGATATGCCACCGATTTGCTTTTAAATGATTTATTATGTTTCCCTCCCCTCTCGTTAATTAATTTTGATAAACATAAATTTTTTGGACGGAAAACTAATTTGAAACGTGATGGAAAAACTGGAAGAATATTACATTGTGTATAGGAAATAAGCTTAACTGAGGATTCAGTCAGTGTATACTTATTCAATGGAACTTAGAGTAAATGTGAAAACATTGATTAACTCTCAGAAGAAAAATGTTATATACAGAAAAAACTACATTTTTACAAAACAGATCATCTAAAAAAGGCAAAACTTAATTCTCCAGATGTTTCATGTTTAAACATGTGCACAAAATAATATTTTTAATTAATCGAAATTCTCGGCTTTCTCTTTGTAAAACTACATATTAAGAATATCCAATAATATGTTAAGTAAGAAAGTTATTTGCCTAATTAGATTAATCCTTGAGACATGTAATATTAAGTTTTCATTCCTTTTGAAGAAGTTTTCGGGATAGGAGGTAGAAACAAGTATCGTACGGATTAATGTTATTATTTATTTTATGAATTTTCATTATTTTATGTATACATGGTACATCTAGAAGGCTTATTGCAATACAGCAATTTCTTTTAAGCAACCAACAAATTATATACACATTAACTTGTTTTAATCCATGGCAAATTTCACAAAAAAAATATTCATTTAAATTCAAGTAAAAAATAACAAATAAATGACCAATCTTTAAACAATAATGATAGAAGTAGACGAAGGGATTCAGTCAAGAATATGGAAGGATAACAAATAAAAATCAGGATAAAAGGATATTCGGAGTAAATGTAATAACAATAGGGATGGTGCACATCTGACAACTCTTGAAAATTCATTCAATAGTCGCGCCAAATGAACCTCAAATGAATAAGTGAAAAATGAGATGTTGTGTGTTAGTATGCAAACGAGTCTGTCATCGCCTGATCTAAAAGAACGTCCGTGTTCTGAGAGAAATTTAAGTTGTGAAGGATAATATCGACAGAACGTGAAAGTTTCTTCGCTGTCAGATTTTAAACCATTGAAGCCTTTTACGAAACTCTGGCAAGTGGTCATACTTTCTAAGGTTAAATAAAAACCGTACGTTAAAACCGTATGTTTTGGAATCTATCCAACATCTTACTGTCATCAAAATAACACACCACCGTCACGTCATCGTAATCATGTAATTGAATCATAATACGAGGGTCATCCAGAAACTAAGGTTACAAGGGCTCCTAAGGCCGGGGGAAATTTTTTCTTTCAAAGTTGGTGCATTTGGCGTGTAGAAGGGATCCTAACGGTCAGATTGTTTGGTCCCGCGTGTTTGTCGGCCATTTTGTTCAGTCACTGTCAATTCTTCCGATGGAGAGGTCGTCGTACGCTCCCGCCAACTCTCGTCCATGCGAGACCCGCGCGGTCATCAGTTTTTTGACTTTGCAGAACAATACCGCCGCGAATATCCATCGGAAGCTCGTGAAAGTTTATGGTAGTGATGTGATGAGTCGACAACATGTCACGAAGTGGGTTAGGTTGTTCAGAGTAAGCCATACTGATACTTACGACGAGGCAAGGCAGTGATTTCTGACGAATTTGTGCAAAAAATTGAAGAACAAGTGCGAAATGACCGCCGTGTGACGCTTGACGAACTTCACGCAGAATTTTCTGACATTTCTCGAAGTCTCCTTGGTGATATTGTGTCGGAAAAACTTGGTTACAAGAAGTTGTGTGCGAGATGGGTGTCCAGAATGCTCACACCGGAGCACCGTCAAAATCGCGTGACCGCCGCGCGTGAATTTTTGGATCGTTTTGCACAGGAGGGAGAAGCTTTTCTGGACTCGATCGTGACGGAGGATGAGACGTGGGTGTGTCACTACACCCCAACAAATTTTCAACGATCAGGAGGTCGAGGAAGCTGTGAAGAAGTGGCTGAAAGAGCTGGCGGCGGAGGTCTATGACACTGGCATACAAAAGCTGGTGCCCCGACTACAGAAATGTCTCGATCTCAAGGGCGATTACGTTTAAAAATAGTTTAATATATTTGTGAAGTATCTTGTGAATTTCAATTAAATACAAGCATTTTTCGATCCCACACAAATGTTGTAACCTTACTTTCTGGATGACCCTCGTACATTGGAACAATAGTTTTCGACTCAAAACATTAAAAAAATCTGCATCATATCAAAATAATGTAAAGAAGCAATGACCTTGCAAATTTACTTAGAAACATGATTACGCTTACTCAGATTTTCATCAATATGCATTCCCAATTTTTTGACACGTGATAAATACAGAATCACAGAATTATCGATTTTAAAAGAGGAAAACTGTAGACAGGTTATTGACAGAAGACGTTTATTTTTCAAAGTTAATTGTGATTTGAGGAGTAAGTGAGGATTTTTATTAAACTTTTCATAAATTTTCAGCTTAAAGTTTTTATATAAGAATATGATTTTTCTGCAAAAATTTCATTAAAAAACGTTGAAATGCAAAAATAATCGTATATGTACAAAGAAAAATAAATCGACAAACAACGAATACATTAGATGTAAAAGCTTAGACGCGGGTGTAAGCTTTTAAATCTACTATATTACTTGTAAAGCACTGTTTTGGACCAAATATTAGAACACTAGTTATAATTCAGGCCACCTATTTTTTGCCACACCAAGTGCGGTGAAATGACTTGGTGACATGTACTAAGACATTTGAGGGATTTAACATACGAGAGAAGAAAAAGTGACAGTTAATTAATTCAAATGTAAAGGGGTCTGAAAATAAAATCTAACTGGAATACCAGTGGATAACACGTACACTATCCAGAAAATACTCATGGCGATAATGCTGTAAGTAACATTTGGGGCGATATCTGAATCTACAGTATATGAATACGGCAATATAATAAATCCATTGAAACATGGTTAAAAGAACACGTATTTTATCAGTTACTTCTCCTTTTTGTGAAATATTTAGTGACTCCCTTAATCTTACAAGGCCTTCTGCAGTATAACTAAGTTATTATTTTAATTGTTCCATTTATCATCTCTGCCCGTGATATCTGACCTTTTCCATTTATCATTTCTGCCCGTGATATCTGACCTTCTTTTAGTGTCAACGCTATCCTTTTCATAATCCAGTGTGGCGCCAACATACGAGGGGCTCCCTCCTGGAAGCAGCTCTTTCATCAAAGTATGACAATAACTACATTTCTTACGAAAGTACGAAAACTTATTCGTTCCTAGTTTGGTTAGAGGAACATACATATACCCCATAAAAGTCACTTACTCTGGTGAACTGGTTTTATATTTGACTTTTTTGTTCATTTCTAAGATTATCACAATTCTGGTCTTCTTCAGACTACATAATTAATTCACCTTTTAATTCCTACCTTCTAAATCATTTTTATCAAATGACATCTAATCTTACTTAATAGGCTATTTGTGAATCATCGGTTATTATGGGGCCCTTTTGTTAATTTAAATCTCGGGTAACAACGGGAATTGAACCCGAAATTACCGAGGTCAAGTCTCTTACCAACTAAACCATGGATGCTGTTATATAAATAAATAAATAATAACTTAGACATTTTCAAAAGCCGTAACCGAAATATCTAAAATTTTATTGAAACCGAAGAAAAATTCCAAGAGTAAATATTTTATATTATACGGTTAACCACGGGTTGTCAAAGGAATGTAACAGTAAGGATGGTCAATTTTTTAACCCGCTTATATAAAAAAATGTTTTTTCTAAGTGAAAATACCTGAAGAGCCAAACGAAATTGCAAAAATAAAAACAACGCAGAATCAAAGCAAAATTTCACAGCATTAATATTACCAAATATTCGCGTTTGAACAGGGGCGGGAATGCCTTTGTAATCTGAAACTCTGTGTGGCGAATATATCGGAGGAAATCTGTAATGTGGCTTTTGAAGGAAAATTTTCCTGCATGTTTTATCAGGTGAATGAAGATTTCAGCTGAACGAATATTTCAGCCGAAGGCTTCAGTGTAACGGAAGTTTCCACACCGTATACCAAACGTCCAAAAGTATAACAGAATATCGACAATGTAATAATATTCGAAACAATTCGAGAAGGCTTCGAATTTGATTATTTTGACATTTTACTGTAGCAAAAGCATCTTTCATACTAATGTACACGTAATAAAATGAGTTAGCAAGCAAATCGTATTAGCATAATTCCACCGAAAGGCGTATCGACATTTTGGGCATATTTTATGACAAGGGGGCGATACTATGGAGAAATTCTGAATATTATCGCCGATTCTGTAATATTAAATTGACATAGACATTTTGAGAACACACCGGGAGAATAAATAATAGCTCGGGAGGTGTTTTCACGAGCAAAATGCTGACGTAAGGCGCCAACACACAATGGGATGACTTGAATAACAATAAATAAAATATATAAGTTTTCGGCGGGCATGATCTAAGGACTACCATTCAGCCTTAGCAAGCGGACGCCCTGGATTTGATTCCTGGTGAATTCACCTAGCGACTAGTTTTACTCTTCGACTAAATCACATATGAATGTATATTTTTAGTAGTTCATGAGCTATTTATTACAATTTCTTAAAGCGCTATCCATTTGTTCATTAGTATGATAACCCTTAAACATTGGTAATTGGTAATTTGGACATATTGAAGAGTGTGGTTTGAACGCCACACTGTATTCGATCCCATTTATTGAGCCTTCGAGTTTAGAACCACTGGAGTAAGCACAACACTCGTAGTTCGTCATCGTACGTGTTTGAAATACTACCCCGCTCGTGAAGATGCAATAACACTAACATACTCGTACATCTAGCGTTAACAATGACTAAAATTAGATGTAATCACCTTAAAAAAACTGAACAAGTAAACATCGTGCATTAAAATCTATGTATAATATTTAATTTGGATTAAACTATTAATTTATTAATCAAAGTATAATCAACATGGAATTTATTCTTGTGTTATCGTAATTTATGTGTCTACATAAATTTATTATAATTTAAGAAATACTATTGATTCCCAACCTTTTCTTTTCGCAGGAATCCTCGAATGATTCGCTGAATTTCGGGAAACCCCTATTTGGTTTATATACAAAAGGTTCGACAGAGGTAAATTAAGAATTAAACTTAAGCAGTAGGTCGCAGTAGGTCACTTACACACACACAACGGTTTTTTTTACTCAATTACAAGGAAAGGCGGCAAGTTTTAGTTACTCGCAAGCTTTTACTATTTCTTGAGATATCTCGGACTCGAACTTACAGAACCTCACTGTTCACGTAAGCCTGGTTGTGAAGTACTATGTAAGAGGTTTTCCTGGTGTGTGTACGATGTTGTACCCTTTTTTTTTCAAGTCTATTTCTTGACACAACATTTTTAATAAAAATTGTTCTTGCACAGGTGTAGTTTTAAAATAAAAAAAGCCAATTTACATTATTCTACAACGTGTTTCACTGGATGATCAGCTGTATTATAATTTGCCTTGTGTCTGATTAACTAGAACATAGGTTCTCAACCTTATTTTGCCCACCGCCCACTTTGAGAATATTTTTTTTCTAAAGCCCCCCAATTTTTTTTACTTGAGTATCTGAAACAGCTATTTATTGCCACGATTATATTTAAACGTGTAATATTATATACTATAGTCGTAAGATAGGATTTGACCCTATCCTATTTCGGAGTTTAAAGAAGATTGTTTCAATGAGAACCATTAAAACGCATACTTAATTATATTGAAAAGTATTTTTATTAACATTCAAAAGACATTGAATTTATAACTTATCTAATGAGAAGGTTGAATGTGATGCATTTTAAGGAGTTTGTTAATATCAGGCTCGATTTTACTTAAAAAACAACCGTAAGTCGCCGCGTTCAGTAACATGGAGCCGATTTCTTTTTTTAGTTACCAATGTTGCTACAGCACTAAATCCACGTTCAGCTAAATAGGAAGATGGGAATGCTATCAGAAATCGTTGAACCATCGACCATAATCCTGGGTACAGTTGCAAAATCGGCTTCTGCACCCAAAATTCTTGGTAGCCATTCTTGAATTTAATTTTTAATTCCTCATTTGTCGTCAGTTCTATTAGTTGTTCTTCTAAATGGGATGATCCTGCTGTGTTGACATTTGAAAAAGGATCCGATTTTTTGTCTTTTTTAGACTATAATTTTTTAATTTGCCCACGCCCCTCCGTGCCATCTCAACGCCCCATAATTTTCTCTGGGTCTTCTACTGCCCCCCTGAAAGTCTCAAACGCCCAAAAGGGGGCGTTATCGCCCACGTTGAGAACCTATGATCTAGAAGAAGAAAAATAGTCGACAAGGAAGAGGTAGACACCGCAAATCTTGGCTTAAGTACTTGCGAGAATAGTTAGGGTTCAGCTTTTTTGAGTTATTCCGTCCTGCAGTAAAAATATAAAGATTGCCATAATAGTGGTCAAACTCCGATTGGAGATTAGAAAAAATGTGTTTTGGTCTACAGTAAAAGTAAGAATATTTGTAAATTGTACATATCAAGGTAGTTTTTAATTATTATTCTATAGTTGCATAAACCTTAGAATATAATAATAATAATAAAAGGACAAATGACATATCGCCATTTAGAGAGCAAACTCTTCTCAAAAGCGCTCCAACTAGCGAATCGAGCCCACTATTATTGATAGAAATAAAATATTGCATGACAAATATAAAAAAGTTGAGTATAAGGATACGAAGGTGGTAGCTGAAGCCAATATTAGGGAATTCCCCGCATCTGCATATGTTTAGAAAAATGAATTTGGTTAGAAAACGGCAGAAAATTAACCAAAGGAAGACGGGCTACAAAAAACCCTTGGTAGATTTTTCGATATGTGAGGATAATACATTTGGCTCCAGGCAGAGGGTAGTGTTTATATATAATCATAAATATTGATAAGATCTCTCCAAAAAGAGTTTTCTTCAAGTGCTTTCCAAAACTGCATACGCCATCCATATATCTAACACTAAGAGAAAAAAATGTCATTTTCTTTTGCATAGTGATCCATACACAGCTCCAGGTGCATCTCACAATGTATCGATTGAATATAACAATGTATGCATGCTTTTATACCACCTACTCGTAGATCAAAGAACAAGTTCTTATAAATCTTGATTTATCGACTTAAGTACACGGAGGATTAAAATTGATTTATTACTAAATACAATAAAGGATTAAACCTTATCTGTGCTCCATTTTAATTTATTATGTAAATTGATTCAACTATCGTCGAGAAAATTTATCTATCAATTTAAGGTAAGCTTTAAAGGAAGGATAAGAAGCGCTTAAATAAAACAATATATTTCAATTCAGATACGTAATTCTAAAATACTTCTCATAATCTTGTTATTAGCGAAATTTAAACATTTTCGCAAGACGAAATTTATTGAATTTCATATATAATTAATTTCAAGTGAGAAAGGAGCTTTAAGTAATATATTCTTAAACCTTTGTAGTATTTGTTGGCATCATCAAGACACAATTGAATTATCTCTTTTCTTTGAAATTATTTCTGGTAATGATACATTATTTCAAATATACTAAAAAAGCGCGAATAAATAAGGACTGAGAACTGCTTAAAGTAAGGGTTCGTAAGTTGCAGTATCTCGGTCCCATAATGTGAGTTACAATTTTAATTATAACACAACTGATCATCAAAAGAAAAATGAATGGCAATCGAGGAAAAGGAGGACGCCGCATTGTTAGGCTAAAGAACTTGCTGGAATAGTTTGGGTGCTGTTCTATTGAATTATTCCGGGTTGCAGTGAACAGCATAAGGATTGCCATGATGACAGCTATCGACTGATAAACGACGGTATCTTGAGAAGGATAATGTGATAAGCTGGTCACCTCATATGAATAAATTCAGTCATAACAGAAATATATGGTTGCAACAAACTAATACAATTTTTGTTTATAGTTAAGGCATTAACATTGTGGAGGTTTAAAGACATTGTAATTTATTTTTATCAAACACTGTTTATTCTACTTTTTGTGACGGTGATAATTTCTATATAGGAAAGACAGGAAGATCTTTTGAAAAGAGATTTCGTGAACACAAATCCGCCTTAACAAATCCTCTAATTTATTCTGAAATGGCTAATGATTGTCACCGTGAGGATCATACTTTTTCTATCGATGATGCCAAATTCTTACATATCAGTGGTAACGGAAATAAATTGGACAGATTAGAGGCCCTAGAAATTTCTAAGTCAGTACACCGACCCGAACATCTGTTGAACAGTTATATCCCAAAAATCTCTCTGCTCTTGGCCGAAATTGTCCCGTGCCTCCCTTATCTCTCAGCCTCCAGTTCGATCAACATTTAGTCTTGTTTGCGCTCCCCTGAAGATGAGGTGAAAGCCTTGAAACCGGTATGGTTATACCGTCACAAAAAGTGGAATAAACAGTGTTTGATAAAAAATAAATTAAAATACAATTTTGAAAGGAGGCTAAGATTTTAATATAGAAATAAAAAAATGAATGGTTTTGTATAGATTTTAATATAGAAATAAAAAAATGAATGGTTTTGTATACAACTATAAAAAACGGGCGCTCAGGCATCAGAACATGATGGTTTATTGTTGTATTTTATATGTGATAATTACGTAAATATGATACATTTAAAATTTGGTTTAGGCCGCGGCGTGGGTACGGGGATTTTCGATGAAATTGTGTCAAAATATTTTATGTTAAGAGTTGCCATTCTCACGAGTGGCTTCAACGCAGTCTTGTTGTATTGCTTGTTTGTACGTGAATTTCGCGATTGTTGTTGAACAGACAATAAGTCTAGTAAGACTGTTGATACTGACTGTTTATTTTGTATAGAGTATGTTATATTCGTGTTAACATCTAAATGAAGTGAATACAATAAATGGATGAAATAAATATTTAAGTTTTCTTTTACAATAGTTTTGAAAATCTTGGAAAAGAAGAAGAAAAAATAACCATTTAAAACACACATTGAAGCAGAAGGAAAAGTCTGACAGGGTTAATATATGTTATATAGTTTATACTTTAAAGGCTCGTTTGTAAAACAACGCAAAGCTAAGTACCTTTGTCTCTTTCAATGGTAGAAAGTAACATAAGAACAATGAGCCTCTTTAAATAATTCCCCGAGACAAGAACATTTTTTCAAGTAAATGAGGAACACAAAGGGTGTAACGCCAGCGCCATTAGCTCTTCATTGTTTTTCTCCGACAATTTTGGCTTATTGCGAAATTTGTACTAGTTATGGTTTCCTTTAGAAAAAGTGTATCCCCTTTCATTTCACATGTGTTTAACAATGGAAACACGTTGTGATGAAATATTAAGAAATTCATTCAAAGGGTTGTCGGAATGAAAGATTTTTTTTTAGAAAAATGTCTACACATAATGGCATTCCTTTGGAAGTAAAAATACGAGTACATACCAAAGCTTTTATTATTTAAAAAAAATGTAAGTTTATCTGAAATATTCTAGTGATTCAAGAAGTTGCTAAGATATGATGCTAAGTAACAGATTTTATTAAACTTTTAAGTGTAGAACTTATACGTTCTTAGAAAGCAGATCCGTGTGTTTAGTTTTCTAAAATGTGGCAAGTTCATTAAGTAAAACAATTTGTACTGTATTTCAAATATTTTTTTTCATCAAGGCTCGAGTTTTTTAAACTAAAAGGTTGGCATTCGAGCCTTCTAATACTATTTTTAGGCTAAGGAGGTCGCATTATAATTTCGTTTGTATTTTTCAAATCGCTCGCTAATCTTCGGTTATTCATAAATTCATCGTATCGCAATCCAATAGTATTTTTAATTTAAACATTTACCACAATCATTTGAGATATTTTTAACGTGCTTTTTACGTTGAAATATTTTTGAATAAAAATCGCGCACGTTTGACCGGCTATGATAAATCGATAAATTAATAAGGTGATTTTTTCTTTTAAGGTTTTTGAAGGTTTGCAATCATCATTATTTTCCTGAAAATTAAGATGGCAGCTCTGAAAAAATATATCTAATATGTTATTTCTCTGCATGTTTTAAGACCTGTATCTGATGGTAAATAATACTTTTTTTATGGAAAAAGAAACAGGTAAGGTAAGATCTATACTTATATTAATATTATATATTTCAGCAAATATATCTCCAATTTCATCTCATAAGCAATTCGAAAAACTCGACGAAAATATCTACGTATAAAATGCTGATCGCAAACTACATATACGTCTTTCGATCCGCGCGATGAATTTAAAAGAGAATATTTTATATTTTTACAGGGAAACAACCTGTATTATAAGGGTTTTTGTTAGATATTCCAAGAACAGAAACACAAAGATAACACCACCGTGCTCTTATTAGATTTGACAGGAAGAAAGATACTCCGTACCTTTCAAATTGAACGCTTTTTACAATTTCGTGGGTCGTTTTCGTAAAAATTTCGCATACACTCTTGTGTTCCCTTTTAGTATTTGATTTACCAAAGAACATTCCGGCTTACAAACACGCTTTTAGTTCTAAAGAGGGATGTTTGTACACTCGAACTCTGACACGTTTAATATAAAATCACAAAGAATTCACAAAGGCATTTTGCGTGTTTACATAAAATGTTCTACAACAGTGGTTAATGGAACTTGGCAGCTGTCAATGGGTTTAAATAGATCTTTGTAGTATAATTGGCATTCAAAGTGTGTTTAAATATAAAAAAATATTAGCACTATTAACAATCTAAAAATTAATTAATATTGGCTACAATCTCAAGGTTTCTGAATTTAAGCATACACTATAAAATAAAATGCATGCAATTTTGTGTTAATATTATGTTAATGAATGTTTCTTCGTCTGCAATTCATTCATTAAAAGTATTCTTCGACATTTTACAGCCATAAATAAAAATACCACATGATTAAAATAACACATGATATAATTTCAGTTATAAATAAACATTAATTAATTATTTTAACACTGTGAAAAGCTCATGAAGGCAGTGCTTGAATTGAGAAAATAAGTAAATAAATACGTACTCCTATATACAAACACTTCATTCAACAGATCAGTAGTCCTAACTTAAAATAATTTTTATCTTTTTTTTTATAACATCTTCAGATCTTAGCTCAGACTAAAATATATATCAAATTCATAACAATATCATAAGTTCGAATTAATTAATTAAATCCGTCATGTTCCCTTGAACGTGAATGCTGGATTTCTTGTCGCGATTCTCTTAGTTCCATGGTGTTGCATTTATCTTAATTTTTTCTGTATTTTCCAATATCTTTTCTCCTTTGTTTCATTTTTTTTTATTTTATCACTAACATATAGGTATGCTCTGTCTCTGTAGAAAAAGTTTTTTTAAATGTTTCTTTCTCAATACAGCAGTTTGACTACCCTGATAAAAAGACAACCCGCGGGGTGGCAGTCAATATTGAAGTATTTGTTTTAGAGCTCGAGGGTGGGGGGGATTTTAACGTATGCTCCAACGGTCAGGCTATTTATTTTCAATTTACTTTTTGCCCTCTGCCTACAAGACAATCGATCGCAAACAACCTTCTCGGCCTCTAATAATTTTTCGAAAATGAAAATTTGAAAAATGTGTATAATTTATGCATAAAATATTCAAATAAAAGTGTCCAGTTTATAGATCATGACTACCATAAGCTACACAACTCAAAGCAAACATAGAGAGAAACTTTTATTTTATCATTATTGAATATGAATTTCGCTTTGGCCGTTATTAACCGCCTTATAGAGCAAGACTTTCTGATTAAACTTGTCAATTTATCTTCTTTGAGAAATATTTTTGCTTGGTAAAGCCCAAGACCCAGTTTATATGGTCACAAACCAGCAAATTTGGAATATACACATAAATCTAGGAATAGTTTCATGAAGAGAGTGCAAGAACTAACGATTTCTCCGGATAAAATGTATTGTCTGAAGTGAAAACTGGATAGAACTATCGGAAAAAATGGCCCTTGACGACGGGGCGAAAAAAACAACTGACGACTGGATAGTTATTGAAAAAAATGGCATCAGGAACCAATTACCTTGCTCGACTTGGAGAGTTTTGAGTAGACATCTAGCAGTGGTAACTAGACGCAAGGTGAACATGCAGTATGGGGCTAATTGAACGAAAGTAGCATTGAATATAATTGTGGGGCTTTACAAAAATCATCACAATCTAACTGAATTGGTCCGACCATCATGACTTCGTGCTCGGGACAAGACATGATTAATGCGAATTATGAGGTGCCTTTTATTGACTACTAAGAATACGTGTCACATTTAACTTAAATTGGTGATCCGGCACTTGATTAAATAAAATATATAGCATACATTTCTGGAGGTCAGAGGAATCTTCTAATGTTTACTAACGGCAAGGTTAATCTCTGGAACTCGTAGATATTTGATGTAAATAAGAATACGAGGATTGCTGATACATCAACATAGATGAGATTGGTGCAAAAAAGAGGAAATTGAAGGAAATTCTTAGAGGAGGCTATAAACACGACCTGGGTTATTCAGTCAATGATGATAGTAATATATTATATAACACTTTCGTTGTATACAGTACGATATGGTTGGCTTTTTAAAATATGGCAATCTCTTCCGACCAAACAGAACGATGAAGAGGCCGAAATAAGACTGAAAAACTCAAAAAAAGGGTTCCAACCAACTAGGCCAAGGGGGTTTCATAATTAAGGACGATATAATTCATATTATACCAAAAATTGTTGTTCCGCACTTTACTCAAAATTATCAAAATGTTTAGTTTGATATGTTAGAGATAATATAATAATGGTCATGTTAAGTTTAAAAAAGCCTTAATTTTGTTGTGACAAAATAAAAAAGTGACTATTTAACTATAAACATAATTTAGATATTTATGTATATTTGTCATATTTTCATACCACAAAATAAACTTGTAAAAAATGTGAGTTAAATTTTTTATGCATATCTTCATTCGTACTTAATCGCGACCACAAAGCCACCTGCGCCAACAAAGGCCATAATTTCTATTGACACTTTTTTCAGATTTTAATTAATATTTTTCTGAGGACAAAAATTAAAAGTTTGAAATCAGCGCACTAAAAACAGGGGGATAAAATAAATCTTGTTTCTATTCACGTTTATACATTACAAAAAAGATTTATTTCATTACGTTCTATAGGTACACATAATTTTTAATTAAACCAGATTTATACGCCCATTTTTTATGCTTTTTAAAAAATATATCACAAAATAAACATTATTGGGTTTTCAAAAAATATTGAAAAAAATCTAGTGATTAAGGTAAAAATATTTATAAACACAAGTCCACAAATTATTTAACGAAATTATTTTGAACCCTTGCGGTACAGTTGTCGTTGTTTTTAATTATACGTAAAAAAATTGTTTGGAAATATTTTAATAATATGAAAAAAATAAGATTTTACTATTTCTATCAAACTGAGAATTTATATTGCAATGATACTTCGATATGATCCAGCGGCCCAGTTCAATGACCAGTGTTAAGTTATTGGGAATATTTTTTGGAATAAACAAATTAAAAATTTTTAAAAATATGACATGCTGTACTCATAAATTTTTTAATATTATACTCGTATTCTGAACAGCAAATTCTTAACATTTAAATACCGTCTGAGATACATGATTTACTTTGGTTTACCGTCTGGGATACATGATTTACTTTGATCGTTAGCCTTGTAGAAACAAATTGTAGAAAAAAGGTTTAAGAGTTTTGAAGAGATTTTTAAGTGGCTCTATTTAATTTATTTATTTATTTTACATATGCCAAGAAATATACATCATTTTTTCATAAAACAACATGTAATTTTATTTAGACACAAAATTTTAATGGATCTGAGTTTGTTGCCTTTCATTTGTCGTGTCTCCAGTTAACTAGGCTTTTGTCTGTATCTCACCGAGGACAAAATTATTGCACGGAAGACTTCTAGAGGGAGAGAAAACTGAGGGCACATGCATACCATCGTGCCGTTTCCCTGCTGGGGTACAGAGAGGTAAGAGCACCAGATCTTCTTATCTCGACACAATGATTTCGCCTCTTCCACCCTTACACTTCCAAATACCTTATACAGTTCCTACGATTTGTCTTCCTTCTTATTTTTCCACTTGATCACTTGATCCAACCATACTTCCTTGGTATTTCCTCTACCACGTCATCGATTCAAATTTGCACTGTACTAGTATTTGTCTCGTCAGTTTTTCTTCTATCCTCCGTTCTACGTAAGTGCTCATTTTCATCTTACTCAACAAAGCAGCTTCAAGTTCACATCCATATCTTATCATTTCATTAGTATTCGGTCATACATACATTGTCATCTTACGTATTCTTCTAAATGCGCGTTTCACCTGCATTTATTCGGCAATACATAATTATTCAAGATGATTCATTCAGTAACATTATTTGAGAGGTACTTCAATCAATTTAGGCACCATTGGATGTCATTTAACAGCACTATAGAAGTCAATACATCATTTGGGAGGAGGCACATGCAGTTACTAGCGCCAAAAACATACAAAACATTCCTGAGGCAGGGCATTGATTTTCAAAAGTTGCGCCATCAAATTGAAAAAAAAATAACGTTGTGGCTCTTTGACAGGGTAAGAGTGAAGATTAATGACATGTTGGAGGTCTCAACATAGATATGTGAGAGAATAGCTGATGTAAATATAGAGTGTGATGAGGAGTTGGGCATGATTTTAATGTGGTTGTTAAGACAATGATGCGGCTGGATTTGTGTATGCAATAGTTTGAGATTTTAATGTGGTTGTTAAGACAATGATGCGGCTGGATTTGTGTATGCAATAGTTTGAGATTTTAATGTGGTTGTTAAGACAATGATGCGGCTGGATTTGTGTATGCAATAGTTTGAGATTTTAATGTGGTTGTTAAGACAATGATGCGGCTGGATTTGTGTATGCAATAGTTTGAGATTTTAATGTGGTTGTTAAGACAATGATGCGGCTGGATTTGTGTATGCAATAGTTTGAGATTTTAATGTGGTTGTTAAGACAATGATGCGGCTGGATTTGTGTATGCAATAGTTTGAGATTTTAATGTGGTTGTTAAGACAATGATGCGGCTGGATTTGTGTATGCAATAGTTTGAGATTTTAATGTGGTTGTTAAGACAATGATGCGGCTGGATTTGTGTATGCAATAGTTTGAGATTTTAATGTGGTTGTTAAGACAATGATGCGGCTGGATTTGTGTATGCAATAGTTTGAGATTTAGGTATGTTTAAGGATGTGAATACCGTGTTTAAGTATAAAGGAAAAATATATGAAATTTGTGATTTAGGAATGAGACCACTTCGTCAAAGATCTTGGATGATGAAACGGTTCTCTATATTAAAAAAATGGACGGTTTTAGCATCGTTATTTTATTTATTTTTCATTTTATTTTATTTTATTTACACATGACCAGAAATTTATAAATACACAATTTGCAAAAAAAAAACAACAGTTAATTCAATTTGGGCACACAATTTTAGTGAATCTGGGTTTGTTGCCTTTCCTTTGCCGTGTCCCCAGTAAATTAGGATTTTGCCTATATCTCACTAAGGACTATGTTCCTGTACTTTACCGTTCGCTTTCCCATTAAAATGATGTAAATTTAAAATGGTGTATCTTGGATAAAAAAAACAATAGATTGATCTGATAAGAGTATTGAATATGCATTCTGATCATTTCAGTGATATTCATATTCAGTTGTGCCATTTTACAGTCAATCTTAAGGATTACACAAAAATATATTCCACTAGCAGAGTATATTATGTGGGTAATTTTATATTAAAGCTATGGCTTTACACAGCGTGCTCTCAAAGTAAATTCCCTAAAAATAAATTTAATGAGCGCTGCGTAGTAAAAACATCATCTCAAAAACACTCATAAAATTCGTGTCAGGCAGGTAATAAACGCTTGTAAAAACCAACCCTGGAATCTAATCGAATGAGTGAGGCTAGGCCATTCAGGATGTATGTTCCTATAAGATTAGATGGTCTGGCGTAAACTCAATTAATTTTCTCGTACTTGGCCTGCTTCAGGCATCGCAGTGTTGATAAGGTCCTGGAATTTCTTTCGGACATAAACTTCACAAAAATACTTCACAGTATTTAATCAACTCCATTTTCGAATATTCCCGAAATGATAACTTCTTCCATCTTATATATTATGTCCTACCTTCGAATTTTCCCAATAAGGTTAATCCAAGAATCTCTGTATGGTCTTCATGAACGGGAGATTGAGGCATGAACTCAAATTATTTTACTTTACTGTACTTTTACTTTTAGCTGTATAAATTTCTAAAATAAAAAACTTATTTTATATTTTTGTGTTCACCACAGGTTTAATTTAGGTTCACAACTAGTTTCGAAGACCACGGTCTTCTTCGTCAGGTGAATATAAACTAAGTTGCTAAAATATATTCTGTACAAGTGTAAATAACCTAATATAAAAGAGGTGAGGTAGGGGAGTGAAGTAGGGAGAGATGTAATACAATTGTCAATATGACAATAACATGTACAAGCAACACGACGGCTTAGCCGTGGGTATTCCTACGAGCCCTTGGGTTGCAGACGTATTCCTAAACAATTTGGAAGATAAAATATTTAATAGCAAATCTCCATTGTTAAAACATGTTTTGTTATACAGAAGATATGTAGACGACATTATTTGTTTATGGTCAGGTACAGAAAGGCAGTTAAAAATGTTCATTAATCACCTTAACTTGTTTCACGAAAAAAATAAATTTACTTTAGAAATAGCCCATAATGAATGCTTAAACTTTTTAGATCTATCTCTCAAAATTATTCATGGAAAAATTGATTTTAACATTTATAGAAAAGAAACTTATACAGACATTATAATTCATAATTCATCAAACCATCCCTTTGCACAAAAACTAGCCTCTTTTCATTCAATGATAAATAGACTATTAACTACTCCGGTGTCCATAAACAACTTTCAAAAAGAATTAAACGTCATTAAATCAATAGCTTCTAACAATGGATACTCCCCAAATATAATAAACAAAATTGTATCGAAAAAACAGAAAAAAATGTTAGTAAACAAATATTTGTATCCACAAATTAATCAAATACAACAGAAACAATGGCGCCGAATAATTTATATTAATAACGATTTAGCCCAAACGGTATCCAAAACAATACCTTAAAATATCCAACCAGCTTTTTATACGTCCAAAAAATAAATAATTAAATGATGAACAATAGAGACACGGAAAGTAAACTCACTCAATCCGGAGTTAACAAATTACAATGTAATGATTGTTCATAATTTTATATTGGCAAGACGAAAAGAAATTTTGAAAAACGAGTTAAGGAACATTTAAGATGCCTGAAAAACAATAATTTTTCAGAGTTCGCTAACCACCTAATCGAAAACAACCATTCGTTCGATATTAATCGTGGTTTGAGGATTCTACATATAAACCGAGGGGGATTGCATCTTAGCAATTTGGAAATTCTCGAGATTGAAAAATCTATAAAATTCAGTCTAAATATCATCAATAACCAAACCAATTTTCATAATAGCCCTCTGCTTAATATTTTCCCAATTTAAAATCCTCCCCTGTTTTAACCCTGAGAGTGCTACGAGAAAAAAATATAATTGTCTATCTAGTGCCGAGATATATTTACGATTCGGACGTTCGTGATAAATATTTATTTTAAACAACAAAAAAACAAAAAAAAAATATTTTTACAACATAAATATATTTTAGAATATGTACCTTTGTATTCTAAATGAATAATATTCATTTAGAATACAAGGATAGAACAAATTTCTTCCACTGCTATAGCAGTGCGCCGATCTCTCAGGGTTAAAGGTTCACATTCACTTTCACATATTTTTCCACTTCACATTGTATTACATCTCTCCCTACTTCACTCCCCTACCTCACCTCTTTTATATTAGGTTATTTACACTTGTACAGAATATATTTTAGCAACTTAGTTTATATTCACCTGACGAAGAAGACGGTGGTCTTCGAAACTAGCTGTGAACCTAAATTAAACCTGTGGTGAACACAAAAATATAAAATAAGTTTTTTATTTTACTTATTTTTTCCTTTTATGTAAAAAATGGCACCACAAAGTGAAACTATAGTCTTTTTAAGATTCATGAAAAAAGTATAAATTTCTACCTGATTTATTGTCACATTGTGATCTCTTTCAACCAACCATAAATGTGTTAAAAGGGCATTAAGCGAAAACTACACTGGTAATTAGTTTAACATTTATGGATGCCAACGAGAATCGAAAACAACACTACAGGGTAGGAAGACAGGCGTCTTACGAGTTCAGTTCAGTGGAATAAACCGAAGGTGTCTTACGAACGAGAACTGGACTTCAATTTTCTTTTTTATCTTTACGCTGTCAGTGAATCTGGGCTTAAATGTACGTCCGTTTATATTTTTAACAATATTTATACGCATTTGTCGTGTTTATAGCTGTATTAAGTGGTAATTACTAAAACAATTTATCGTGTAATATGGTTGACGAGTACAGCGATGTAAATTGTAAAGCTTCTGACGTTTTCACGGTCGGGCTCACCCTACTACGATATATCGCGGTTGTCAAGATATTATGAGGTAAGCCCAGACCTTTTGTTAGTTGTCTCTCTCAAATGTATTTTTTTTCAATTGTCAAAACATATATTTGTAATTAAACGATATATATAATATTAACATTGAAATCAATAAACTTATTATTTCTTTACAGTATCACAAAAAAACTGAATAAATGAAAATAAACAAAACTGAACGACGCACAAACCCGCCGAGGGCAACAAAATGTCCGGTAACTGAAATCGCAGCCGAGCAAAGGGTGGACGTTTTGCTTTTTCCATATCTTTTGAATGATGCTTCGGGTTTTTATTTTTGATTGAAAAATGAAATGACATTCAGTTTATTCACATGAATTCCATTCACGATTCTTTGACATTCAAATGGAAACATTTTATTTCCACATTTATTTCCACTTTGATAGTTGACCCACTCCCTCGTGAAGATAACATAAAATGAAAAACGTAAACCGTACTTGAAAAAACTTGAAAATGTTGTAACATACAAAATTATATTTTATCATAGAATTGTATAGAAAGCTTTCAACAAATCTCGAAAAGCTTGTTAGTCCCAAATTAAGAAAAAAATACTAGCAAGCATTCTTGGCAAACTCCGTGGTTTAGATGATAAGACATCTACTTTTAAAACTGGGGAAAACGGGTTCGGTTCTCATAGGAACTTAATTTATTGTTAAAAAGATTCGAACCTGGTTATCATTTTGGGTATCTTGATATATTTCTGGTTGATTTTAAGAGATCGCCACATGACAGTAAACCCCCCCACCTAGTAGTATTATTTTTAATACAAAACTTCTTCAATATCTCATACTACCTCTGGTAAGCGAAAAAAGGCTTATATTTTTAGGACCTATTTTAGGCTTTTAAATAAAATAATGTTTCTACTATCTATCATGCCATCTTCGTGTTGGGTAAGCAGACGGAATAGAGCATTAAACTATATTTTCCGTATCATACATATTTCGTCTTCTACGTCCAAACATTTCCTTTTATCAAAATCTCATCACTTGACGACACCTGTCATCCGGCCTGGAGGTTTTGGATTTGATTTCCATAAATACTCAGATTTAAAAATAAATCAGTCTGGTTTAACCTTAAGACTTGTTCGGCAGATTTCCGGCTGATTAGAAGATATTGTCTCATGACAATAAACTCGCCAGATTGTTTTTTATACAATGAAAGTACGTTACAATACACTTGATCTCATCACACGTTTAATGATCTTATAATGCCAAAATCGTACCATTTAATTTATAATGATATTATCAAAGCTAAAAAGACAAAAAGTAAAAGTGATAGACATGTGTAATTTTTTTAATCATAAACGATCAGTATTATCATTATGCTATATGTTCCGTTACGAACTAAGAAATGTCTTAAAACGCCTTAACTCGAGTTAGTCCACATCCCAGTACTACACATAAGAGGTAGGCAAGACCCAGTCATTCAGAAGATATGTATCAGAGAATCTGTACCATCAAAATGACTGGGGTTTTTCAACTAGATATTCACTTCCCTCAATGGCTCATTAAGCTATTTATAATAGTTTGATGTTCGTTTGAGAGCGAAGATGAATGAAACGATGATCAAATAAAGAGTAAAAATGTTTTTTTCAAAATAATTACTACAATTACATGATAAAAACTGAACGCTGAACTCTTTGAATTTTTTTCATCGAGTCAAGAAATATATTTTTTGCGTCAACAAAATACAAAATGGTCTAAAGCTTTTTATCGCGATTTTTTTTCTCGGTATAACCTAGCTCTTCTGTACCTGCATATATTCAAGAATGTTGCGCCGTAGCTCACATTCCCTAGTAAAGCACATTATTTCTTTAGAAAAACTTTGACGAAGAAATAATATAACGAGCTGGCAGCCCGCTATGAATATACGAAGACCATTTTGTATTATGTACTATTATAACACAATCGTAATATTTACGTACGGCGCGGAGACGTTGACGTAGAGAACAAGCGTAGAGACGTAAAATAGATTTGAAATGTGGAGAAGGAAGTTACGATTTTCATGGAGGGCAAGGCAAACTAATGTCTCCATCCTCGAACAACTTAGAATGACAGACAGATTGTCGAAAATTTACCTACGACGAGTCCTCTGATTTTTTAGAACATTGCTCATAGCCAAAGAGAGAGAGTTTGGAGAGGTTTGTGGTCACTGAAAGCGTGGAAGGATGACGTAAAAGAGAAAGAATCCTATTGCGTTGGACTGACTAAGTGAGAGACGCAACAGCACTACCCTTAAGAACTGCTCTTCAACCCATGGAGTGCAGGGATGGATGGATAGGAGTCATCAAGGGCTATTATGTGAGTCACGTTGCTAAATCATGAGCTTCATGCAAGGATGATAATAACACAAATAATAAAACTACACATATACCTAGGTTAAATAGATATGTGTTTCAGCTATAGTATTGTATTACACTTTATTTACATACAGTACAACCTGGCAGGTGTATTGCAGTGTGGCAATCTCTTCCAACTAACCAGAAATATGTCAAAGAGGTTTTAAGCCACGTTTTTTTTTAAATCAGGGTTCCAGCGGGATTTGAACCCTCCAAGTCGGGAGATAGGCGTCTTGTAACTGACACATTGCTATTGTTTTATATCGCTCTAGTTTAATCGGTGTTTAAATCGTGTTGCTTCAAATTTTCAATGATTAAGGGGGGATTCTACTCTAGAAATTTGAAGAATTCGTTTTTTTTTGTTTTTTGCATATTCTTAAAGTTTAGACCTCTAAGAATATGTTATCAAAAGGAAATGTTAAAATTATCAATATTTACAAAGTTATAGCTATAAATGAGGCAGCAATTACGCCGCACCGGAATAACTCAGCCAATAATCTCAAAACTTTAAACGCGCTTTTCTCGAAACTACAATACTTTTTTCGACCTGGCCGACATAAAATCTCCAGTTCTATCAAACCGATTGCCTACAAAGTTGGTATGAAACTTCGATAAATGTTTTTATATCGTCCCTACCTTGGAAAATTCAAAACTATTTTTTTTATTTTTAAAAACTTTTACTATTATATTTTTAAGAAATTTGATAAAAAAGGTAGAATATTTAAAAAAAAATTTCAGACAGCCTGCATTTTACGATTTTTTTCTTTTTTTTTCTCTTTAGCACCAACTATAACGGCATTATATCTTATCAAGAAACTGTGTATGATTTTTGTTTCGGATTTACGAAAGGGTTCCAATAATATCGACCAGCTCACCTTCTTTTTTTACGACAAGATATAACAGCTGATAACATCTTGAATTAAAAATTTTTTTTTCAAATTTTTTTTGTACATTTTCAAATCATCAAAAAACAAATTGTAAAAAAACGTACAGGAAAAATATTTTTTGTTTTTTTTAGTCTGAAAAAACGCCCGAAATTCACGCCTCTTAAGTAGAATATCCCCTTAATTTATTGCAATTTATTTTATCAAACACTGTTTATTCCACTTTTTGTAACGGTATAACCCTACCGGTTTCAAGGCTTTCACCTCATCTTCAAGCGAGCACAAACACGACTAAATTATGTACGAACTGGTACCGATATACACGCTTCGACGATTGGGGGCTGAGGGAGGCATGGGACGATATCGGCTAGCAGCGGAGAGATTTTTGGGATATATGTGTTTACCAGATGTTCGCCTCAGTGTACGGACTTAGAAATTTCTAGGGCCTCTAATCTGTCCAATTTATTTCCGTTACTACTGATATGTAAGAATTTGGCATCATCGATAGAAAAGGTATGGTTTTCACGGTGACAATGATTAGCCATTTCAGAATAAATTAGAGGATTTGTTAAAGCGGATTTGTGTTCACGAAATCTCTTTTCAAAGGGTCTTTTCTATATAGAAATTATCACAGTCAGCACATAAGACTTTTCCGAACCAGATTTAACTATACCTGGGAACGGTGTATCTAGCTCAGTGTATCTTGTCCTATTGTTAAGACCTGGCCGTTGGCGAACTACTCATGTCTACTCCACATACTTTATCCCACATCAAGGCAAAACTATGAATTTGCCTAATGGAATCCCCCCCCTTGACCATACATACACTTGTGCATAACGAGGCATATTAAGCTAAAAAAGAATGTTACTAAGATTTAAACACAGAAAAAAAAACAGACAATATACGAGATGAATAAGAATCATCACACGCAGCAAGTGATATCTACTTTACGATACTGAATAAAATATTTAATTATGTATTTGATCGTGATAGATACATTACTTTGACATTCAATCTAGGTAAAAGCTTTCTCCCGGAAAGTTTTCAATCTCATAATGAAATCTTTTGCAACTCAACCAGGACCTCTTTTTGCAGAAAATACAAAAATCAAAGTTTTTATTACTGAATTTCAAAATTATCAAATAAATAAAACACTTCACATTTTTCATTCTGTATTCGTCACTGTTTTGTTTGAATTCACTACCGGTTTCAGACTTCCGTCTTCCTCGTCAGGTGAAGATTAATTAAATTGTCTAAAACAAAGATTTTTTTATTTGTTATATGTACAGGATAGGGGGAAGAGAGAAGGTAAGTTGTCCAACTTAGAAATACTAGAGATTGAAAAAAGCGTTAAATTAAGTCTCAGCATTGTAAACAACCAAGTTAATTTCAATAATATAGGTAGTCCTCTGCTAAATATGTTTCCCGTTCAAAAGTCATCTTTTTGACACCTGCCTACTCACCTCCTCCTCTCGTGTTCCCATTACAGTTATAAAAAAATATTTAAGACATAATTTAGTTCATCTTCACTTGATGAGGAAGACGGAGGTCTTTGAAACCGGTAGTGAACTCAAATAAAACAAGGGTGAATTTATTAAAAAAATATAAACACGACACCACAAAGTGAAACAAACGCCTTTTCTTAGATTCAAGAAATCAAAATAATCTATTTGTCTAAGAAACATTGCTTAAAATTAAGAAATCGCCGATAGGCTAATGTATTGAGTCCAATCCTCCAATCTGATAATTTTTTATTTTATTTTAGAAAGAATAGATATGACCGAAGTCATAGATATCCATATACCTCTGAATACTAGGCGGAAAAAATGCATATGTCATTCGAGAGGAGTAGCAAAGCGCGAGGTTCAAACCGGATACCTTCCGCACGAAAGCCCAATGCATTACCCCATAGCCATGCTGATTAATAACATACAATAATTTCAAAATAAATTGAAGTTTTTGATTAACTTCCGTAGTTGTCAAAGGATTATTGCTAGTAATTAATAATAAGCTCATTTCATATTTCTGCTGTCACACACACACATGGTAGAGACATATTAATTTAAAATATTGGGGTATCGGAAAGTAATTTCGTTTCTATGTGATGTAATTTTGAATGTTATTTATTAAGTGTTTATGTTCATTCCAAAAGAACTAAAGGCCTTTAGCAATTAATTCGATGTTGTTCTTTAAATTTTTATGGATTTTTTTTATCAAATTTACCCTTAATAAAATGAGAAACCCACCGGAAGAGGGTCATATTCGTCATTGTATGCAGTATGAATTTCGCAAGGGGTTTAATGCAACAACGGCCACCAAAAACATTTGTGGTGTTTATGCTAATGCATTAGATGTTCGCAAGTACCAGCGTTGGCCCGATTAATTAAATTCTGATTAGGTTATTTCAATCTCTCCGATACCAATAGTTTGGGAGGCCAATGGAGCTGGACAACGACCTGTTTAGCTCAACAGTTGAGACAAATCCTCGTCAGACCATCGACGAATTATCAGAACAACTTAATTTAACATGGTATACTATTCAAGAGCACCTTCAACAGACATAGAAAGTCAAAAGCCAAGGAGTTTGGGTCCCACATCAACTTTCAGCTGAAAGCAAAGCCCAGCGTTCCACAATCTGCAACTTTTTGCTAAGTACAGAGGAAAAGAAATCATTTTTTGAGCAAATTGTCACTGAATATGAAAAATGGGTTTTATACGTTAACATTAAGCGCAAAAACTAATGGCTTCTCCAGATCGGACACCAGTTTCATCCCAAAAAATCTTGCTGTGTGTTTGGTAGAATATAGTAGGCATAATTCACTTTGAGGTATTTAAACCAGGTCAGACCGTAACAGTAGCCTCTATTACCAACAATGGGAACATTTGACCTAATCTCTTACCATAAAACATCTAGCATTGGTCAACAAAAAAGGTGTCATCCTGCAGCATGACAATGCGAAACCACATTATGTGAGACAGACCTAGAACAAGATATGAGGTATAGGCTGAAACGTTTTGCCCCATCCACTTTATTCATCTGACATTGTGCTGTCTGATTATCATTTGTTCCGATACCTGCAGCCCTTTCTTAGCCATAAAACTTTCCGAAATATTGATGACGTCAAAATTGGGCTCAAGATGGGTGATTTCAAGATGGGTAACGTGATTGATAATGATAGCGATTGTAGAATTGATTATATCATACTATCTGCATTTTTTTTTTTTCTTTATTAAAAAACGACATAACTTTCCGATCCCTTAATAATTAGCGTATCAACTCTAATGCCTCACAGAAATTACGAGTTAATGTAACGCACATAAATACAGGAAAGGTGACTGATTTTATTTTCGTCTTCATCACTAAATCTCTACGAATAATGCGTGGTATCACAATTTCAGTAGCAAGTTCTAGAAAACGGCCAAGTGTGAATACAGTTTTTTGGGACACCCAATATTACATTAATTGATTGACACTTTCATGACCTTAGTATTGACATATTTGATTAAAGAAACGATAAACCCCATATCTCCCCATCCCCTATATTAGATACTTATTTTATTAAATAAACATATACTTATAATCATAAAATTAGATCAATAATACATACATACATACCATCACGCCACTTCAAGAGGTAATATTTTATATTTTAGATTAACGAATGTAAAAAATGTGGATTGAATCCTTAATGCATATATGCCATTAGCTCCATCCGACCCAAAACAAAAACGAAACGTTCAAGAAATATAAGGCATGGCATATTTTTCCTCTTTACCAATTGGGATTGACACATTCTTTGCTTCTTTGCTTTATTACGAAGACAAAGGGCTTGCCACGTTTATGTAAAGCGAATTATTTTGAGCACAAAAAGAATTGAATAAAATATTATACTTTTGAGAGGCGAAAAAAAAACATAAACTAAATGTTCAATTATCTTGTGTTTCGTAATGTGTTGTGCTTGAAAAGGTTTTATTAAGGCTGTCGCACGCTTGGTGTTATTTAATAAATATTTTGAGCAGCACGGTCAAATAATACAATGGTCAATGAACATATAAAAAAAACACTATATTTATTATTGTTATGGTTATAGCAAAATAAGAAAACAAGAATGGGGTTCAGTTAAATAAATAGATGTGAAAGTATTACGATTAGATAAAGACGGTTTCAAGTAAATAGACAATCATGTTTAGCAAACGAAGATTTAAAGATCAACTGGGAAAGACATTCTGAAAGTATGCGATGAAAAATTATTGATAAAATGTAAACGATCTTACCATTAATTGCATTAAGTGACCAGTTCTAAACAGATCCTATAAGTTCATTAAAAAATAAAGGATACATATTTTTATTTACTTTTTTTCTCATTAAAAATGGAACTGAAAATTAGTCAGTACTCTGGGAAAGAAACAGCTACGGATCGAGTCAAACGAGGTTAAACTGTTACCAAGGAAAGAAGACGGAGAAAAGCTACACATACATACTGAAGTTCCATACACTAAATCTAATAGTATATTCCCAGAACAAAATTGATTTGCAAGTCATCTCCGGTAGCACCAGCGATAAAAAGCTTGAACCTTCTCTAACTTTGTAATAAACCTTATATTCGCTATCGAATAAAAGACAATAATTTCACAAATGTTTACAACGAGAATAATCCAATGTTGGCAATTGCAATTCTGCGATTGTGGCGAAGTGATATTTTATTTTGGATCGCATGAGACAGCAGCACCAATGGAAGTATGGATAAAGTATTATGTTGCTACTTTTATGTCGGACATTTAAAATCTTGAATAAGTTATTGCATGTTTTATTATTTTTTTAAACACTTAGTTATTTGTTATTCATAAATTGAAAAACGTTTCATGGGAATCAAAAGAGTAAGTGGTATTGTCAATAATCTTCAACAGAGACATCTACTTAGATACTTTTCTCAATGTTCCAGATTTTCTTAAATATATTTTTGATAAATGTATCGAGGAGATTGTGGGATGGTCTATTAATTTATTCGAATTTATGCAGTACGTCAAGGGCTGAACAATGTGGTACATATTCGTAATTAGGTCTCACAACTCATCAAGTTAATGACCTTTTTGACAAGGAAATTAAATAATAAACAATCGATTAAAATAATCAACCTATTCATTTATCTTTAATTGTCTTCAGTAGGATACTGGTAAAAGCTTTGTTCGGTGGAATCACCACAAACCGACTGGAATTCGACCCAGATCCATTTTATTTGCGAGTAACCACTTGAAATTTCTTGTTCTTGTCTGTTTTATTTCTTCAATTATTATGTATGCAAATCGTATATATAGTACGAGTACTTGTCACGTAAAATAATAAATAAAATAAAATAAACAAAACGGGTGAAAAAATATCATCAAAAAATATACCGTGACACAGAAATGCTGATAGTAAAATATACCGTGACACAGGAATGCTGATAGTAAAATATACCGTGACACAGGAATGCTGATAGTAAAAATATACCGTGACACAGGGATGCTGATAGTAAAAACACCATAAAAAACTAGAAGACTCAAAATTTTTGTCAGAAAATAGTTAGCATTGGTGATCATTTGATTGCTAGATAAGCATTTTGATAGTACTGAGTGGCCGATGTTATCGCTTTCAAACATTTTATCAACTGGATTTACCGTTGAACTGGCACATTAAGACTAAATAACACAAAGGGTGCTGTAAAAAACATTTTATACTTATTTAACAAACACTTACAATATCTTCTCAAATACATTATGAAACTTTCATCAATAGGAGGAGTTAATGTTCGAGTCTAAAAAAGTAAACATTTCAATAAATTGATTTTCGAGGAAAACAATCGGAATAAAACAGAAGTTAGAAAGTATTTATGAAAGTATGTACTTGTATACTATATATAAGAGAAGTGAGATAAATATGCCAAAGAAATGAGATGTGGCGGTTCATTCTCTTTGATCATCTCAAAGATATATAAATAAATAAATATGGGTTTATTGATTGCAATAAACAATAGTATTTACAATACATACTCGTATATAAATACATTTTGAAATTGCACATGCTCGTAAATCTCAAGATAAATAGAAGAAAATACATAAAATCCCCCGGTCGAGACACACCCACCAATATAGGGCGAGAATAGCCGCAAAGACATTAGATTTTTTTCAGCTCACACCCTTGTACATGTAGATTAAGAAAAAAAAAACAAATAACAAACGAAAGAAAAAATTTAAAAAGTAAACCAACAAATACCTCTTCAAATTCATTGTCAGCAAAAAAGAGGAAAGCTGATAAGAGTCCAGATTTCATCAAAATAAAATAACAAATAAAAAATTATGTTCCTACATACAAACTAAAAAATGAAAATAAATATGCAGTTGTATAAAAATTTATGAAAAGAGAACGCACACACACACCGATTTAGTACTAACGAAGAGAGAAAGCAAATAAGAGTCCAAATCACCACAAAAAATCACTATTTAAAAGGTAACGTTTCAGAGCATTTCTGAAGGTGCAACTATTTAGCTGTTCCTTCAAGGGCAGAAGCAAATCATTCCAGCATTTGCTGGCTGAGTTTGAGAAGGATCCCTCGAATAATGTGAGATTATGGCGCGGGATTATTAAATGGCATGATGATGATCGAATTTTGTGATTATCAAAAAAATTATACAATTTATAAAAGCACTGGAATTTTTTTATTTAGCTTTATATATTATAAAAAAAACCTATGATATTCTAATAAATATTTGAAACGTACATTTCAATTGTAACAAAAACAAGTGCAAGAATGAAGAATAATAAAATTTAATAGATGGAGTGCAATTTTGAGATACTTCGGCGGGGACTAATGTTGCATGAGGGACACCGGATAATGGCCTGCAAGAGAAACTATTTCGATAATGGAAAATTCAATTTCATAACACAATAGCGCGGAGCCATAACAATTACAGATATCGATTTATTGAAAATCCAGACACAGCACACGAAATGTACTATATTTGTGGCATTCGGTGGATACGTTAAGAAAGCGACACAATGTTTTTAGCCATATCTAATGCTTTTTTATAGTATATGTTTTTGACTTATAACTTTAGTTGAAAAATCGGCATGTCACACTGAATTAGTATTTGGCACAGCCTTATTTCTTTTCAAAATCATTTTTTGTATTACTACTTGAAAAAAAAAAAACAAATTTAAAGTAAAGAATCTGCCATCTTATATTCAATAGTTAAAAGGGAATATTTTAAATTTAACTTTGAACTCAAGAGTCCCGAGTTTGGTTCACTTTTATAAAGTCCATTTTAATGTCATATGATTGACCACAGGCGCTTAGGAGTTGCCTTTCATAGATAAGACATATTTTATGAACTGAAAAGAAATAAACGGAATATACATGTGATATCATAATAAATAGATGAAATATTTTATGCATTTCAGACCGACTCGATTTTGAATTAACAAAAGTAGCTAATAAGTGCCACTAAAAAACCACGTTTTCTGGAAGTATGTTAAAACATAAATGCCCATAATGAATAAAGTCTACTATTGGCAACGATAATGATGTCTCTATTGTTTGGATAAATATCTAGATAACTATGACAGATTATTAAAGGAGCCGAATAAATACTACAGAAACACGTGCACTTAGGATAATATATGGGGTGACAATGTATGACAGAATACGGAATGAAGTGATAAAGGATCACGGAATGAAGTGATAAAGGCAATCTCCATGGATCTTCCTCGAATATAATAACAACCAGAGGAAGGCCAAATAATTCATGGGTGGTGCAAAAAGATAACCTGATGCAGAGGCACGGCCTGGGGGACGTAGTCCGGGACAGAAGAGCATACAACCTGAGGACGAGGAGAGCTGACCCCAACAGTCTTCGCAGACAATGAGTTGGGATGGAGCCAGGGAGAAGAAGGAATGAAGTGATAAAGGATGAAGGTGAACTTAAGTATTCAGTAAGATGAAGATCACTCTGAAATAGTTTTGGGCATTTAGAACGAAGGAATGAAGACTAATAAAACAAATAAGCAGTGCTTATGTTAGTTAAAGTAAAAAAAAAAGGAAGTATGGTTGGATCAAGTGCATGATATTTAATGGACAGATGGAAACATTAAAACATATAAATCGTAGGATTCGTATGAGAAGGTATATGTATGTCGACGTAGAAAGATGTCTGCCGCGATACGAAAGTCTGTCGCTCTGTTCTTCCTACCTACAAGGAAAAAGTGTGGTAATATGTATGTATTCTAAAAAAAAACCCTGAAGCACTCATTAATATTTAATAGTTACCTGGAATATCACACGATCAAAGAATTCATGACATCTTTAAATAAAAAAATCTTATTGCAAGATAGATACGTCAGAAAAAAGGACAGTGTAATGTCATGAAAGTGGCACCGATGTCAGGTTATCACCTTTGTAACAAGGGGTGGGATAAATTTAGGATAAGGTAATCAGAATCCATTTTACCCTTTGAATAAATAATTCAATTTTGCCCAGTTTGTACTTTACTTAAGTATGATTGAAAGCTTCAAGGGCTGTCTTCAGATTTGAGACAAAATCTTTTATTCACGGGTATACATTTTATATTTGTTTTACTTTTTGTTTTAAGAACAAACTTACGATATTTCAGTAAAAAAAAGAAATAGGACAATGGGATGAAAAAAATTATATAAATGGTTTTTAACAGAAAAACTTCAGCATTTTTAATGAAATAGTGAAAGTGTAAAGCATTCTAGGCTAAGTTAGCGGAATTAAGCAATCTGGGTTCCTCGGGGTATGATTCTAGGCTGGTTCTGGCCTCTTTTTTTTGACAGAATTAAGAAATTACTTTCACGCTTAAGTTGAAAGAAAGCCTTTCTCCAGCGCGAGAGTTTTAAGTTCAATTCCCAATGGAACCTAATAATAACAATAAAAGGATAATTTATATAGCGTCGTTAAAGAGCTTGCTTTAAGGACACTCTGACTCTTCACAATTTCTAAAATATATTTTTGAAAAGTGAATGGAGGAAATTTTAAGAGAAGGTCGTAATTTCTTTAAACTGACACAGTGCGCTAAAAGTTGACTATTATTGACCGATTAAATACTATTAAGCCAGACAAACCCACTATTATTAACAAATTAAGAATCTTACAAAATATATTGTATAAATAATTTGAGTATAAGGAAAGAAAGGTTGTGGCTGATGACATTAGATAAGAAACTGCCCCGTATCTGCATTTGTTTACAAAAATATGTTATTTATAGTTAAGGCGTTAACACTGTGGAGGTTTAAAGGCATTATAATTTGTTAAAATACAGTGTTTAGAAAAACATATACAAATATGGTAAGAAAACCGCAGAAAATTTGCCAAGGAAAGACGAACTGTAAAGAAACCTTAATAGATCCTCCGATATGTGATAGTAGCACAGGCTTTAGGTGTAGGAAAAAAGTTATCGATTTGTTTTTATACACACATATATGTATGAAAAGTTATCAAAAACTTTATTTTTGTATATGTTGGAAAGTACACATGTACGAAATGTGCAAAAAGTATATAGTAAAACTGGCATATGGCAATTTCTCGCATTCAAACGGAAATATTCTTAAATCTTTACTTAATAAAACTGTCTGCGACCCTTGCTTTTAGCTCCAAAAATCGAATGTGTTAGTATCTTTTAAGTCAAGCGTCTTACAATCAGATACATAACATACTATATATCGGAATATACACAAAGGTTTCTTTGTAGTTTATAAAACGAAGCATGTTTTAAAGGTTCGGATATGATCATCTTAGGAATTTTATTTATCGTTATAATTTATTAATTAATTTACTTAAAATTTTCATCAAATACAAATGGCGGATTTATTATTTTAATGTTTTTTCTTCCAAACAACCAGCTTTTGTTTCATAATTATTTTTGTTATCCATGAAAGTATCTTTTATTATTCCATAGCAATAAGGATGTTGCGCACCTTGACAGTTTGGATTGTCCAACACTCCAAATAGGGATGACAGAACGTTGAGATTTCAACGCTGTGTTGTCTCAAGCTATTTGAGTTTGGCACGATATTCGAATAAATTATCATATTTTTTTAGATAGAAAATAAACCGAATACAAACATTCAAACCCTCTCCAGTCCCACGATTTCTCACAGGCACCGAGATAACAAACATCCATATAGTCAATTAAAAGCAATATAAAACATTGGGTTAGCAAGATTCTGCTTTGGATAAGGAAAGAAATCTGCGATCTGTGTTATAATGGAGACTTGAGAATATTTTGTGGCTTGACAAGGAGATATGATTACGGAAACTCAATAAATCATCGACAAGGATTTCCAGATCCTTAATATATCGGAAATGTATTTCTAGCATAAAAGGAAAAGTTTAAGACATTCGTAGCTTAGTTAGTAAGACGCTTATCTCCGATATGGGATTTTGAGTTAATTCCTCGATATGACCCCTAAAAATAAAAAAAAAAACGCCTGACTATAGAGTTTTTCTGATAAGAATAATCATACGCGCTAGAAAAACAAGAATACTGTTGCCTTTTCAAGTGCAGTAGTATTTTCAAAACAAACGAAGAACTCCTCAAGGCAACAACGCTGATAACATTGTCTCATTCGAAAATGGGTACCTTGATTATCAAATAGCTTCGGACACCGTATCCCTTACTCAATAAAAACGGCCAATCACATGTTGTAGAAATAATTTGTGGTATCTTTTTGGTCCAATTTGGGAGTGAAAGGGGTAGTGGTACAAAGAACAGCATTAAGTAAAGTGTATTGGAATTGCACAACAATTTTTTTTTCTTGTTATTAAGAAACCTCGAAAACTACTTTAGAATATAATTTACAAATTGAACAACAACAGAACGGACACGACTAAATGAGTTAAATGTTGAAAGAGGAAGGAGTGAAAAGTCCGTATAATAGGAAAGTATGCATGACGAAGTATATGGACATGGCAACAACTAAATATGCGTGCATTGATAGAATTAAATGGAGATACGTTATCTTTTATTTTCCCGAAAGAAACAATATGGCGGAACAGTGAAAATGATGATGATAATGAATAGCAACAGAACGAAAGTTCGAAACTTTTTTCGAAAAGTATTTTAAAAACAGTTATAAGTGTCAATAAAACGGTATTGAGTAATTCTAGTAAAAAACTTCAATTCCTTAATGCTTACTACTCGTATGTACATGAGAGTAAGTAAATCTTAAAACTTCGAGCACAGTGGCTATGACATAACATCCTACAAATTCAGTTCTCGAACATTTCCCAGCAAATGGTGCATTGTATTTAAATTGAACAGAGCCAACCGAAAGTCAGTCTTCCGTGTCGCGCTTTGGAGGGACAAAGCTCTTCGAAATTGACGGTTAACGCTTTCTTTACTTCGTATCCAGGCAAAAGTCAATGTTTTGTGACGAGGCTTATGTATTCAACGGCGACTAAGTTGATTTCTTTACATCGGTACATTGAAAAGTTCTTTCGTTTTATTATGAATTTTATATTGTGAAGAAAAAATGAAAACATAAATGTTTCAACGAGGAATAACATTTTGATAAAATTCGATATAATTTTTGGTAAATAATGATAAAAAAGGGAAATTTACACAGCGCAGTTTAGAGAGCTAACTCTAGCTAAGGACGTTCTGATTCGGGATGCAAACCCACTGTTATTGACAGATTAAAAAGATTATAAAAAAGACAAGTTAAGAATAACTTATTTGATAAGAAAACCGCAGATAACTTACCAAGGAAAGACGAACTACAAACAACAAACCTTTGCAAATATTTCAATATGTGATATTAACACATTAGGTGTAGCGCAGTATATGTGTGTAGTGTTCATTTATACTCCTATATTTTGATGAGACCTGCCATAAAAGGATGTCTTTAATTTTCCTCAAGCTGCATACGGCCCCCATATTTCTCACAAGGTAAAATGTTAACTGAAACGATATCATTCATTCTATTTTTTTTACGAATAATTTATTAAACCGGTTTGGTCTTAGTTCAACTTGACGATTTAAAAACAATAGAGATCAATCTAATTGAAATATTACTCGAGAAAACGAAAACTTACCAAAAATAAAGATTGTCAATTTATTCAATATTATGTTGCTGCAACAACAAAATAAATACGTTAAAATGACAAAAAACAAACACTTTTATCGACCAAAACCAATAAAATATTTACTATAAATACGAGTAGAATTTTGTGCACATCAGGAATATTTAAATAGCCAAAAATTTAACAAATCACAATTTACTTGAAAAAGGAAGAAATTACGTCCTAGAGCCCGAGGGTGTAAAATATATTTTTTTAATATTTCTTTAATGTTTGTTGAAAATTTAGTATATTCGTATATACTCGTATATATGATCTGACTATCCCGAGACTGAAAAACTTCACTGCAAGAATACTATCGAAGCACTCCCATGGCAATTTTTTTTCTATGTACGATTATTAGTATTTGAAGTGGTGTGATATCTCATGAATAGATCACGCATACATACAAACATACAGACCACCACGCAGTTCACCCATCGACGATTACCTATGAATTTTGTGTACGCATTTTGACAGCATTTATTCGCCTGATTTCAGTCTTTTTCCAAGTCAATGTTTCACTTGCATACATCAAAGTTAGTAAATAGAAACTGAATATAATTTTTTTTTAAAAAAAACATGGTCGGCCAAGATGAACACACTTTATTGAAAAAAGAACGTAAAAACTATTACAGACAAGACGAACTTGTTTATTCAAAATCGTCTGTGATTGTATGAACAAGAACCTATAGCTTGAAATTTCGTGGGAAGTTATGTCGAAAACTGTAAACACTCTTCCTTCCTTCCGGGGCAATGCGACCGCTATACTGTCTCATACAAATTATTGTGGCCTTGCGTACATCACACCCCACGCGATATCGCGTGAATATCAGTAAACGTGTTTAAACATGTAGAAGTCAGCTCGAATAATATTATCATGTGTCAGAGTGCTTTTGTCTCTTAACGTACGGGGTAGTGTTGCCAATAAGTGTCCACTTCAATGGTTCTTCACTCAATTAATGAGGCCAAAGACAATGTTGTCTCCCGACCACGATTTTCCATACGTCGAATCACCAATTGAGTTAAGTTGAAGGGTGCCATACTTATAATGAATGAATGAATCGAGAATCACTGTAAAATATATTGACGAGTTAAATTATTTAAAAATAACGTTTACGAAATTGAATAAGTATAAAGCAAAACATGTTATTTTGTTTTGGAATTATCAAACGCTAATTGATTTGTTATGAAATTTCTGAGAAGAAAAAACAGTTTGGAATTATATTTTTAAGTAGATTAAAATGTCTCCAAAAATATCATTAAAACGTCTATAAAAATTAACTCGTTGAACACAATAATTATCAATGCTTATAGGTGTATGCGAATACAGAAAATTAAGAAAGAATGAATTTATAACAAAAATACTGCCGTGAAATTTCTCTGCATTTATTTACGTGAATACTTGCATTTATTTGCGTGCAACGTACAGGCAAAGAAATATGAGAAAGGATTGCCTGTACAGAAAAGTAAAATAATAATACTTTTCATCCAACTTTTGCTTGCAACAAAGCTTTACACTTAATGTGCATTGTTGCAAAAAATGAAAACCCCAGTACTTTCAGAAGAATTTTCAAATGAAAAAGGGAAAAGTAACTAGCTCTTAAAAGCTCTCTATACTACAATGTGTAGGTACTGATAGTTGGAGCGATCAGGAATGGAGTTGGAGCGATTGGTGCTCGGCCGGAAGTGGATGTTTGGGGGTAGGCAATTTCTTTTGTCCCCTATTGCCGTTAGGGGAGGCTAATGTCACCGGATTTTACCCTGGTCGTTTGAGATACAACACCAAAATTTTGTTTTCCTTTTATGCTAAATAAAATAAAAAACGAGACACAGCAGGGATTATATGTATACACAAAATATGTATTTGAAAAACTCGCTTGCTGCTGCTGATGGATAAAATATCGATTCCTGAGAGACGATCTGTTATTCTATTACTGCTAATCCCGCTTACGATTCCAGCATAAAGCGTACGTTGGCCAAAAATTATATCCACCTGATTCCGTCAGTCGCTCGCTCAGTTTATTGCATGAGGGGTCGTTTGTCTGAGGCTTTTTGGTAACCTTTGGTGTTTGGGGTAGAAGTGTTTTTTTAGAAAAGCAAACAAGATTACCTTTCTGATCTAATTGAAAGAACGCTATACTTCCATACCAAGGGAGTCAGGTTCGATCGTAGCTGAAACCCAAAAAAAATCACCTATCGTGAGTTCCTGTAAGGCCTTTCAACATATTTCAGGTTGTATGGAAACAAATACCGTATAATAAAAATCATGCTCCTCCAAACTTGCTCCTCCAAGATCAGACAACCGTTAAAATGCCTGAATGTGAAACAAAGAAGAATATGATTTTTTGAGAAAATACAAAAGGATTATTATTCTCAAAATATTCCTTGTTTATACGACTCCCATCCTTATCCCTATTTTTCTTGAGATTTATCTTTTGATTTAACATTAGTTACTTTTACTCAAATATGATTTTCATTTACTAAGTTTAAGAGACGGTCATGGATATTCATAATAATTTTGAAACAAAACCTAGTTGATTGGAAGAAATTGCTTCTATGTAAAGCTAAAAATCGTCAAATTTTTCAACACAAGAAATGTCAAAATAAATAAAATAGTCATCGACTATCATTAAACATTTATTAATAAGATCATAAAACTTTATTTTGATAACTAGTTTCAAATAGATAACCTTGATTAAAAAATGAAATTTCCAGAATTACCCTACACGTGCCATAAAAAAACATATGGTCCTTACAGGTCGGTCTACAGGCAGTCGGCATTCTACGTCGATAGTGAAAAATTAATACACAATGAAATGAAAATAAAAAAAAGTAAGTTAAAATAATCAACTGGGCATACATTTTAAAACTTACAATCAACCCAGAAATTCGCTGAGAAAAAATGGTTGTTTTATATGTTGTCATATATTATGAAAAAAAAATTCAATACTTTGATGGCCTGCAAATCTCGCACGTTCTCATATCTCGCGTTAATCTATTTCGCCCAAATCTATTTAAAGTCCCAATTCCCAACATTAGTATGCGACGGATAGCTCAACCACTTAAAAGTTATCGCCCAGTTAAAACATGCTAACATGGTTAACTATACGTGCCTGCTGGAGAGACAACACAAGCTTTAATGGCAAAGAACACAGAACATTTAGTAACAAGACACACTCAGTACCCCTTTAGACCCACAACTAGTTATTACAACCTAAAATGGAAGTAAACGGAGCTCTTTGTAATAAATTAATGTTTAAAAAGAAAGAAAAATGAATATACCATATTTTTATTAATTAATTATTCAAATGCAATTTTACTTTTTTTAATATAAAGGTGTATAAACTCAAAGGTGCACAAAATGTACATAACAATGCATGAACCCATCACTCTGTGGATATAGAGAACCACTTCAATAGGCAAGGTCTGTGACGAAATGATGTCATTCTTTAAATCCCAAATTTCGTATTTTTTATATACTTAAACTTTGATTCACTGAAACCATCCCCTAACACATACTTAAGTTTCAAATTATCATACACAATTCGAACAGTACCATAATCTCAATTACCACATAAACATCATTTCCAACATATCCCTATTTCACACTCTACAACAGTATTAGACATCCACTCACATGTCAAAGTGCAGACCTTAAAAAGCTCCTCACTCCTTGCTTTGCCCTAGTCAAAAAGTAATCTTACGTATTTTATTCTTGAAGACGTGTCATTAAAAAAATTATCACTCTTTTTATGCGTAATAATTTCAAAGTAAGTGTAAGTATTTTGAAAAAAAATCCACTGATCGACATGAAAAAATCGAAAAACTGTACAACATTTTAATAAATAAACTAAACAAGAACACCATAAAAGAAACAAAAATATAAAATTTAGTATTATAGAAGGTCTATGCGTGGTCTAGGGTCACCTTAGAACTTATCGTTGTTTTTTTTTAAATGTAATATAAAACTAACACCCATTATTAACGTCTCAATATTAGTTACTGAATTATCTATCAAATATGAAGGAATCAAGTAATTATATTATTATTGTTTTATTTTTAAAAAATGTGATGAGTTATTGTCAGATACGCCGATTTACAAGAGGAAGCAATTATTTTTTATATACGAGTATATTAATCTAAAGGGAAAATATGGAATAAGTATAAAAACAAAACTTATACGTGTATAGTTTAGATAAGCTCTTTTACTCTTAATTAGACATAAAAATCAAGTCGCTCCAAATTTTCTGAGTACATTTACATAATCTTATCCCAACTTCGTATATTTAAACCAAGGTTTAAAGTTAAACTTGGAAGATATTTTTATCAACTTCCTGTAGCCCTCTCGAGCACACAGCCAAATGGACCGAACGCTGTATTCATTGTCCTCTTTTCACTTCCTCTCCAGTGTAGACGATGATAAGAAAACTTGACTCATATATTATTGTATAGCTCAGAAGCATTAAACCTTTTTCGTTTAAAAGTCAAAGGTTAAGTTTTTCTGACGAAGTTACTGACTAAAGTAACTTGTCAAATACTGAGGTTTTTTTTAAAAGCAAAAAATATTTTTTCTTCGAAAATCTGATTCAATTGGCACAACCATATTTTTTTACTTTAATGCTTACAATAACAGGGCGTCTCAAAAATCAAATCACATTTTTACAGCCCACAAATAAATTTAAAAAGTATTGGTGTAACTAAATAAATACTTTTTATCGTTTAAAGTGTAACTAATGAAAAAATATGGCAGTTAAACCATTTTTGAACTTGTAGTACCGGAACTTTAAAGCATCACGATCATTTTTTTTCGAAAAGAAGTAATAACTTTTCACGATAACGATATTATAGATTATCTGTTAAAGTGAGATATTAAAAAATAATGAGAAAACATTTCACTAAAAAAGAAAACAAAAAGCAATCATTGTGTTGTTATTGCATCCATTTTTAACTGAAAAAATAATAATTAAAATCTATGCCTGTTAATACATTGGTCTCAAACTGTTGGACCGCATTCGGCTTACGAACTATCTTACGCAAATTGTTTTCCAAATCATAAATTAGCCTCAGTTAATGAAAAAAAACAGAGCTACTATTACAATAGAACTCCAATAGTTTTTTTTAAATGTAAAAGATTTTGGATTTGTAATGTTGATGTATGATAAGCACAAATCAAACAAACACAATATTCATTGTTTTACGTTCTAATTTTTTGTCAAACAAACAAGTTGTCAGAAGGTTTATGTTAACAATTTTGTCAAACAAACAAGTTGTCAGAAGGTTTATGTTAACAATTTTGTGGCTATCTTTTTATTTTGAAATAGTATTATACTTTTAATATATTTCTATGTATTAATTTAGTAAATGGAAACATAGGATATGAACAAAGTAAATGAGACATTAAATCACATATACTCGAACCGCAAAGTATCAAAATTTACTAAGATAATAGTACACAACAGAATTTTAGTACCAACTTCTATGTATGGGAGTGAAACGTAGACGCTGATAAAAAATGAAAAGAGCAAAATAAATGCTATAGAAATGCGTCACATGAGATGACAATTTATGACAATACAGAATGAAGAGAAAAGGGGGATGTGGACTTAAGGCTACTGCGTTGAGTAAGATGAAGAGCACTTTAAGATGGTTTGGGCCAGAAGACCGAATGAATGAAAAAAGACTTAGAAAACAAACACACAGTGTTAATGTGAGAGGAGAGCAAAGTTGATGAAGACCAAGAAAAGTATGGTTGGATCAAGTGTACATTTTTAAAGAAGGAAATGTAAAAAGTCAGAGAAATCGTAGGAGTTTTATAAGAAGGTGTATGGATGTAGACGATGCAAAAAGGGTGTGTCGCGATATGAAAGTCTGGAGCTTCGTCTACCCCAACAGAAAGACACCGTGGTGATAAATGTGTATGTATGTTTATTAGTCAATGCGAAATGAGGCGTTTAACATTGTCAATGCTTGGTTTTTATTCCTATATTTGTCTTACGAATCGGGTGAAAAAAACCTAGTGTAAACATTCGTTATAAGGTTAAAATATTATTTGTACAGGTATATCAAAGTAACGAATAATGAAAAAAAGTATTGACAATCAATTGAGTCAATAAAATTAGGAAACTGTTGGTCTAAAAAGTAAATATTATACGAAAAAATATCAAGTCTGCACTAAACCGCCACAAATAATACCAAAATAATCTAAAAAAATCAGGTTTATCTCAAAACAGTAAAAAAATGTTTAAATTTTAAGAGACCGCATCCGGCTCGTGAGCCGTCTATTGTGTATACATGTATTAGAGAGAGCTTTTGTTTTCAGTGCAAAGCTTTACGTTAACGCGAAACATTCAGACGTTAAAAGGGTTTCATAAAAGACAATAGGAGTCTTTGAGATGACTCAAATTTCGGACCCCTTTTTTGAAAACTTGCAAAGATTTCTAATTCAGACAGGGTCTGGAATGAGGCTGAGAATAAAAGAAAAAATAAAAAAAAACCTTGTGTCTATCACTTTGAAAATATTATGGTAGTTCGGTTAAAAAACAGAAACTAACAGTCAGAACTTATCCGATGAAGGAGTAAGGTGTCCTACCATCGGACCGAAACTCCGAACAAGCTATCCATCACTTGGGTTCCCAAAAATATCTACAAAATAAACGAAAAAATTGCAGAATAGTTAAAGACACTTTAAAAAAAGTCTTAAAATACTAAAAACTCCACACAGACATAAAGCCAAGACTCAACCTGGTTCTTTGTAGAAGCTGTTGTTGAATGGTATCGTCCACCAGCTCCCATTATTTGGAATGATCTTAGCAAGTGTTCTGCCATTGAGTACTTGACACACACCATGAATCGAAATCATTCTGAATCTCATCATAAACACTATTCAGTTCAGTTCGATTCCTAAACTACTCATGCCGTTATCGGGGATAAAACAAGACCCCATTCAGCGCGATCTACATTAGAAAATCGAAATCTTCCACATTTTTTATGAGCGCGACGTCACGCGACGACGAACTCCTCCAGTGGTGGCATACGATTACCATAGTGTGAAAAGAATAGTAACGATGAATGACTGAAAGTCAGAGGAGAAGGAAAATAGCCCACAGAGCAATAACTGTACTTATAAAGCGGTTTAAATTACAGCGTCTTTAAAATGAGATTTATTTTGAACCTGAGAAAGTACGAGTACGATCATATAACATATATCACTTCATACCAGAAGGCGCTGAACTGGTTAAACGAGAGAATTAGACATCAAATTCACATACTTTCCCAATTGTTTAATATCCTTAACTGTTCCGCCACACCCTGTTATCTCGGCAAAAAAATTCTGCGTCTTTCCGAGCGTGGACTTGCGCCGTGCTCAAATTACGATTGATTATTGACCTTCCCAGTCCACCACTTTCTTTTTTACGTCGTCTTGTATGTCCGTGTAGTGAGACTCTGGAACCAGTTACAAATCAATGTTAGACTCGCTCCATCCTTGGCATGCTTTAAGAAGCGACTGAAAAAAATCTTTATTTCTAGTTAGTAATAAACGTGTTTCATTCCTGATTTTTCTTTCCTCTCCACCATCCCTTTCTTTTCCTTTGATTGATGATATCTCACATTTACTTTTATTATGTAAACGTTCATAAATTTCATAAAGATTTATAATTATTTGAATATTTTTTCCGACCACGTAACTTCCTTTATTTACTGTTAGATTGCCGCCCGGCGATAAGCTCGCCAGATTGTTTTTACAATGAAGTGTTCAAAAATCGAAAGGCTTTGCAAGTCTAAAAAGCCTAGCTAAATTACAGTACTTGCCAAGAATGCAGCAAAACTATCCTTCGACACCACTTGATTGGATTCACCAATCGGTCCGAAAATGAACCAATGCAAGACTAGGTGGAGTTCCTTTCGGAGGTTATTGACTCGATTAGCATCGCAGTATCATAAAATGTTAAACTGATAAACATTGTTTTGATACATAAAGAAAGAACAAAATAGACTTATTGAAGAAAAATTCATACTCGATATTCTCAAGATCAAAACTCAACGATTGTTGCATCAAAACAATCCTTAGAAACTGAAAAGCGTACAGAAAGACTAAAAGTAAAAGTAGTATGTTTTCATTGTACTTGTAATTAATCATCATTAGTCGTTGCAAATAAATTCACTCAATTTATATGCCGGAGCGTTGAAACATAAGTAAATCATTCAAACGTACGAGTATATTCCATTTATTTTTCGTTAAAACAATGCAACCAAATTAATGAACCCTTTTGGAAAGAGCAGATCGAAAGTAATTACGAGTATTTTGTCAAATGGAACGGATTTTGATGCTGTGAGGGCGGTTAATCGAGATTGCAGTGGAATAATCCGAGTTTGCATGCTGCCGGAACAGTGACGATGTATACTCGTATATGTATTATGTTTGTGAGTTCTATTTGTACTATAGAGAGAGTGAATAAAACAGATTTTGCTAAGTTACGGATGTAACGTATATTTTCATTAACTATTAAAAAGTGTGGGACGTAGTGAAAAGAATGGCTTGGTCGAAGTGATAATGCACGTGCCATATTGTTAGATGGACCAAGTGCGTGTTGGAGTGGAATTCGAGAGTCACCAAAACACCATAAAGAAATCCTCCAGCACGATGAATGAATGATAGGTGGGAAAAGAACGCACAGCGCCAGGAAGAATGGAAAATAAATGGGATTGTGGTTGAACTGTAGATATATGCTGGAATGATGATGTAGAAAAATACATATTTCAATAAAAAATAGGTTCCAAGTTTTTTATTTCAGATATAAATCAATATATATACAATCACGCCGTATTCCTGTCCAGGTAGGCAGAGAGGAGGGAGCAACACATTTTCTGGTCGCAACACACATATTTCGCCTCTTCTACATCGATACATCTCACACAGCTCCTACGATTTCTCTGACTTTTCACATTTCTTTCTTCCCAAATACTAGTATCACTTACTCGATCCAACCATACTTTCCTTGGCCTTCCTCTACCACGCCTCCCACTCATATATGCACTGTATATAAATGCTCATTCGAACTAAATATATTTCTTAGCATGAAAACCGAACTGACATTTTTTTAAATGAAAAATACACATGGTTAAAATCAAGTTACCCGTCTGCATTATTTAAACAAACTGTCTGACACAGTCTAATGACAAAATGAGGAATGACACTTAATTTGTATTGTTAAAATTGGAATTCATCTATACAAATTTATTTATTTATTTAACGATTCCCTGGAAAAATAATATGGTGGACTTATTGCCAGGTGGCAATCTCTTTCAACCAACCAAACAAAATTATATAAAGGTTGTTACACAGTTGCAAAAATTATTGAAATGATTATTCGTCTGCACGAAATTTATGCTCAGTATACATAGTAAAAGTGGGATACCATCAATCTAAGGAAAAGGAATGGAAGGTGGAGAGGAAGGATAAATCAGGAATTAAACACGTTATTTTACTGACTTGAAAGAAAGAGTTTTTTCAATCGCTTCTGAAAGCATGTCAAAGATGGAGAGAGTCTTACATTGGTTTGTAACTAGTTTCAGAGTCTCACTGCATGGGCAGTCAAGGACGACGTAAAAAAGAAGAGCAGTAAACTGGCAAGGCCAATTAACAATCTGTTTGAGCGTAGTGCAAGTCTATGATCGGGAAGACGCTGAACACTTTCGGCGAGATACGAGAAAGCGGCGAAGTAATAAAGGGTCTTATACCATACATTAGATACAGTATGTGAATCATGCGTCTATTTCTGACGTTTAATCAGTTCACCTCCTTCTGCTATGGAGTTATGTAATCGTACTTTCTCAGGTTAAATATTAATCTAAGACAAACATTTTCGATAAAAATGGCGTATGTGTTCGGAACTCGAGGGTGTTTACCAAATGTTTGAAATTCGTTAAATCTGTTTCAGTTCTGAGAGCACTTTTACAGTGAAATTACCCGTGCTTCTAAAATTATTGAATATTTCAGAATGTATTTCATAAATATTATATCAACTTAATAAAATACAAACTGTATTCCAAAATATACTAACTCGATCTAAAATTATAACAACTTGGGTGAAAAAAAACAAAAGCTTATATTCTCGAAAAAGTGGAAAATATTTTATTTGAATCACATATTCATGAACATGAGCATAATAAAATTCTAAAAAAAAATACCAATAATGTTAACATTGAAGATTTGAATATTGGATTTCAAGAAAATATGCCAATAATTCATGAAAAACCCCAGATAAAAATGACTAAAATTGATAATTTTACTAATATCACATTGACGTACGTTGTCGAAAATAGACGGCCTATACCAAATGTTTGAAATTTGTTAAATCTGCTTCAGGTCTGAGAGCACTGTTATAATGAAGTAAGATCGGGTTTTAAACGTCATGAAAAACTACAAAATGTGTTAACAGACCCATTAACGAAAAAATCCTTTAGCACAAAATAAAACACATGTCCAAAAAAGGTTTTAATAAAAAAATTGAGATTCAATTTTCAAAAGAACATATTATTTTTTGTACGAAGTTTGACATATATAACATACAGAATACACGACGTAGCTAACGAATGAAAAACATTGTAAAATCAATTCCCTAACAAATTGAAAAACTATTTTACACAAAATTTCAGCGTATATAGTATTTCGGTAGCGTTAAACTAAAATCCCGCTTCGGAATATCCGGCACGAAATGAATACTAAACATACGTAAAATACGCGAATAGCATCCCACTATTGCATCCAGGCTTTTGGAGACTATACCAAACAGTTTTGAGTTTTATCCGAGGGGCTTGCATCATGGAACACCATCGCGGACGTTTAATTAAAAGCCACATTCCTTCCGCTTGCTTGTTCGGGAGTGCAGTCACGCCCACAACCATTATACATGCAGGATTAGATTTCTGTCGGATTCCTAATGACAACATTCATATTTCAACATATCCCAGTTGAATTACCCTGGTGTCTGATAGTTTTGACTTATTTCCCGTTCGTGTTGTAATTATGTTTGAAAGTTGTACAATCTTATAGTTTAGTCTAGAGTTAGAAACATAATAGGAAGTTTACATTACTTTCGGTGAGTTTGTCTGAAGTCAATTTTCTGATACTTTGTACGTGTTTTGCAAAGTTGTGAATTTGATTTAAACATTAAGTTATCCGAATACAGCGTAATTCTTAATCTGTATAGTTTTCAAATGTACGAGTATATACAAAATATTTTACTTAGTCCTTATTACAGTATTTTGGGCCAATAATGCAAATAGAAAAAAATGAAATTATTCAACTGATATTGCAGGGGAAAATTTAAGACATAAGAAATGTAGCAAAAATACGTATCTTCTGGTTGAACAACTTACGGAAGTGGTTTAATAGTGATACATCTTTGTTCAGAGCAGCTGCCTCAAAAGTTAAGCTATCCACAATGATCACCAATATCCGAAGAGGAGATGAACTTTTCAGAATTCAGTAGATTATTATTTGTAGATTATCTCCGTTGTATTTTTTTTTACATTCGCATATTTTTATTTAATGGTATTTTTTGATATTTTTAAATATTGTTGGTAACATAACTGACTTTTCGTTTCGCCAAAACGATGTAATGTGTTTTTTTTTTGCTTTGACTGCATGCAATTATATTTCCTTTTCCAAATTAATGTCTTTCAGCCCGCCAGATGAATCATGTGTAATCATCTTCACAAAAGAATTAAAATATAAATCATAAAATGACGCCAAAAGTGACGACTAGTTTTGTTCGAGTACTGATTGCATGTTGATGGCGATCCCGTGTTGTTTAAATAACAATTTATATTTATAGGTTGCTCGAAATTTAGTTTCGTATTTTTCAGATATACATAGTTAGGACAAAAAAATCTCACTCACTTCATTCCATGTACGCAGTGTGTATATTTATACGAAAGGTAATAATTTAGCGTAGTTTTCGGCCATTGTTTACTGAAATTCCTTGAGCATTAAATATTTTAGGCGTTTTTATAAAGATGGAACTAAATAAGTGGTATTTTCGTTGCTTGATGCTTTTTCACAACCGCAAAAAAATACTACACAAAGACATAAAAATATACATGTACATGGACACGATGCATCAACCGATCTTGTGCGTCAAATGTGGTTTGAAAAATCCGTAATGGATACGATACTCAAAGATGGTGCTCCTTTGGAAGGCCGATTACTACTGATGACAACCAAATCAAGGCTTTGAAAGAAATAAAAGAAATTGACAATTGTACATATTCGTAGCGTCGTTTAGAGAACAAACTCTCCTTAAGGGCGAAATTTAAAATAACCGCAATTCTTCGACACGAGAGATTGCTCAAATACTACAAATATTAGCAAATTACAGCACAATTTATAAAAAACATGTGTTTAATTTGATCTAAAAATACGAAATAACTTTCCGGACAAAATATATGGTATACTTAAATTATTGTATTTTTGTGAGAGTGCTGACGTGTGCATATTTCTGGTTATGTGTTGATTTTGTGAGAGTGCTGACGTGTGCATATTTCTGGTTATGTGTTGATTTTGTGAGAGTGCTGACGTGTGCATATTTATAGTTATGTGTTGATTTTTTTTATTATCTCTTATCATTCCTTTTTAATGTGATTGTTTAAGATTGTTTGAAATATTCTTTGCTTTTATGATAAATGAATCACATGTTGCTTATTTTTTTAATGTAAGGTACAATGAACCACTTATGAAGGATATTGAAGATTTTGACATCGTCATCAATTGCTACAGATTTGGGAACTTATGGCTTTGTCTATTAATCTTCATATTTTTTATAAATTGAAAATCTCTTAAATAAAAGTCTGCAGAAAATGAAACCCGCAAATATTCTTGGAACTTTGATCTTCTTGCTATCAGAATTTAAGATTTAATCTGCCAAGACAGTATGCTTACTGAAGTGCACACAATAAACAAATACACGAACATACGAATTTCATCAACATAATAACAAACATCACCATCCATCACGTCCTTACACCTTGTCTCATGCATGCTCCCCTATTTTAAGATAATTTATTTTTCCCTCTTTCTAAATATGATTTGATTGATTACGTCACATCGTATCCAACTTCTCGAACTTTCTACACTACTCAAATACATAGCTCATGATTAATTTTCCACTGCTGACATTTTGCTATAAATGTGTGGCGGAGAAAAACCAAATCCAATACAGGCTTTATTTTAGTTTAAATAAAAATGATATAATTTTAGAACAATGAACAGGAATATAACATAAATGAACACATTTCAAGTTCCTGGTCTTACATTCAATTATTCACATGTGTTGAAACGTTCTTTCGAATTAAATTTAATAATTGTAACCACTTACCAAGAAAAATGTACATTAAAAATCCCATAAGCAGGAATACTCGTAGAGTTGGCCATTAAAAGTCTTTCAAAATTTATGAGTGTTCAAAAGATACTCACTTTTTAAGTCGGAGATTTTTATTTATTCATTATATTTATTTTTGCGGTATTCACACTGTATATAGATGTATTTTATATTTGAAATATATCACAGAATACCGTGAAAGGTCGTACAAAAATGTTTTCAGAATTAAATTTTAAAATTTAAATTTAAATGTGTGGGTGTTGTATATTATAGTATATAAATTCTTAAGATTGTTCAGATATATCGAGAAAATGAACTTAAAATAAATCCATATATCTCTAATATTTGATGTGCTGGGAAGTGGTATATCGAGGAAAAAATGGAAGGATATATTTGGATAAATTTTAACTGAGAGAAATATTAAAATTCTAGGAGACAAAGGCTGTTTTTGTGCATATGAAGACGAGAAGATTTGTTCTCTCTGTCTGCACTCAGAGGGATATAGTGTAACACTATACTTGTATGTATTATTGAAATAACCAAAATAATATTTTTTAACGAAACACAATTATCTACAATACATAAATTATAAAACCAAATAAAGGGGATTACGTATTCATAAAAAAAATTCATCTTCGTTTGTCAATAAAAACCCCATTGTTTGGTTATTAATTCGTATACATTTTTTTTAACTATTTTTTTATTTCAATTTAAATTACGAACTCCGCAGCCTGCACATAGTTGCAAAGATGCTGGACTTCTACTCAGGGGTTCCAGGATCGGTTTCCGAAAGTACCAAAATAAAGGGTCCAAGTCTAGTAAAAAAGTTCGTCTCGTAGCAACACTTCCGTGCGTTAGACGTCTATGCGTGTTGTTGCAGCTTCACGTGTAGTTGTATTGTCAACATGTGCAAAGACGGACTACGAGTTAGGTGTCTACCAAAGCGATTATAAAATCCTAAGCTCGATTAATGGGGGCGAAGACAATGTTTCCATCGGCTACGCTTTTCAATATGTCGTATGTCAGTTTAGATATACTGAGGAGCAACATATGAGTGAATAGATGAACTACTAATATGACCGCAAAATCTGATAATTTATTTAAACGACATGTATTAAAACCTTTGTAGAGAAAGTTTTACACAAATTACTAATTACACGCATTAACAACCCGTTGTACACTTTCTAAGATCAAATGAAATCTTGTTAACTAATAAGACCCATTAAAATTATCTCACCTGGTTGAAGTCAACCTGAATATTAAGAATCGCCCTTTGAATCCTCTTTGAAGCAGTAATGGGATTTTCGTATAAATCAGAGGTAGTACAACTTTTAATACGTTATGTGTTAATTAAAAAAAAACGTTATAAAACGCAAACGGAAAGTCCCTATACATTATCAGAAGTAGCTAAGCTAGGTTACAATGTTTACGTTATTCACATCACAACATCTATCAGTTCATCACAACTTATCACAAGAAGTGTGAGTACAGTACAATAAAATATTGTACGTGAGAGACAAGTATAATCACCAAACCATATAAAATTGATAGAACTCACTTCAGTCTATAAGAATAGGTGTTGTCATAGTTACGATTTATTATATACGTTTTGATTATTTATGTCATAGTTAGGGTTTAGTATTGTTAATAGTGTTGTTTTTAAATAAGTAAATTATGGTCGTTCGGTTTTATTAAATATATATGAGTGGATCCAAATGAAAGAAGAACAACGTGCGCTGAATATACTTAACTACGCAACTATCGGAGACATCAGCAGACAAAAACACTGAGCGTCACGCTGCATACGCTCAACAAATGCGAAATTTTCGATATGTGCAACAACAGGAACATACTGAAGATGAAGGCGATGAGCGTCGCTCTGTGGTAGTTCAACGAAAGCATTATTTTTGACAAGTTCAGCAACATCAAGATAGTGAAGAGGAAGCCAACGAGTGTCGTGTAGAAGCCCAGCGAATACGCGACTTTCGTCGTCGTTCTGAGAGAAGACTTGAAGTTCGCCATCATGATAACTTATCAGAGTTGTCATGCTGGTAAGCTTCAAGTTGATGAAAACAGGGTTGAAATTCATAACTGTGGCTCGATGAATACTGAATGTCAATTCTGCCATTCTCTCAATTTTGCGACTGCGAGATCTGCCATAAAGGAACTGTTCTTTTTGGAGACGAAAATAAACCATGATGTCAGTTCTCTCAACTTTTGATGGACTTGTTAAACAATACAGATTTTCCGGCTTACTAAAACTTGAATATATTTTTTGCCATTTATATTTTTTCAACCTTTCAGCTAAGCAAATCAATTAAGATCCTGTGATTTTTCATGGGTTACAGCTTGTATTGTTGTAATCATTATATTTTTTATTCGTTAGTGTTTATATTTCTTACTGTACCTAATTTATAAATTCAACCTTATCGTAGACATTTATAGAAAAAAAATATTATACATACATGCAGTTTCAGATATACCATAGACTGTGAGTTTTGGAAATATCTCCCGCGGATTCAAGGGGTCCTACCGTAAGTAGTTAAACAAAGACGGATAAAGTAATTTGTAGCCATGATATTCGTGCGAGAAAACAATATTAACAAAGAATATAGGGAAAAAATGCTATTGTGATTATCTTGCATTACGACAAGATAGCATTGAATGCGAAGAAAGAAGGTATGTAAAAAACACCTTGAAGAAATCATCAGTTGCAATGGTTTGATAAATAGTAATTATGCAATAACTCGTTTACTTGACAAAGAAATTCAGGCCAAAGAAATTAAAAATACACTTCAATTATACTAATTAAGATGCCGTGTTTAGTTGGAAATAAAATCTGACAATACAAACACGCGGTGTGAACAATGGAAAAGAATAGGAACAATTTCATAAAAACTAGTATCATAAACATTCTGTTACATAAAGGCATTTGAACATTGTACAACTAATCACTTAAGTACGTATTTAGAAATTTAAGCTCTACAAAGCATTCAAAAACCACATATTGAAATATGTATGTAAAACAAGTAGAAAATAAGTGACACAATGTATATGTGTATGAACCTTCACATAACACAGCCTATATCCTCTAACAGGGGACACTTGAACAACATATCATGGTCGGTTATGTTGTGTGGTCCTTTTGTACAGGCCATACAAAGATCATCCTTAAAATTATAATTGAATGTAAGAACAATTATCGTCCATATGGAATAATTTAAATACAAGAAATTTTTATATTTTTGTTTCAATATTTAAAAATAAATTACGTTGTAATTACATTAATCTCCGATATACGTGTTTCAGCCTCCTATCTCGATGCTCTCTTTGCGGGAATGATGCCGGGTGATTAAAAGAGCAACACTAAGGGCCTGCCCAGATGAAGCGTTTTACGCGCGATTCGAGTAGTGCGTTTCGAATTATGTTAATTAAGGTAAATTGATCTAGCTTCGCGGTATTAATGAAATTTACGAACATGTATGTTTCTGTAAAATGTCTTCTTCCTCCGTGCGATTGAGTTAGGAGGAAGAAGACATTTTACAGAAACATACGTGTTCGTAAACTTCATAAATACCGCGAAGCTAGATCAATTTACCTTAATTAATTCGAAACGCGCTACTCGAATCGCGCGTAAAACGCCTCACCTGGACAGGGTCTTAAGTTATGTTTGTAATCAATGAGGTGCATGGCCGCACGACACTGGGCATACGTGCGGAAGGTTGTCAGTTCGAACCTCGCGCTTCCCTCGAATAACACAGGTATTTTTTCCGCCTAGTATTCGGGGTATAAGGATGGATACCTATGACTTCGGTCATATCTATTCTTTCCAAAATAAAGGGGAACAAACATATCGGTGTGCTCCGATCGTGCCATTGGATCCAGTACACAGGAGTGCCTGGTGAGTTTGCTGATGTGCAATGGCTCATTCACTTTAAAAAAAACTTCACTGCACACCTTCGTTGCTGAAAAGAAAAAGAAAGAAAGTAATAAAACCTTCACGCCACAGCTTCACTTTCCGACTGAATCGTTGGAATGGCGAGGGGATCCTCGACGACGAGACCCAGCAACGACGCTGACGATGTAATCCATTGAGCCAAATGATTTTTTGAATATATGGGTGATTTTTTTTTGCATTATTTGGTTATTTACTGACGTTTTATTTTTGTTTGTGCCTTAATGTATCTACAATATTTCTATCTTCATTGTTTCGTATAACTTTTGTGACATTTAAGTCTACTTTCTTTTAAATTATGATTTATCTATAATGATAAGGTCTACTTCTTATTTGAACGATCTCTATGATTTATCCTAAAGCCGAAACATTTGATTCAAATTTTATGTCAATTGCTGAAGATAAACAGAATAACGGATAAATAATAAAGACAAACGTGTATGGAAAGGGGAAGTGAAAAAATATACTTATCTGCGGATTTTTTTTATCAAGTCGACTTTTTGAACATCATTATTTGACAGTTCCAAAAGCTTTTCTAAATAAGTTCACAAAACTAAAACTTTCGGTATCATATTTCAACCCTAACTCATTTAAAGTTATCGTTTTATCCTAAACAGCTTCAAAATGAAGAATGATGTGTACCAGTTATTGCCACCATTAATTATGTTTTCAAAGCAAGCCTGAAGAAATTGATGAGGATCTCGCGTGGAAGGAAGCCTGCACGATATGTAGAGGGAACGACAGTGCTTATTCGTTGGGTGAGAAAATTAGTGTTTTATAACCACATCAATCTCCATTTAGTAGTTCCTGAGTTTTTATTAACATTTATTTAGAAAAAGGTGTTATTACACGAAAAGGTCACACTATGTTTGGGAGAAATACATCCACAAAACAAAATATTTCGGTATTATTGTGACATGCAAGTGAAACTCTATTAAATATTATTTATAGTTAAGGCATTAACATTGTGGAGGTTTAAATACATTTTAATTTGTTAATCAAACACTTTTTTGTAATGGTATAACCCTACCGGTTTCAAGGCTATGTGTTTATGGATTTTGTGGGGATGGATAGTCATTTGAATGATTTATGCAACCATGTAACTTGCTTCATTTACTTTTGTCTGGTTGGTTGAAATCGATTGCCGCCTGGCAACAAGCCCGCCAGAATTTATTTGCAATAAAAGTGTTAAATAAATAAATACATGGACAACGTGATAACATTTTGAGTTACGGTTTTAAACTCCGCAGCAATCAGGAAACAATAAAAGTTCTTTAATAGTTTCCGCAAACCACAAAGCCCTTCCCGTTCCTGGACTGCGCCATTTCCCGTTCATTTCTGTCCAAACACTACAAAATCACACAACGCATCTAAAGTATACATACCATCACGTCATTTTCCTCACGGGCTAAGCATAGAGAAAGAGTGCCAGGCTTTCCTATTACGACAATCATATTTCGGCCTCTTCCTCCATACCATGCACCTTCTCATACAAGTTCTATGATTTTTCTGACTTTTGAACATGTTATTTTGTCAAAATATCGTTCACTTGATACAACCATACCTTTACTTGGTCTTTCTCTATGCATTCGTTCATCGTGAAATAATCTCCGAGTGCTCTTCTTCATCTTACTCAACACATGAGCATTAAATCCACATTCATCCTTAGCCACTTCGTTCCGTATTCTGTCATAAATTATCACCTGTATTCTCATTGCATGTACGAGTATTTCAACAGTATTTATCGCTCCTTTCAGTCTTTTTTGATGTTGCCGGATTTCCATTCGCGGTATTTTTCCTTACATTTCAAGCTCGTTAAGGCCGGAAACCTTTCGGATATTAGTCGTATGTACATGAAACTAAATCTTAACAAATAAAATACACAAAATTTTGAAATAAATATAATGAAAATCGATACTCTGCAACCACAACTTAAAAGTTAAAAATTGTCACAAGAATTTAATAATATAAAAAACAGAATATATATATATATATATATATATATATATACATATACATATTTTATTTATTTATTTTTATTTATTTATTTATTATTACACATGACAAGAAATATACACAATTTGAGAAAAAACAACAGGTAATTTGATTTGGACGTATAATTTTAATGGATCTGGGTTTGTTGCCTTTCATTTGTCGTATCCCCAGTAAACTAGGCTTTTGCCTGTATCTCACTGAGGATATTTAGCATGAAAAAATAAATCGATACTTCTTTCCGATTTTATATACATATACATATACATATACATATACATATACATATACATATACATATACATATACATATACATATACATATACATATACATATACATATACATATACATATACATATACATATACATATACATATACATATACATATACATATACATATACATATACATATACATATACATATACATATACATATACATATACATATACATATACATATACATATACATATACATATACATATACATATACATATACATATACATATACATATACATATACATATACATATACATATACATATACATATACATATACATATACATATACATATACATATACATATACATATACAATATACATATACATATACATATACATATACATATACATATACATATACATATACATATACATATACATATACATATACATATACATATACATATACATATACATATACATATACATATACATATACATATACATATACATATATATATATATATATATATATATATATATATATATATATATATATATATATATATATATATATATATATATATATATATATATATATATGTTTATTTTAGGTTTTCAGTTACTTCGCGAACTGTAAATATATATAAATAAACCTAAAATAAAACCTGAAAACCTAAAATAAACATATATAACCCTTCGCTATAACCAAACAAAAAATCACATATATATATATATATATTATATATATATATATATATATATATATATATATATATATATATATATATATATATATATATATATATATATATATATATATATATATATATATATATATATATATATATATATATATATATATATATATATATATATATATATATATATATATATATATATATATATATATATATATATATATATATATATATATATATATATATATATTATATATATATATATATATATATATATATATATATATATATATATATATATATATATATATATATATATATATATATATATATATATATATATATATATATATATATATATATATATATATATATATATATATATATATATATATATATATATATATATATATATATATATATATATATATATATATATATATATATATATATATATATATATATATATATATATATATATATATATATATATATATATATATATATATATATATATATATATATATATATATATATATATATATATATATATATATATATATATATATATATATATAAATAACATATATGTATGTAATACTAAAATATATAAAAATATAAAGAAAAAGATAATTTCATATCAGAACGAAAATATTAAGTATTCTGTATGACAAAAAAAACGAGAAAAAGTTGTGCATTATTTAAACAGGGGAGAACATCTAAGGGTTGGGTTATTTGTAACAGTCTGTCTAATAAAACCAAAGGGTCAGGTGTGGGTATTGTATGACAAAGGCTACAGGAAGCCACTGTATGAGCCTGGGGGATCACCTTAATTAAAGGACATGCAGGGTAGGCGATTCCCGATTAGTCGTTAGGTCGTACATTTCGCTTTAACCGCTCCGCCTTTCGTTTAAACCGCGCCACCTTTTGCTAGAACCGCGCTTTCTCTTAAACCATGTCGCTTCTGTGTCGAGCGAATCCACAGGTAAGCGTGGGAGTCTTTGAATAAATAAAACCTTTAGTACGTTTATTTGCACTTTGTGTTAACCTTTTAATGTTCAAAGAATACTAAGACCTCTTAGCACAAAATAAACCGATAATATTATAGTTCTAACATGAAAGTTTCTTTCCTAATTCTTTACTAAAGAATTAATAAAAATAATCACCATCGACGATTTCATTAATTAGGAGCCTAACATTATCAATGAAATTTAAGATACTGTTAGAGTGAAGAAAATAAACTCTAAGAAGACCCTTGTGACTCAGTTGATATGGCGCCTGAATTCCATCCCGGTCGCGGTTCTCGTTAATAAAAAGCATTCTAGTATGGATTTCCCTTAAATCATGTTTAACATCTTTCTGGTTGGTTGGAAGAGATTATCATATGGCGATAATCCCGCCAGGTTGTAGTGCTTTTAACTAAAGTGTAATATAATGATAATAATAATAATAATAATAATACCAAATAGGATTTCTACTGCCCACTGTCCACATAAAGATTTTCATTTATTCATTCGTATGGTGCCCATTAACATATCCAAATAAGCGATGCGGACATGTAGAAGAACGTGGCCGAGTCTTCGGTTCTAGTAATTGGATTTCATATTTACTAGGAGAATTTTCGTCATGATAAGTAAAATACACCACGTCATGATAAGTAAAATACGTCATGATAAGTAAAAAAACTTCACATTTTATTAAACAAAAAATTGAAATAAAACATTATAATTTGTTTTATCAAACACTGTTGATTCCACTTTTTGTAACGGTATAATCCTGCCGGTTTTAAGGTTTTCATCTCATTATCAGGGAAGCACAAACAGTCTTGTTTGTGCTCCCCTGATGATGAGGTGAAAGCCTTGAAACCGGTAGGGTTATACCGTTACAAAAAGTGGAATAAACAGTTTGATAAAACAAATTACAATGTTTTTAAACCTCCACAATGTCAATGCCTTAACTATAAATAATATATCGTCGCCGATATTACGGGAACACGTAATTCGATTTTTTGGTATAAGTAACTTTCTTTATTTTTTGTCATCTCTTGTATCATTGACACATTTTTGCATTAACACATATATTTATTTTCAACGCAGAACGCATTTATTCGTAACTGCAGCCCGGAGATTGCAGGTTTGATTCCCGTTGGAACCAAGATTTAAAAAAAAAAAAAAGGGTTTCAGTCTAGTTATTCACATAAAAAGGTCTCTGTAACATATTTCTAGTTGGTTGGAAGATATTGCCGCATGGCAATAAGCCCACCAGGTTGTAATGTATTCGTTCGTTGCTGGACCTCGTAATCGAGGATCCTTCGCCATTCCAACGTCAAAAAAATTTTTTTTCATTTGGTGAGTGAGCCGTTGGACACCAGCAAACTCACCAGCCACACCGCTGTACTGGATTCGATGGCACACCGAATGGAGAGGATCGGAGCACACTGAGCCGGACAATACTGTCTTCGGTTCTAGTAATTTAACCTTCGGATTAAGAACCACTGAAGTTGGCCCAAAGCTCGCTGTTCGTCATCTCACGTGTGGAAAGTACTACCGCGCATGAAGAACTAACAATACTCACAGACGTCTAGTGCACGAATGTAATTACTAGACGAGCTTATTTACCAGAGTCGGGTCATTTTTTTTATTTCTACGTCCGAGTATCGCCAGGAATTGAACCCGAAACTCACAAGTAAAATTCAAGCGTCTTACCAACTATGCCACGGAGGTTATCAATAACAGAAAAAATATAACTTGAAACATAACACAGTCACCCGTTCTCTGTTGCTATACAGACGTGAAGCATAGAAAATCTATCAAGAAATTTCGAACAGTTATGAAAGGATGGTCCTATAATGAAAATATAGACAAGCCCGTGACGGGCACATCTAGAGACTCTTTGAAATTAAACTGTAAGGAATCAGATGGGTTTTCCGAATCCAGAATATGTAAGAAACAAGGGCCCCAAAAAGATCCGTGCTGGACATCCAGGTTGGAGGTGAAAAGGACCCAGATTGGACCCACAGAAACAAATATACTATTACCAGGTATTTTTAAAGATACAGGGCCAACAATATCTATAAAAATACCTAGGGCCAACAATATTTACAATAAGGGCCAACAATATTTACAATAAATGAATAATTTTCAATATCCTATTGTGATGCCTGGACCAGACAATATACCAACTGAATTTTGGAAAGAATGTGGTGAATGGGGACAGAATTGGCTGTGTAAGCTCTTTAATAAAATATTGGCCGGAGCCTCAATGCCAGATGAATTCCGAAGAAGCTTTCTCCTTCCGTTCTACAAAAACAAAGGAGACTCCAGGAAATGCGACAACTATAGAGGCATCAAGCTAATATCCCACACTATGAAAATCTATGAGCGAATTGTAAACTCGAGAATCAGGAATTTGGTGGAAATACATGACAACCAGTGTGGCTTCGTATTGGGAAATTCAACAGTAAACGCCATTCAAACCGTTAGACTCCTTACCGAAAAACACCGTGATGCCAAGAAAGACCTTCATATGGTCTTCATCGATCTTGAAAAGGCATTTGACAGGGTCCCTAGAAGCCTAATTTGGGCAGCACTTAGAGCCCATAGTGTACCAGAGAAGTATGTACTTGCCATCCAGGACATGTACGATAACGTGACAACGCAAGTGAAGTGCACTTCGGGAACTTCACCAGAATTTCCTGTAAAGGTGGGGGTACATCAAGGATCGGTACTCAGTCCACTACTGTTCCTCTTAATAATGGACTATTTAACTAACCAGGAAATGAAGCGTCTCCTAAAGATCCTACTATTTGCAGACGATATCGTATTAATAAGTGAAAAACACGAAGACCTGCAAAATAGTCTGAAAAGGTGGAGAAGAATCTTGGAGGACAATGGATTGAGACTGAGCAGAAAGAAAACAGAGTATCTGTACCTACCATTCGAGAACACAAATGCTGTCACTCCCGTAATGCAAATGGATGGAGAAACATTACCAAATTGTGACTCCTTTAAGTATCTTGGGTCACTCATCCATAGCGATGGAGGATGTGCAGCAGATGTAGCACATAGAATTAGTGTGGGATGGATGAAGTTTAGATCAATGACGGGAGTTCTATGTGATCCGAAAATGCCAGTAAAGTTAAAAGGAAAAGTATACCAAATGATTGTCAGACCCGCACTCCTCTATGGCTCCGAATGCTGGACGATGTATACCTCTTACTCTAGGCAACTAGAAACTGCTGAAATGCGCATGCTAAGATGGTCAGCAGGTGTGTCCCTAAGAGACAAAATAAGATTGTCAGCAGGTGTGTCCCTAAGAGACAAAATAAGAAGCTCACGCATTCGTGGAAGCCTGGGTGTTACAGACATCAACAGCAAGATGGAGGAGAGGCGATTGAGATGGTATGGGCACGTCGGACGCAGCGCACCCGATCACATTGTGAACCAGGCAATCTCCATGGATCTTCCTCGAATAACAACCAGAGGAAGACCAAAGAATTCATGGGTGGTGCAAAAAGATAACCTGATGCAGAGGCACGGCCTGGGGGACGTAGTCCGGGACAGAAGAGCATACGACCTGAGGACGAGGAGAGCTGACCCCAACAGTCTTCGCAGACAATGAGTTGGGATGGAGCCAGGGAGAGAGATACTATTGTGATGCTTTGCCAACTTCGATCACTTTGATAACATTCAAAATATTTCCAGAGTTATCACAATTATTCAATAAACCTGAACCAATGATAGGTGTTGAAACATTTTAAACAACACTTTTCAGCTAGAGGTAACAGAAAGAATGAATACCTACTGAATTGAAAAAAAAAAACTAACAACGACTATCGTAAACAAATCAACTCACTTAATTAGCATTCCATCAAACCACAATTAAATACGGTTGTGATGTAAAACCGATGAGCCGAATAACAAAATACTTGAACGAAAACACGTGGATTCGTTAAACGAAAATACCATTAATTTAGGATGAGATATAACAAAGTAGTGATAAATTCGACGGCACATCAAACCGTAGAAAACATTTCATTCTTCAGCGGTTTGCTTCATCATCGTTTACAGGTCAATTGTTTTATTTAATTAATTCCATCAGGTTCATCGTCGCGTTGTGATTGTTTACCAATGAGAACTTACAAAGGATAAAGTAAATAGTACTTGACTGTCCTACAAATGATACTATCACAGAAACGGAGAACTTGATATGTAATGATGAAAGCTTTTTGTATCGTTTATTTATGTTTTGATTACCTTTTTTCTATTATTTTTAGTGATGCTTTTCCATTTTCCTTTACTCTTTGTAAGTGATGTTTCTGCCAACATTTTCTCTATAAATAATCGTTTTTAATAAAACGCTGCCATAGTATTAGTATGTTCAATATTTTAGAAAAAAATTGAAAGTTTAAGTTAAAAAATTTAAGTTAAAAAAAAGCTAACATTAATAGTGAAAATAATTTTTGCTGTGCAATTTATTTTATATTTCCTATTGTTACATTTCAGGAGACAAAAATAGTACTCTTCTTAGCAATAACACGAACAATTCTAAGAAATAATTTACGCATAATGTGTGCTTTTGTTTATTAATATTTTGATAAGTAGTTTTAAATAAAAATGTTCCTATATGTTTTTTTTCATAAAGAAATAAAAAAAAATTAGGACAATTTTTTTTCACAACGTTCTAACTAAATGTAAAGATTTTTAAATGCAAAGCGTGAAAACACAACCACACAAACATTTTCTATTTAAAATTCACGATACTCAAAAGCGATAAAACAATAAATCACATGGAAAAGTTGTAATTTAAACGGGTAGTATTTTTATTTGGACAACGGCTCCAAAAATAATTATAGGTTTGATTGTGAAAACATTTAAAAAATCTTGTCACCGAAGACCACATATTCTTGATTTATACTGATAAAATTACATTTGAAAAATTATATCTTTGATTACAGCATTAAAATTTCCAGTCCTTTTTTAATTTACTCGAGATTGTTGATGTTAATTATCCCAATTTTAATAAATAAATATAGGTTTATTGATAGCAACAAAGTATGAACATATTTAAAAACATTACAAAATCACACAAATATCTCAAAATAAATAGCAGAAAATACAAAATAAATAGAAAACGTCTGGATCATCTCATAACATTCCCCTGGCCGAATTACACCCCACCAATATAGGGCGAGCTCGGCCGCGGGGGCACCATATGTTTTTCAGCCCACACCCTTGAACATGTAGATTAAGAAAATTTGTATTTGAGCAAATATCTGATAAGCGGACATTTGCTCAAAGAAATAAATATTTTCACTTCCACCGCTAGTCGAAGTAAATTTAACTTATGTCATATATCAGGTATTAGGCAGACAACAAAATTATATGATATTAGTGTACTTTTTTTACTAAAGTAATCCTTAGCAGACGACTATGTTTGTCATTCCATTTTGTGCACTCTGAGGTAGCTTATAAGTCCTGAATACCCACACCCGCAGTGTACCATATAGTACATACTTTTCTAGGCGGCATCCTGCGACTAAGTAATGGGCGCACTTTTCGCTTTATGTGTTTACCTTTTCACGGTCGCACCTGGAAGTTTCAAAAACTGTCACTCCTTTAACAACAGTCAGCATAATCGTAAGAACCGTAGCAAGGAATATAAAAAAAAAACATTTTCAATAGTCTTGACAAGAGTAATTGATATATACAGCAAAACACCGTTCATTTACTATCTTAAAATTAACGTGAATCAGTCAAAAGTATCATAAAACAATGCCCGGAAAGTGAAATTTACGAGCACACTGTTAATAGTTTTCAAGTCATTAGTAGATTTTTTACGAGTTTTCTTTCAAAATTAAAACTACCTTGATAAATTTAATTTTCGATTTATTATAATCTTTTAACTTATGTCAGTAAGCCAGTCAATAAACTTTATTTTTTTATGAACGGAAAGATTTTGTGTTCCGAAAGATTTTAATTTATTTAACATTTTCATGAAAATACATCAGGTAGATCTTGTTTTTTTTTCAATCAACCAGCTTATGTTTCATATTTATTATTGGTATCCATGTCCGTGAGTTTAACGAAGTGTATGAAAATATTATAAGAGAAAAACTATAAAAAATTGTAAGAGATGAATCTCAAGGAAAATAGGGATATGAAATGGATATTGTACAAAAGCAAAGAACAAATAATAATTGAAGATAGATAATGCTTATTTAGTTTGTTTTGTTTATTTTTATATATCAATAAAGGTGTAGTACATTTTATTGAGCTAGGAAAATCTTTCCAAAATCAAGCCGAGTGAATCAAAAAAGATTACGTGTAGAGTAATGTGTGATACGTTGGTATACAAAGGATTCTACCGTCATCAGATTCGAGAGACAGTATATGCTTAGAAAGAAAATTGAGTTTTATATATTGTAGATACTGAGGACAGTTTAGAGTGTTCAACACTCCAAAGAGGGATGATAGAACGTGGAGATTTTTTCGCTGTTTTATTTTAAGTCATTAGAGTCTGGCACGATATTCAAAAGTACATTAAATTTTTTTATATTAAATTTTAATCAAAAACAAATATTTTGAAGTCTCCACAATATATTTAACTACTCTACTTGAGATAACTTACTTCCCTTTAGTCAATTAAAGATAAAATACAACTTTAGTTAAGAGAATGGAGACTTAGAAAGATTTGCGGCTTAAATTTGAGATACAAGTATGATTGCGCTAACGCAAAAATTAATTCACAAGGATTGTGAGATCTTTAACGTATCGGAAATAGGGAATAACACAGTCACCCATTTGAACAAACGAAAGACTTGATTGATTAAACCTCGAAAGAAAACGACGATGGTTTGTCATTTTATAAAGGATTAACGAGTAAGGCATTTTCCCTAGACCATTGTGTGATACTTCAAAGCTCGCGATTCCCGAGGATCACAGTAGTGGATTTCACGAATCGCGAACTAAAAAGTTCTCTTGGGCATAAACTAATGTTTACTTGTAGGAGATCACTTGTGATAATATATAAGTGATCAATTAGGCTGTTTTAGATTTTTTTCTTCACTAATTTTCATCAAATAATAAGATTATCTATTTTGTGCTTTGCATGACAAGATCACACAGATTTGCTTCAAATTTTAAAAAAATCCATAAAAAATAATTGTATTATGGACAAAAATTAAACACAACACTAGTAACTGAATAGTTAATCCGTAAGTATCAATTTTTGGAATAACTATTAAAATATAAAATAATCCAACCAATACTTATAATAATTTAATTACCGGGCTTCAACTAATTTCCAAAAGCTACAAAAGTATGTCGCGTGATTGTATACTAATGTCCCATTATATTATTAAATGTATAGAGCGGTATATGATATTTGTAAAGGACTTTATTGAAAGTTAAATGATTAAATTACTATAATTACACTAAATTCCAACTCTAATTTGTTGAAATTAAGAGTCGTAGGCTGCGGGAATCGATTCTCATCGTTATTCGATTCCAATAGAATATTCATCAGGCACATTTCATGACTTTATGTTAGTTCATAAAATATTTAATCCAGACTTTTTGATATGTTTGTATTATAAATATGGATTCAAGTAAGACGAGAAGAAAATGGACGATAAAAAGGAAAAATATTATATTTCAGGTTGAAATAAAAAAAACATAGTTATACGAGTGGTTTTCACTTACTTTGGAAAGTGTGAACGCGAATCGGTGAATTTTGTGTAACACATTCTGAATATTTTTTAACTAAATGTTTTTACAGGCAGTCAAATCGATGTTAATAATATAACGAAGTGTAAAAATAGTAATCTAGTACCAACTTTGATGCATGAAAATAGTATTCTAGTACCAACGTTGATGCATGAAAATAGTAATCTAGTACCAACTTTGATGCATGAAAATAGTATTCTAGTACCAGCTTTAATGCATGAAAATAAAATGTAGACGTAGAAAAAGCCTGAATAAGCCGAATGAATGCTGTAGAAATACGTGCACTGAGAAGAATACACGAGGTTAATATATTAGGTACAGTAAAATAATAAATTGAGTGAGCAGGGATGAATGTGAACTTCAGGCGTAATACGAAGAAGAATAGTCTGAGATGATTTGGGCACGTAGAACGAATTAATGAAGAAAGGCTTACAACACGATATCGTGCAAATGAGTAGAGGGCGTGATGAGGAAAAATCGAGGATAGTGTGATTGGATCAAGTAAATGATATTTCGAAAGAAGGGAATATTACAAGTCATAGAAGACGTAGGAGTTGTATGGATATAGAAGAGGCGAAACATGTGCGGTCTGATAGGAAAGTCTGGAGCTCTGTTTTCCCTTGCCTTACCGGACATGAAAACGATGATATGATGCTATATATTTAGTTAAACTAGTTAAGAAGTCTCTGAATTTGACAATATTTTTTTTAAATAAATGTTAGTTCAAATAACAATACAATAATAAGGCATAAGACAAAAAATAAATAAATAATGTGTGTGTAAAACCTACATGCAATAGAGCATGATTTTTAAATGGTCTCTTAAAAGGACTTAAGTGTACAGATACTAGAAGTGCCGAGATTTATAGCGAATGAATGAATGATAGGTTAATTAATTAATGTAAAGCTCCTGTTTGTCTCTACTTGAACAGCAATATTAATTACAAGACAAAGTGTCACAAAGATTGGTGTATGTTAAGGTAATTGACTTTCGTTTTATACATATTATAATCATTAAGCGTTATTTATTAAGTTCATTGAGCACATTGTGGTTAATTTTCAATTACATTGAAAACTTCCTATCTCTGAATTGTAAAAGGTTAAAAAAAAGATTTTGATCTGTCGTTACATTGCTATGTTACACATATTAACAAATCAAGTACCTTTCAATAAAGCAGTAGGTATAATAACCTTACAAAATCAGCTGTAGCAAATCGTTATAATATGAATATAGTAAAACAATTGTCGATCCCGGAGTGCTGGACTATGGACCGACCTGGAAAGGCATCCATATCTTTCTAATATCTCTGTATTCCTGGTGGAACGAAAAAAGTGATTGATTGGAATAATGTCGTTTGATACTAGCTGTGATTTTAATAATTTAAATGTTCAAGTAAAAATAAAAGACAAATTAACTTTATTCTGGGAAAGCAACGAGAATATCGAATTACACCCGATGTTTTTATTTCCCCTTTGAAAAATATCAAAGAAAATAAATAGGATTATATTAAAAAATTTCTAAATAAAACTACCAAAGTTTTAAGAAAGATACGCATAACAATTTTTTTTAAGAAATACACATACGCTCTTAAAGTTTTAAGAAAGACAAGCATAACAATAAACAAAAAACGATAATTATTGCATTCAATATACTATAGTATACAGGCTATTATCACTAAAGGCAAACAAATTGAAACCCTGTTGAACAAAATAAGAATTCAAATACATTTAGAAGTTTAGGCCAACACTTTCCAAAATTGTACAATATTATGTTTTATTAATTTAAAAAAATAATAATGAAATAGACCATAGTGTTACTTGATTCGTTACTTTTTATATTATAATAGGAATATTCATCACACTGCGGAAATTGCAAAGTCATACAAAAGACCTTCCGCTAAATCTCTTAGATGTGAAATAACGAAGACGGAAAACAAGAAAAACGAATCGATTCATCTGTTTGTATACATATAAGAAAAAGAAGCAAGCGGGAATAATAAAAAGCATTTCCGAAATCATCAATCATTACATAGCTAACAAGAGAATTCTTGCAACGTTGTGAGAAAACTTTCGTTTTCTAGGTTAAGCTTATTCGCTACATGCCATTGTCTACTAAACCTGAGAAACAAATCAAATATTAAACAATGGATTACGTGTCAAGATTATGAGCGGGGATTCCCTTAGCAAATATAATTGAGGAAACTTTGCACGAATAAAATAAATAAAGATAATAAGAAATAAAAAATAATTTATACGCCTGCGTTTCTGAAAAAGATGGATATGATGTCATAAAAACTTATTTCAGAAGCAATGACCTAATTATTTGGGAAGATCAGACATGAAGATGAACAAAATAGCACTTTTCCATGACTCAGGTATTTAAATTCCAAGACCCCTAATCAATTCGCATTAAAGAGCAGTCATTTAACATAACATTGAAATATTTTTTGATTAATTAACCGTGCGTTCTCGGCAAAAGAACAATGCTTATTTAAATAAATTTCTTCCTAGCAAAACAAATATATTGTGTTCGGGTAAGAACAAGTTGAGTTAAAATGGATTCCGATAGTATCATTTAGCATTCACGTTTGGTAAACAAGTTAGATAATGTTTTAGAAGCAAGGGCAAAGAAGAAGCAAAAGGTTTGATTCCTGAACGATTCAATTCTAGACTGGTTTTCTTCTTAGACGTTGTTCAATATGAATTTTTCTTTCTCTATATCTTATGATTCTCTTAACACATTTTTTGCGTGGTAATTAGTGACACAGCAGAGTTATACAAAGTCACCATACGAAAGGTGCAGAAGGTGCAAGAAAGTAATGAAATTTTAATCTCTTATCTTTCGGAAATTTGGCATTGCTCCCTTAAGATTAATTGCTTGCAGAAGTGCAGTAGCTTGTATATTATGCTAATATTTAAGGAATAAATGCACAAGCGTCAACTATATTTACGATGGCTGACAATCATCCTCGGTTACAAATGATTGCTTCACATATCGGGTAGATCTCGTTATGAAAATATTAGTGTTAAATTTGATAGACAAAAGAATATTTTTTGCAAAACTTACTATGTATTCGGTCTGCAGTACGGGGCGTAATCCCTTTCAGCGAACATGAGAGCACCTTCAGCCACGTGATAGTGAAGGGAATCTTTCAGGGGCCAACTCCAATTTGGTTACCAAAATCTGAAACAAAAAATTGATAAAATTAACTACTTGATTTACCAATTCATTTTAGTCACATTAATTTTTATAACTATAATAGTTGATAAAAAAACATGATTACCTCAGTTACGTTGTAACATACGAGTATATCAATAAGTGACCACTTAAAATTTTGAAAGGTTTCTACAATATTTCGATAGTCTTCCTGAAAAAAAATAAGGAGGCTTTTTCGTACGATAGGACTAATTGCTAGATCAATAAGCGACCAAGTTCAATAGGTGAGTTCTTCATATAAACCTTAACAAGGCAGTTTATGCTAAGAAATCAATCTGGAATTTATATTCGAATATAAGAAAATCGAACGCAACTGTACAAAAAAGAAATACTAAAAACACTACATTTTCATCATTGATGATTAGTGGTGAACCCGATTACCGTTGATACCCAGATGTTTAAAAAAGGTTTCCAGTCTGGTTCCCCTTAAGGCTTATTTAACACCTTTTTGGTTAGTTGTAAGAGATTGTCATATGGCAATAAGCACACTAGAAATTACTATATGGAACCAAAGTATAATACAATAACTTCCAACAAGACACTTTTACCATCATGCAATTGAAGATTGTATTTGTAATAAATAGTTTATTGAACACGAATAAAAAAATCTTCTCACACGCTCAATTCTAAAGGTTTCCAAAATAGACGGAAAACTATGACATTTATTCACATTTTTATCGAGACAAGAGGAAAACAATTTATCGCTCTAGGAAAGACATAAAAGACAAGCAACAGGTTTCTTTAGAAAGTAAAATGGTTGTTCGCTCTCGAATTGCAGAAAAACCCGTACAACTTGAAATGTGATATACTCGTACACCACAGAGGTTTCTTCAATCTAGTAAATCACATATTCTCCAACAAACGACTAAAGAAGAATACAGAAATCATTCCGTTAACAAGTATTTTTTTCATACAAAGCAATAAAGGCTATTGTCTTATGTTTAAAATTTTATATTTTTCTATTTTCTAGGGAAAGTTCTTAAATGAGTAAATGCAAAATGAGAATTTTATAATATCATTGTATAACGCTTTAAAGACCTCCGTGATGTAGTTGGTAAGACGTTTGTCTTTGAGTTGGGGCTTTCCGATTCGATTGCTGACGGTAAAAAAAAATATTAAAAGAGTAGTGGTCTGATTTAAAAGTTCATTTGGTAATAATAATAGGTACTTATCCGCATTGTTAGCGTATATGATGATCAATTGCTAATAACGTACCAATTCCAGTAATATTAAACCTGATTAATGAGGTCGAAGACAATAATGTATCCCAGTTACATTCCTCTATATCTCCAAATAACCAATTAAGATAAGTTGAAGAGTCCACACGAATAAATATTAAACCTGATTTATGATTAATGAGGTCGAAGACAATAATGTATCCCAGTTACTTTCCTCTATATCTCCAAATAACCAATTAAGATAAGTTGAAGAGTCCACACGAATAAATATTAAACCTGATTTATGATTAATGAGGTCGAAGACAATAATGTATCCCAGTCACAATCTTCAATATCTCCAAATAAACAATTAAGATAAGTTGAAGAGTCCACGCGAATAAATATTAAACCTGATTTATGATTAATGAGGTCGAAGACAATAATGTATCCCAGTCACATTCTTCAATATCTCCAAATAACCAATTAAGATAAGTTGAAGAGTCCACACGAATAAATAAATTGATTAATTATTTATTACTGTTTTGATGAAACTATATAAGTAAAAAAAAGTCCTATTTATATTTTTTAAGAGATCATAGATATTCCAAAAGATCATAGATATTAAAAAGACTATTATTGACTTTTATAAAGCTTATATTTACTATTTTATAAAGCTAAACCCAATTAAATGCAAAGTATTCAAAAATAAATATGAAGAGTAAAACACAATGAAATGAGATAACAATTCTTTCAACAAAACAACTAATTCCCATAACTTAACAGAGCTCAAAATTCTTTAATTAAAAAGCATTTTCTGTCAAATGTTGATGTCAATATTCGAGGCCCGATTTCAAAGGGACAGCCCGTGAAATAAAGGTAGGGCACTTAACGAGCTAGTTCTACTTATGGCCAGTGTTAAAAAAATGGTGTTTCAAATAGTTGATAAAACCATATAATAGTATAAAACCATATAATTTCCAACATAGTTGGATTAGATGTTACTCCCGTCAGCAATATTAAGATTAAAAAGAGACCCTCACATCCCTCCTCCCATTTAGAAGATAGTATTCTAACATCCTTAAAAAAACCTAGTTTTATGAATAAGGATATTCGTTAACGAGAACAACTATTATCGAAGAAAAGGAACGCTTTATAGTTCTTAAATACGACTCGTAAAACAATTTTCTCGAAGAAAGCAATAACGTCTAAAGCAAAACCGGCAAAAAATTAAAAGATTTAACAAAATTTTCTGTTCTGGACAAACTGAAGGATATGAGTGGTATGTTCGTTAGGTGTTGAGAAAAAGGAACGAATCACTTTAATACACTCGTTGAAATAAAGAGAACTTGGGGCTGAGTTACTTGATTTGTCTGTCGAAAGCAAACGATATTCGTTCAACGAAGCGAGCAAATGCTAGGGTGAACGTTAAGAAACGGCTAATTGTTGGTTTTGAAGTAAATTTGAATTTAAACTGGAAAATTACTCGCTTGACGAATTAAAAAGAATTAAATATACAAACACATCATTCAACAGTGAATTTTAAATAATTGAAAAAATAATGAAAATGCAAGGACAAATTATATAGCACCGTTTAGACAGCAGACTCCCCTCAAGAGCATAATTTTAATGCAAACGTATATATGATAAACTACGATCTCCGTGGCCAAGTTGATAAGATACTTGTTTTCCGACCTGGAGTTTACGAATTCGATTCCCGTTTATACACAATTTCATGAAAAAGGGTTCCGAACTGGTTTTCACTTAAAGACTCTTTAACATCTGGTCATTTTTATCTGAATGGTTGAGACAGATTACTAGAATAATACTTGTGGTAATCTGTTAGTTATTGAAAATAGTATGTATCAAGTGATTGATAATAAATGTTTGTTCCTTAAACCATTCGTATTATCTTAAAAACTAAAGAACTTTTCTAATAAAAGTAATGATAAGAACTGAGATATTCACGAACGGTGTTACGCATGATATTAAAATGCCACTGGAACGTGTTTTCATATTTTTATCTTCATTAAACTTATTTATAACCATAGTTTAATGAAGTTTCCATCCATTAATTAATTTTATAGCCCTTAAAAATCGTGAGCCGTTTTTAATGTGTTTTTATAAGAAACATAATTTTACGACTATTTTAACATTCTCTACGTATGTTTATATTATGTGACTTGAGAGTAAAACGCTAATGATTAGTTAGTAAGACGCTGGACTTCCGCCTGGGGATTTCGGGTTCGATTCCCGATGACACCAAAAAAAATGATACCAGTCTAGTTAAAAGTTCGTCTGGTAACAATACCTTTAAGCGCTAGACGTACATATGCGAGTGTTTTTGCCTGTCCAAGTGCGGTAGTTTTTAAAAGACAGGAAAGTGAACAGTAAGTAGCTTGCTTACTCGAGTAGTTCTTAACCCGGAGTCTTGATTGTAATATTGTCTTCCAGTCACGTTCATCAACGTGTTCAAATTTAAAGAACAATTTTATATAGCACCGTTTAGAGAACAAACTCTCCTAAATGACGCTGTAAACACGGGAACCAATTTATACTAAATAAATACCGTATGGCAGCTATAGCAGCGACCAAACGAATTGAGTAGAATACTTTGTTTGTTCACAGTACAGCCCTGCGGGATCTCTGCCATGTGGCGATCTCCTCTAAGCAACCAGAAAGATGTTTATGAGGCCTTAAATGAAAACCAGACTAAAAACATTTAAAAAAAAACAAAGCAAAACTGGGTTCCAACGAGAATCGAACCAGCAACCTCAGGGTTGGAAGAAAAGCATTTTGACAACCAGGCCGCGGAGGTCTACATATGATATGAAGTCGACAAATGTATTTATTGGTATGGTAAAACTTATATATCTATATCTAAGTAAACTCATCATTTTATAATAATTGATTGTATCTGATGAAGCTCCACATACCTCAACTAAAGGATCTTAACGGACATAAATTAACAATATATTACAAAATCAGATAAAATACATCAAAATTAAAGTCCTCGGTATACACATCTCACATACCATACCCATTTGGTCAAGTGTTCATCTTCACCTAAAGCTTTTTGAAGAGATCGAATTCTGGCACTAGGAATGTAAAATCGTCAATGATTTCACATCTATAATACATAGTTGATTTTAGGTTAACGATTGAATGTGTTAAATATTTTCTTCACATCAGAATGTTTATATAGAGACGTTTTTGAGAATACAGATGTGTTGGTGAAATACCTCGAATTCGTTGGAACATTACAGAGTAATGTTTAAAGCATTTTCGAAACTTTCAAAGTATTTAGTGATTATAAATTAAATCCTTTCGTGTGAAGAAAGAATTTGGGATTATCGTGCATACATTTGTTATTGAATTTAAGTATTAAAAAGAGATATCTTTCGTTGAACATCACTCTACTCATCTGTGTTTCTAAAGTACATGATATTGAAAAAGTTTTAATTTAAATTTGAAAAATTGTCTGAAATTAAACTTTTATTTATTTTTTATTAATATTTTAATAAAGTGATTAGTTCTGGTTCACTCTAAAGCATCGTAACAAACAATAGACAGAAAAAAAGCGGAGCACTTTTTCACTATTCCTAGCATTTTCCTTCTCTATAGTCCATCTCATCAACTCAATCATAGCCAGCCACAACAATATCTAAGAAACGTTTTGGTCTACTGAAAGGTTTACTTCCTTAAAACTTAAGCTCGAATGTGGTTTATATACTTAATGTCTTGAAATGAGCATATATAGCGATAGGTTACAGATATATTCATTGTTTCTGAAACTCCACGTATTTGTTAAATTTGATCTAAACCTTAGAATCATTTTCAATGATCTATAATATTGTACAATTAACAAAAAAATCATACAAACAAGAGAAAAATACTGATTTCGGTAACTCATACAGCTTTTTCTGTTTTTACAATTCCTTGCCATTCTAACTTTCGAAATTTCATTCACATGGTCCAAGGAATTTTTTTCGGTTGTTCACTACCTTGACCCCCAATTATGCTTGCGATATAAATCTGTCAAGTATTTTGTCACTCATCCGTTCAATATGTTCAAACCATCTCGACGTGCTCTTTTTTTACCTTACTTAACATATTTTAGCTCACATTCATCTTCAATGATTACATTTCTTATATTGTCGTATATTTTTATTGAATTACTAATAGACAATCGAACTGACGATTTACAAAAGCGAACCATTCAGTAGACACAAAAGGGTGTGGGCTGACCCTCTCTTGGTGGGGGTGAATCACGATTGGAGAGATGTTATAAGATGAGCCTAGACATTTTGATAGGTTCTCTCTTAAATGTATTTTCTTTGCATTGTCTTTAAATACATGTGTAATTTCAAGACTAATTTGTGCATACTATATTTATTTATTTGAAAAAAAAAAAAACATTCCATGCATAAGAAAATCCGCAGCATCATTGAAAACCCCATTCATAACTTTGATACCTTAAACGCCTCTTGGCAAGTTTCAATGACGGGATAATTTGTATCCACTCAACATTAACTAAAATAAATCGTAATACTTTCTATTACCTTAATACTGACAGTAAATTTAAGAGCACTGCATTACGGAGATAATAAATCGCCATCTCATTGAAGAAAACGACAAGAGAAAAGTTTCATTTCTGAGCGCACTTCAACTGCGGGAGGCTGTAATTTTCCAGGGAAGGGCGTAATCTGCTGCAGCTAACTGCAAAGAGGAAGCGGCTATAAGTAGCCAACGGAAAGTCTACGGAGACACTCCACTAATGCAATACGCTGCAATAATTATTATCCTTGCGCGGAGCCAAGAGATAAAAATGTTTGAATGCAATAGAAGAAGTCAGAATAGAATGCGGAAAAAGAACCTGCAATTTGTTACTTAATATTGTATAATGATGTAAAAAAACAGATGAAGAATTTCCTTTGAAAATTTGAATTCTGCAATTTTAATTAGTGAAGAAAAGGATATCGTTATAATATTCAAGTATGTTACTAGTAACATTCGTCTTTGAAGAAAACTCATATGAAATGTAATTGTTTTTAATATTTTACAATTCGTTAGTTTTAGTACGTTTGTAAGAATATCAATAATTTTTTTCTATTTTTCCAAAGACTTTTTGAAGTTTAAAAAAAACTGACTATCTGCGTGGTCTGGTTGCTAAGACGCTTGACTTCCATCAGGAGGTTTTGGCTTCCACCTTTGATAATAAATGAAAAAAAGGGTACCAACCTGGTAAAATATTTTATCTGGGAACAATACTCGCACGCAACGAGAACTTATGCGAGTGCTGTTGTCTTCTTATTTGTATACTAACATAGCAATTCTTTTCTTATTCATTCTCACGACATGCCCAAACCATCTTAAAGCTCCTTTCTTCACCTGACTTACATCCATTTTACACATTGATACATCAATGTTTTTAGTGAACGTATCTCTTTAGTCAACCTTACTTTTATCTTTGTATTTCCAAGTCAAAGTTTCACTTACACGCATACGTCAAATTATATATAAATTTGATATTTAAAAATAAATTTGAAATATAAATTTGAAAATACGAATTTGACATATAAATTTGTAAAAAATATTAAAAAAATATATAAATTTGAAACACGGTTTTCGTATAAAAACTATGTCTTATATTAATTTTGAACTGAGCTTGCTCTCAACTGAATGAAATTAAGGAGTTAAATAAAAGTATGGGTTAGTTCGATTTTTTTTAATTAACCCAAATAATTTGACAACTTTACCCAGACTTAATTATCATATTAGAAAAACGATTTCTTCCTTGTTTCTAAAACAGAGACAAATAGTCATTTTTCCCAAATTTTATTTAGTCACTTTCCGCTATTTTTCGACAATATCTCATAAAATGAAGAAATTGTTGAAATAAATAATACTTAATGATATAATGAAAAAGGAATAATAGAAATTATCGAAAACCCCATATGTTTGTATTTGAAGACTTAAAAATAGTAAAATAAGATAAAATAAATACAATAAATTTTCTATACATCGTTTTTGGAGGAACTTGTTGAATTTAACGACAAATACCGGAAAACAAAAATGCGAAAATATTATAAATAAAAAAATAATTGTAAAATAACTAAATATTAAATATTTTAAAGAAAATATTTGTACGTGTGCATACAATAGTTGTCAACATAAATAAAATAACAAAGTTGCACCGGAAATATAAATAAAATAAATAAATATACAATACTTTGTTTTCAATAAAATACTTTTTCATTGTCATTTGTTTTTGGCGGTTTTATTTCGACAAGTAAACCATACTTTTTCTGTATTGGAAATGGCATTTACTTCGATTTGAGTTTTGCATGTGAATAAAACATCAATTTCGAAGGTCATGTATGTTACTAAAAACAAAGGTTCAGGCGGTGGATTTTATTCATCAACATCTTCAATCTCTTCTGTTGTCTCATTCGAATTTGCATCCCCTCTATCCTCTACGGGGTGGGTGGTGGAAGCAGAACCGGTAACTAGCACTTAGAAACAAGTACTCAAGTAAAACACGTGCATCTCGAGTGTTTCGCTCATCGTTGACTAGCGCCATTATTCCTGTTTAAACCAAGCATTTATATTTAGTTAAGAAATATGGTTTTACAATTTTGAAAACCCATCGATCGGGTAAATTAGTGTTAAAAGCTGCAATCTTTTAGATTCCAAATAAATCTTGTGGACAATGATGCATATTTTAAGATTGACAATTAACTTTTATGTTAACTGATTAAAAAGAAGAAATTATAACTTAAGCTGTATTTTTGTTAAAGCAGGAAGAAAAAATCAGAATTCTTAGAAATTTATCAGTATTTGTATTAATATCGAGATATTTGTTTGCTTTTGCAATCCAAAAGTTTAATTCACAGTAGGGCCATGATGCATAGATAAAAATGAAGTTTAAATTAGATAAAGACGGGAGCTTTAAGATGGTTTAGACCCGTGAAGAAAATTAATGACGAAATAATGATTAAGCTAGTGAATATGTCAAAAGTGCAAGATGTGCGTGGAAGAGGTACATCGAGGAAAACTTTGCTGGATCAAGTGTACAATATTTTAAAGAAAGTAAATTGAAAAGTGTGAATAGTAGAATATTGTATGTGTGAGTGGAAGGCGTCCGAGAGGAAGACCAAGGAAAGTATAGCTGGATTAAGGGAATTATATTTTGAAAAAAAAAAATGGAAACATAGAAAGTCAGACAAATCGCAGATGTATGAAAAGGTGTATGCATATGGTCGAGGCAAATAATGTGTGTCGAGATAGGAGTCTGGCGCTCAATCCTCTCTGCCTACCCCAACAGGGAAATGGTGGAATGGTATATGTGTGTAAGAACGAGATGTACGAGTATGAACGTGGATGAGACGAAAGTTGTGTGCTTTGATAAGAAATTTTGGAGATGTTACCTTTGCCTACCCCATAAGGGATACGGTGTGATATGTATGCTTGTATGTACGACAGGAACGATCGATGCGATATATTTTTATATGTTTAATATGTAATTAATTCGGGACTGAATGAATGACACATGATAAACATTTCACTGTACTTGTTACTTAGGAACTCGAAAAAGGTTCTAACATAACAAAAAATATATTTCTCATTTCAAAGTCTTGAAGGAGCAGATGACGACGATAATTTTCTCGTCGAGTGTCGTCTGCGATAGTAAACAAAGGAAATGGGAGAGGATAAGAGGGTAAACATCGGAGGAAACTCGTGCAAAGAGCGTCTGCTTCTAAGATTTAATGTCCTTATTAATCATTAATCAAAGCAGGGGTCTAAAATTATTTTACAAACACGGACCGTATTCAGATATATTATAATAACACCATTACTGTCCGCATACAACAGATAAGATTTATATGCGGGAAACGACGGTGACTTCCGTAGCCCAGTTGATAAGACGCCTGTCTTATTAATCAGGGGTTTACAGGTTGACACCAGATACTTTAGTCTTGTCCGTTGAAAGATATGCCAATAAACCCACCACATGGCAATAAGCCCGTCACGTTGTATCATACTAAATACAACGAAAGTGTAATAGAATGCAATACAATAATGGTGCTCTTGCTGAATTTTATCATGATTAGCATACGCTGAACAACCGAGGTTGAGTCTCATCTTCCTCAAAGAATATCTTTCATTTTCTCCTGCCTTATACTCGAAATATTGAAACAGAAGAAATTCAAGTTGTATTCATTCTAAGCGTCCAGTATACGAGTAAATGGTCATATGCGATCAGATTTTATTTAAGGGGTTAAATTGGTGCCGTAACATGAAACACAAAGTAAATTCACTGGGGATTTTCACAGAATTTTAACTCCATCCCAAAAATTTCCACCTAATAAATAAAAGTATTTACAATTTATATAACATACAAACAAATTTAAAATTTACTTGGTCTTTTGTATTCAAAATACGTTTTTTTTTTTTGGATTATGATTTTCTGAAATTTATTTATTTATATGCACACATACATACTCGTACTATCACGTCATCTCCGACAGGTTAGGCAGAAATGGCAGAGCGCCACACTTTCCTAACTTGACACGCATATTTTGCCTCTTATACATCCGTACATCTTCTATTACAACTTTTACGAGGTCTCTGACTTTCTTCGTTTCTTTCCAAATGTCATTCACTTGATCCAAATATAATTTCCTTGGTCTTTCTCTCTCCCACCTATTCACATTAGCACTGTCTATTTGTTTTGTTAACCTATCCTCAATTATTCGTTTCACATGTCTAAATCATCTCATAATGCTCTTTTTCATCTTACTAACACATTCACTTTAAATTAAGTCATCCCTTATCATTTCGATCCGTATTCAGTCGTACATTGTCCCCTCATGTATTCTTCTCATTTTAACTAAATGGTATGGTTTATAAGATATATTATACAAACATTATGATTTAAATCCAGGTGACTATACTTAAGGTTTTTGTTACGGCACAAATGTATTTAAACCTTAAACAAATTCAGGTCGAAAAGGACCATTTTCATTAGACGCTAAGAATTTATAATTCAAAAAATATTTAAAAAAAAAAACAAAATAAATTTTAAAATGGGACCGTGGCACCCTTAACCTCTCAGCCTCAAAAAAATATACTTTCTATGTACTAAATTTTTGCAAAAAAGAACAATTTTGATAAAAAATTTTGTTAAAAGATTATTTTTAAACGACAAAGATATTCGTAGAACTTTATTTCCTTCTCTGATTTTCATAAGAATTATAGCATATTATTTGCACGTTAAGAAGTGACTTGCTGATAAAATAAAACTTAGTTTATGAATCACTATTTGAAAGACAAACTTACATCTGTGAGCAATTTAGCTAAACGTATCTAATATTGGGGGTGAACAATCTGAAAACACCTTGCGGGGCTTATGTTAACAGCCCTTAAAATAAAGGAAACTCGGTATAACCCGGATGTTTTTCTAAGAAGCGCGGATACAATGTTAAGGAAATGTACGGTTTGGAAAGTAAACATATTTCCATTATTAATATACGAGTAATTATGAAGAAAACAATTTAATGCCTCCCAACTATTGAAGGTTATCGAAACAATTTTTTTTCAATTAATTTCAATTAACTATGAAAGTTACCGAGCTTATTGAGTGTCGTAAGAAAACTACATAGTTGCATGTTGATAGAACGAGTGAGAAGTATGGAACTCTCAGGGTGCATTTTTTGGTAATAGGGGGTGCGGCGTGGTTCGGACTTTTTTGTACATGCTTATAAATATCTGATAAAAAAGCAAGAAAGTACACCGAGCATTGTTGACAGAGGAAGTAACATACATGACCGGATGATAAAGAATAAAATCTAAAAGGTATTGCAAATGTTGGAAAGGTATTGCAAATGTAAACATATTTGTGGTGTTGCGTCATTTATGATGAAAATAGAACCTGCATTAGAGTGTATGGTGTGAAAAAAAATTGAAGATGAATTATAGCGCCTGGCAAATAGCTCGTATGAAAAATGGTCTGAGAATGAATATTAAGAAATTCCAGGTATTTTTTTTAATTACAATATGATATTAGCGATGCAATAAACAAAATGAAAAATAATAATGTGAGGTGGTTTGACAAGTAGAACTAAAAAGTTATGAAAGGCTGAGATGGCAAATAAATAATGCAAACGCGAGTGAGGAAAGTAAGACAGGAAGATAAAAAAATGTATGATTGAACCGAAATAATAAAATCTTGAAACAAAGCTTAAAGTAAGAGAAACCGAATGAGCAGTAATAGAAAATGCATGAATGGGGAAGAAGCAAAACTGTATGTTTTGACAGGTTATTTTGGAATCCAGTTCTCCTTGCCTACCCCAACAATGAACCGGCGTGATATTATTCATGTATCAATGTATCATAACTTCAATTTAGTTTAGATTTTAGTATGTCCTTTCGAAATAAATATGATAAAGAAGTGGGAAAATGCAACTATGCTCTAATCAAACCAATTTTAAAAATTGTCTTTCATAAAAGAAAACTTAAATAAATAACAGTTTACAAGTGGATCCTTGGTATAAGAGTGAAATAGTACAATATTTTTGCATTCTACACAAAATGAGCTAATGGGGATTCCTTAAAGAGAGAAGTAAATTTGATATAAAGAATCAAAAGAATTTGAGTGATTTAAAAGAAAGAAAAAGACAATGTATTTTGTTTAGTCCAACACTGTTTATTCTACTTTATATAACGATATAGTCCTATCGGATTCAAGGTTTTCCCCTCATGATCGGTGGAGCAAAAACAAGTATTGTTTGTGCTAATGAGGTGAAAATCTTGAAACCGATAGGGTCATACCGTTATATAAAGTGTTGGACTAAACAAATTATCATACAATGGCCTCAAACCTCCCCGTGTTAATGCCTCAACTATAAATAATATAGAAATAAAAGTTTAGTTACGTCAGGTTATATACAAAATGTGACACTATTTTATTAATTTATTTAACGGTAGTGTTGGCGAAGAAAATACTTAAGAGGAGTCGAATAAATGCTATAGAAATGCGTACATTGAGATAAATACATGGAGTAACAATGTATGACAGAATACGGAAGGAAGCGGTAAGGGATGAAAGAGAAAATAAGGCTGGTGTGTTAAGTAATATGAAGAAGAGCACGCTGAGATGGATTAGGCATGTGGAAATAAGGAAAGAAAAAAGACTAACAAAAAAACAGATACACAGTGCGAATGTGTGCGGAAGGTGTATGAGATGAAGACCAACGAAAATATGGTCGGATTAAATTAATGATATTCTGAAAGAAAGAAACGCAGAAAGCCACAGAAATTGTAGTTGTATGATAAGTTGTATGGATGTGGAAAAGTTAAATGTAGCATATTTTAACACGTTATAATATCATGATTATCAATTCATGTACCAAATTTATATACTCGTAGATTATGAACCACGAACTTTTAGTAGCTTAGTGCATAAACAATACGTTTTCAACATTGAAAACGTGAATCCGATTTTCATTTACTCTGATTCACACACCATATACACTTCTGGGGAAATTTCTGCAAGTATCGTCTTTTACTCGTAAATAGGGCGAGATATCTTTCCAAGGTGCCTCACCCCAGTAACGAGGTATTGTCAACATAAGGCGCATCTCATACCTAGATCGTGTAGAATTAGAAACTGCACAAATTTAAAATCACATATCATCTTTTGCGTATAACTCGAATCACATATTAGAGCACGATGTTGTGTTATAGGAAAATCAGATGCTCTGCCTACCCTAACAAAGAAACGGTGTGATGATATGTATCCTTATTTTTTTGAAAAAAAAAAAACTCAACCTGGATTTAATTTGAGACCTCTACAACATATTTGATTGGGTGGAAGAGATTGACACAAAGCAATATACCAATGAGCCTCGTTGTGCTGTTTACGAGTGTAATACACTTGGGGGTATAATTCCAGACACCATCGAGAGTATCATATTATCCGTTTTTGTTCACGAATATGTAAACACACGTATTATTAGAATTATTTATTATGTAAAAAGTTAATTCTTGTTCTTGATTTGATTAATCCTTAAAATATATGACATGTTATTTTGGTATGCTACAAGTATGTCACATTTCCAAGGACAATAGAGCTTATTCCTATTATGTCCGATCAACAGTTGATTGTTATTAGTTTTTTAATCAGATTCAAGCAATTTAATTTACTCGTTTTCTAAGAACTGACGTCGGTTAAAATCTAATTTTAATAGTGAGATTAAAGAAAACAAACACTAAACAGCCATTAATTATAATAACGATATTCTATGAATAAAAACCAAAAGGTTTTCTTTAATTAACTCCATTTCCACTGACACGCCACCTAAATGAAATGAGGTTAATACGAAGTTATCGAAGAGTGGAACACAAGATTACTCACAAATAAAACTAAAATTTCAAGAGGACATTTTTAGAGGGCGGCCGTGGTCTTACGGCGAGTATTCAAGCTAAGCAAGCAGGTGATCCAGGTTCGAATTCTAGCAAATTCAATTCGAAATTGGTTTCGCTCTTAGCCTTGTTAATTTAATGAAGTTGGCATCGTCACTTTGGATTTAATCTGTCAAGACTGTGAGGTTACTGAAGCACAACAGCTTGCACACAATATACCAATATACCCACGGCCGTCTTCCATCCACAAGATGGCTGACAATCATACTTGATCAAGAGAGATATCCTATCATATCGAAAAGGCGCAAACAATTATTTTTTTGTGAAAATTTTATTTGACGACCTACGTGTCCTGGTTGGTATGACGTGTGTCTTCCAACTCATTTTTTTTTTTAAATCCCAGTCTGGTTTTCACTTTAGACCTCTTTAACATCTTTATTTACTTATTTATTTCATTAAACACTTTATTGTAAAAATAATCTGGCGGACTTATTGCCAGGCGGCAATCTCTTCTAACCAACTAGACAAAAATAAATAAAGGAAGTTACGAGTGCATGGTCGCTAAAAATATTCAAATGATTATTCATCTTCATGAAATTTATAAACATATACATAACAAAAGTAAAAATGAGATAACAACAATGAAAGGAAAAGGAAAGGATGGTGGAGAGGAAAGAAAAATCAGGAATGAAACACGTTATACGAGTATTACTGACAAGAAATTAAGAGTTTTTTTTAGTCGCTTCATAAAGGATGCCAAAGACGGAGCGAGTCTAATATTGGTTTGTAACTGGTTGCAGTCTCACTGCATGGACAGTATAGGGTGACGTAAAATAAGAAGAGCGGTGAACTGGAAAGGTTAATTAACAATCACTGTTTGAGCGTAGTAATCTTTCTGGTTGGTTGAATGATTGCTACTTAGCATAAACCCGTCAGGTGTATTGTATACAACGAAAGTTTAATATGATACAATATTACTATTTCTACAAAATTGATATGTCACTGAGGAAGTGAGAGAGGTGCTTAAGAAACGAAGCAATTTTGAGTGTGAATGCTTCTGTTGATGACTTGTGGAGAGGCTGTGTGCTTTACATCCTAATAAAGATATAAATACGACAAGAGGGGGCAAAGGCGGGATCCTGTTCTCGTCTTTTTAAACGAAAATTCTAAATACGAGAAATCTTAAACATCGAAAGGTGATAGATAAGCTTGAAAGGATGTCTGCTTGGAGGAAACACAATGCCGAGAATCCCAAAATGATTCAGGTATAAGGAAAGCCGTCTTATTTGAAATGCGATATTGCCGATGATAAAATATTACCCCTCGAGGAAAATTTCAAATACCAAGAAAATTCTTCTTAAAAAAAAAAAAAAAAATACAACGAATGATAGATAATCCACTTTGCATTTCTTTTGACCATTATTTTGATAAACAAAGAGTTCACCATATTATAAAACATAAACTCGGTTGCAATAGCTGTTATTATAGTAACGGTACAATATTTATTATTTAATTAAACAAATATCGTTAGAATATTATTTTTCATATATTATTTGGCAGCTGTCACCATTTAATACAATTAATTATAAGAAACACCAATGACAATGGCAAATAATGTGTTCCTTAACACGTTCTCTGCCAACAAGTTTTGTCATAAAATAACTCTGAGGCCAAGTTGCGGTAACATGCGGAAGGGCCGCGTCAAGCAATCCCAGTAACGTTTAACACAGAACTCGTGACTGACAGCACTGAATGGCAAGTTAAAGTAGGTACTCAGTGTCAGCCACTGGTGACAGACATAGCCCCACCCCATTGGAGTATTCCAGAGTCAGTCACCCGTGACTGACAAGGCGGTCAATGTGTTAAGAAGATATGCCTTTAGTGCTAAATTGTAAAATATAAATATTCAAACAATAAATCAATATAAAATGAGTAAGAGAGAATGCTTGATTATTCAATCATTTAAAATATTCATGCTCATTTATCCAATTCACACATAACTCGCTTTCACTTTATACTGTTGTGTAAATTGATAAATTTATTTGTTAATAATAATTAATACAAAGCTTACCGTCAGTAAGATAACTCTGTTCTTATAAAATATTATACCTCATATGCTAGGCCGCTCAGAGAAGGACGAAATCGAAAATTTTAGTAAATTGTAAGTGTGCTTTTATAATACAATTACTAAGAAAGAAAATTAGACTGAAAATAAATGGGAAATTATACTTTGTCCATTTAAGATATTTCAAGACCCTGCGAGTATGTATGCTGCTCTGGTTTCTAAGTTCCTCTAGGGTGATCCTGTTTATTTATGTAACCATTTTAAATTCTTATCTTATAAGTTAATGTATTACCTGTAATTTTATATATCAATATTCTTAAAAATATTTGAGATTGTTTATTTTTTTCTTTGTTTTATGTATATGTTTTTTTTATGATATTATTATATATTAAGACGTGTAATAGTTTCACAAGCATTAGATAAGAAACTTCATTTGTGTTTCTTGTTTCGATAAAACAAATTTATGTGCAAATTACAACTATTCTTTATTATTTACTGGATCATTATAATTTACCAATATTAGAAAAAAGGCACCTAAACCAGAAGTTGAATTGGGCGCCAAAAACCTAAGTAGACCTCTGCCTGCGCATTTTGAAAAAAGTGTATTCATTGTAAGTGTAGATGTAACTGATTTATACATAAATGTTTAAAAAATATTGAACACATATTTTGCTTGTGTTCAATCGCTTCTGAATTTAACTTCATTCATAACATAGAAAGGGAATTGAGGAACGTATTCTGTAATAAGACCGTGGGAAGCGAGGCTCTAGTGAGTTGTTGCGAAAGTGAAGGTGATTTTTTTTTCAACGAAAGGGCAATCATCGTAACGGTTCTTTGAGACAGTAGTGCTCAATTTTTGGTGCACTTGAACCCACAAATCGTTTTGTACAGTGAAACATTTTTTAAGGACAGTATTTTTATTAAAGTGTATGGAAGTTGTAAATAATTAGCTGTGAATAAATATTGGAGAGTAAGCAATGTGGTTATTGAGATAAATAAGAATGTGTGTGAAATACAACTGAAAAACGAAACAAAAGAGCAAGTTGAGGAAATCGCGTGTCTTGGAAGTTGTTCACATTGTACGGCCGCGCAAAGTGCGATATTAGATATAAAATCATAATAGCAGCGGGCAATACAGTAAATGATGAGTTCTACCATGTGTTTTTACCAACTGGAGAACTTCAAAAGAAGCACAACTGGCAGTTCATAATGGAGACTTGGTCCCAACATGAGGATATGCAATTGATATTGGACGTGATAACAAGTGATCAAGTATATAAATTCGGGAAAAATGAGAGCGTTACTTAAAGCATATACGTACCATACATCCAAAAAAAATCGCAAAACAGAGAAATGTTGTATTTCATACAATTTTTATGCTGGATGCATACTGTTGAAAACGACCTGTATTTCTATTTTTCGTAATTTATCATGCGTATAAATTATCCTCGTTAAAATATATATTCGAAAACTCGTGCATTCATTCGGTATGGCAGATTTAAGTGATACAATTCTAATTTTTAATAATCGATGAAATTTCTTGCAAACCTATAATACTCGTATATTACTAATGCACTGAAATAATCAAAACTATAATACTCGTATATTACTAATGCACTGAAATAATTAAACTATAATACTCGTATATTACTAATGTACTGAAATAATCAAAATTTTTGGAACTGACCTGTTAAAAAGGAGATACATAGTTTTATGGCACAAAATAAATAGCACAAAAAAACATAACGGATTTTTACCTTATTCGTACAATTTATTATGTGATCAAAATATAAAAGATGCTGAAAATTGATGAACTGGTTATTTAAAAATTAAATAGTGACACTTGAATTCTTCTTGTTGCAAAATTTTTAATTCTTAATTTATTTTATACCTGTAAACCACAAATATATCTAAATATATTTGATTTATTACTCATAGTTAAAATATTAACGGGATTAGCCGAACAATCAAACACCTCTTCACACCATTTCCCTATTGGGTTCAGTATAGATGATTGAATATACATTCTTTAGCATGATTTATCGCATTTTCACAACCCTTTCACCATATTACATTTCATACAGCCTAATATACGTAAATAATTAATTCTATAAATCTAATTCGCAGTGGAATAATGATAACTTATTTTCTAAATATTTTGTAAAACAAAGAGGTTAATTTAAAATAAAGAGTTAATGTAAAACAAAGAGGTTAAGTTCATTGACGTTAAAGTTTAAAAAAATAATTTTTAACACAATTACGCAGATGTGCTAACCACAGTTTGAATAACTGTGATCGATAGGAAAAAAAGCCATGACCGAAGTGCTCCTTCCTCATTGAGACGACACAAAAAAGTGAAACCAAGAATTCACTCTCCGCATAGTTTTGGTAGACGAATCCAATGGAATTACCGCATTGGTCGAGTTCACTGTAAACACAAAAAAGAGACACAATTGCAAAAGATGCGACTTAATTAACAAAACACACTTTCATTTGAATCTGTCAAATCGCCATATTTTAAGTGAAACAGGTGAAATTTAGATTTGTGAATAAATAAAAAAAATTATTTACATAATCTTATTTCGCTATGGTTTTGTAAAATACAATATAAACAAATTATTTGTTTTTTTTTTTCGTGACATATTACCGGGCGTTTATGATTTTTAAGTGCGTTTAGGAAATAAGAAAGAATTGCTCAATGTTCTTAGGTTAAACAGTGATAGATTGTCTTTTTTCGATCTTCAATCGCTTGAGATTCGGTCGACGTACCTTTGATCATGAGTTACTTCGTAAAACCATAAATGATCTTACGGACTCACCTGCGACTCTGAATTGTTAAAGTGTTCCTTCACACTCTGATGTTGACGTACTCGTATTGGGCTCAATGATGTCAGGACTTGGAAGGGTGGTTATTGAACTGGCGGAAAAATAAGTGTTATTTCACACCACTTACATAATTATACATATTCCTTAAGCTATTAAGATGACTAAAGTGTATATGAAATGAACACTTATAATTGTAATTTCAATCTTCGATATTATAGAAATAGTTTTGTTATGTACTCATTGATTAATTTAATCTAAGTGTTCTATCAAATAATTTATTTTTAATTGAGAGCCTTTTATATACGGCATGAAAACCGCATTGTCTGAGCGCAAAATTGTCTGGGATCGCATTCATGGTGTATGTGTATATTTTTATTCAAGTTTGACCCAGTTACGACAACTAAAACGGCACTGAAAATTTTCAATTCACCAGTGTCAACAACATCGAAGCTGGATCAATTTTTATATTTTCGTCGTTGGATTTATTTTTATATTCGTAATATTCCCAGAGCTGAAGCGCCGGGGATAATCTTATTAAACCAAATTGGAGTTTTTTTTTTCGTTTCGCACGACAGCAAGACTCCACGAGGAATGAAATCATCCAGATTTTTTATATTAAACATATTGGAATGTACCATAACAATTTATTTGAAGAATTCAATTTCAAAACATCTTATATATGTGATACTTGACTACTAGAAATATACTGTATTTCTCTTTCGATGTACACAGTACAACCCGGATGGGTTCATTGCTTTGTGACAACAATTTATTTCAACTAACTAGAAATATGTTAAAGATGGCTTATTTAAAACTTGATTGAAACTCTTTTTAAAAAAAATAATATCTACGGGAATCGAACACGCCATCCCATGATTGGAAGACACGTGTCTTACCAATGCCTCATCGAGATCGAAATATATAAATAAAAAAAAGAAAAGCAGCGTCAAAATCAAAATTCAAAATATTAATTTGTAATTTCGCTTATCAAACCTAATTACCATGATATGTAATTATACCGTATATTGCAAAGTGTTCAGGCAATGAATGATCTTAGGTTGGGAAACATATTCATTCTAAAGCAGAGTTGATCGACCAAAGAGACACTTAAAGACTACAAACTAAACTTTTTTTTAATTTAAATTATCTTTAAAATCCCAGTAAAAAATCGAGAAACGAAAAAAATATAAGTTTAATCAAACGGACAAAAATTGCGGATTCAACACATTCACATTATTTCTCTCAGAAATATTTAAACGCCTTCGGCACACTTGATTTATCGCCAAAGTGGAATTTCAAACTATGAAATTTTCACAACTTTCCGAACTCAAACAAGTTTTCCCACTTATACAGCGAAACACTTACGTTTTAAACCCGTGTCTAACTAAAATACGATGAATTGCTGCATCCATTTGAATAGTTGAAAATAACACCTGGCGATTCGCAAACTATATATGCAAAGAGGATTGATTTATACGGGGAAAAGTGTCGTTCTCCGTTTGCAGAAAGGAAAGCAAACGGAAAATGATTGCATAATCGAGTGCATTGAGTGACATATAGTAGTTTTGGTTTCATTCGCACTGATACTGAATTTCCTGGATGTCGTCAGAATTTTCAAGAACACAGTTTACTCATGATCTTATCCTCAGCGATAATTTCAGCTATATCAGAATTTCCTTGGCATATTATCAAAATTTGAATAACCTCTCTATTGTCTTATTATAAATTCTTTGAATATTTTTGTGTCCGTGATCAAGTCTCAAATAATGAAATCAGTTAATTTTGCAGTATAATGAAAGTGACGAGAAAAACACTTAAAAGTTTTTTAGTCATCCCAAACTTGTATTGATAAATAAATCAGAATTTATATACACGAAAAATTAATCATGTCTTTAAAAGGTGTTTACAATAATACATACATACTCGTACATACCGTCACAGTCAGAGATGACAGATCTTAGCGCTCTTCTATATAAATATACAGCTCTTGTCTTGTGCGTTTCCATACGTTTCATCATACATGCTCTTCTGTTTCTCATACTTGTTACTTAATTTATCCTACAATATCCTTTCATTCTTTTCTCTTACTCACTCTTCATTCGTTTCAGATATAGACATTTAAAATATACATAAGTTACATATGACTAAATAAAGTCTCGAGGTTATGCTTAAAATACACTTCAAGCAGCTACTTAACCTCAGTATCTATGGTATAACAATACATTATGCTGAAAACCTCTTACCGGAATATCATAGATTTCCGGCTTGAAACCTGCCACCCTCATATTTATGCGAGGAAAATCTCATATTTACAAATAAATGCAACGGCATATTTACATTTTATGCAACTTGTTTTCTCAGGACTCTTTTACGGGTGTCTTTATAAAATGGGGTATATCAACAATATTTCCCTGTGGTTTGGTTCTTAAAGGAACGATTATAGTGTAAGAGACGATCGTGTAATATATTAATAGGGTATATCAACAATATTTCCCTGTGGTTTGGTTCTTAAAGGAACGATTATAGTGTAAGAGACGATCATTTAATATATTAATAAGGTATATCAACAATATTTCCCTGTGGTTTGGTTCTTAAAGGAACGATTATAGTGTAAGAGACGATCAAGTTATATATTAATAGGGTATATCAACAATATTTCCCTGTGGTTTGGTTCTCAAAGGAACGATTATAGTGTAAGAGACGATCGTGTAATATATTAATAGGGTATATCAACAATATTTCCCTGTAGTTTGGTTCTCAAAGGAACGATTATAGTGTAAGAGACGATCGTGTAATATATTAATAAGGTATATCAACAATATTTCCCTGTTGTTTGGTTCTTAAAGGAACGATTATAGTGTAAGAGACGATCATGTAATATATTAATAGGGTATATCAACAATATTTCCCTGTGGTTTGATTCTTAAAGGTTCGATTATAGTGTAAGAGACGATCATGTTATATATTAATAGGGTATATCAACAATATTTCCCTGTGGTTTGGTTCTTTAAGGAACGATTATAGTGTAAGAGACGATCATGTAATATATTAATAGGGTATATCAACAATATTTCCCTGTTGTTTGATTCTTAAAGGTTCGATTATAGTGTAAGAGACGATCACGTAATATATAAATAGGGTGTATCAACAATATTTCCCTGTGGTTTGGTTCTTTAAGGAACGATTATAGTGTAATAGACGATCATGTAATATATTAATAGGGTATATCAACAATATTTCCCTGTGGTTTGGTTCTCAAAGGAACGATTATAGTGTAAGAGACGATCATGTAATATATTAATAGGGTATATCAACAATATTTCCCTGTGATTTGGTTCTTAAAGGAACGATTATAGTGTAAGAGACGATCATGTAATATATTAATAAGGTATATCAACAATATTTCCCTGTGGTTTGGTTCGTAAAGGAACGATTATAGTGTAAGAGACGATCGTGTAATATATTATTGTAATAAAATAGATAATACATACCTAGTAAAACGCGTATATAAAGTATTTAATCTATAGGTTTTTATATCAAGAGTTCGAGTAATCGAGCTTACAGGGTGCGTGAATTACAGTAAATAATTACGTTAACTCTTTGTTTACTAGTGGAACTATTTCTTCTATAATTTTCGAAAAAAATCAAAATATGAAAATAAATTAACACTGCCAATAGTGACGTGAGGTGCATGGTCGCGCGGTAAAACACTGGACTTCCGTGCGGAAGGTCGTCAGTTCGAACCCCGCGCTGTGCTACTCCTCTCAAATGACACAGGCATTTTTCCGCCTAGTATTCGGGGGTTTAAGGATACCTACGACTTACATTATATCTATTATTTCAAAAAAATGTTTTTTTTATAAAATATTTTAATTTCAACGAAAATACTTGGATTTTTCAATTCTTTTTCATCTTAAGAACTCTCATACGACCTTTTATATTTTCTTATTTTCTCTTATCCCAATCCTAGACAGAAGCGAGGCAAGTGCGGCCGATTCTTTGCATTGAACGTGAGACATCTACTCGTACTTGAGAGCTATTCCCGCTGAGTGCATCACTTTGAATTATTCTGGGATATCTTGAAGTGTCTAAATCCGTGGCTATGGAACATTCCCTTGCTTGATATTATCCTTCCCAACGAGAAACATGTATTAACTACTCGTAATAAGTATACGAGCATAATACATCACACATCAAAGAACAAAACACATATCATAAAGTTAGAAGAGTTATAACCATCAGCGGTATTTAATATTTAACGCCGAAATAACTTCTAAGCTTTTCTATCTTTTTGTTATTAATCCTTCATAATAACCATAATTTTTTTTTCCGATAAAAGACGAAATTTGTCTCATATACTGTAGTCTTATACTGTCGTTATACACATAGCAAAAAAAAAACAACGGTTTTTTTGCTATGTGATTTGAAAATAAAAACAATATCCTTATTTTATCTTTTCTTAGTTTTTTTCTATACATTTCTGAATAAAAGAGAAAAATGTGAATTTTGTTGGCAAAAATATTCCTTTCCGGTTATCACCACCAAATAATCAAAAAGTACACACCTTCAGAGAAATGAAAATGATTTGCATGCCCTTCCGCATTTCCAGCATCCGATTATTATTTCACGGCATCTGGTTGAGCGATTTCAACGCTCGAATTGAATCCAAGACGGTCGCAATCCAATCGGCAAGGCGCCACCATCGGACCGGAGATATCTTTTTGGAGTACAAATTACACCAAGACTTGGTTTTACGGACGATTAAAATGGTGATATTTAAAATAAATTGCCCTTATATGACCGAACGCCATTTCAAGGGCTCCTTTTTTTTAAACGCAACCTTTTTTAGTGCGTTTATAAACATTTATTGGTTATTAATCGATCGAACTCTGAACGAAAGTTGACAGATCAGGAACATTGATCAGGAACATTAAATGCCCGATTGCAGTACTCATCTTTATGGAACAATTTGAAAACAAATATGTTAGACGCTTCAGCATCTGTAAAAGCCTTGTTTTAGTGGCAGTACTCCTTGAAGCATTAAACAAAGCTCTTATTAACTTCATATGACTTATCTTTGCTGCAAAAAAATATATATATTTATTTACGGAATATATTTTTCGATTTCAAAACTTCGTTGTAAAGACATCGAAAGAAAATGATGAAGATGGCACATGTTCGTGGAAATAATTGCCAACCTAAAGTCATATAGGATTTGTGAAAAAAACTTAAGGGGTTGATGTCTCGACATCGTAATGTTATGATGTTGTGAAATTGTTCAAGACTCGCGGAGAAGTTTTAGTTTAAGAAAGTTGAAAACATTTTCTTTGATTTGTAAATAACATACATTATTAGATTTTTTCTAAATACGTATTTTTAATCGTGTTTCTTTAAAAAAATCATTATACAATGGACAATTTGACAGGTTTATTGCTAAAAGCCAATCTCTGCCGATGAACCAGAAATTTTGTTCAAATGTTGGATGTCTGTCATATTTGCATTAAAGCTTTATACAAATAAAATAAAATAATAAAATACAGACTTGTAACGTAAAAAGAAAACAGCAATCATTTGAGGATTTAAAAATAACAAATTCATCTGTGTATGTACAAGTATATAAATGTTATGAATTTTGTAGTTGTTTTAACAAATTATAATTTTCATGAATATTTATTTGCTTTTTTATACTACATGGATTATGCATATTTAAAGGGGAAAAAATTGAGCCAAAGAATTTCAATAAACAAACAATTTTCTAGGATCGTATTTCTTCGGTAAATCGAGGTATTGGTGTAGTGCGAAATTACCAAATATTGTGTGTTTTGATCGATTAAACCCATTAGTCATGGTGGACAAATGGTGAGATTGAAAAATAATAGTCAATTTCATCAAAGTGAAAACGTTCCTCGTCACATCTTCCCCTTGTCTCAATGAAACGAATATGCAAGATCACTTATAGGCATTTATATTTCGTCCTTTAACTAAGACAACCATCACATAAAAAAAACAAATTGAAGACATATTTAACAAATCTATTACAAATTGTTTGTGTGTCAATTCAAAAGCTAGTACAGGTTTCTGCCTTTTCATTGGTAATTTAGAGATTTACATTCAAATATGTTAAGCTTCAGCGAGTTGAGGGCAGATCAGGACGAGGGTTGTGATCGACAGAGTACGAAAACCACACATCTCATCGTTTGGTAGCCTTATTTTCTTAGATTGTAGCGACTTTCAAAGAAGTCCATTAAGCCTTGCATATGAGCCGCGTCGCATCACTGTTTTTGTCAGATTTTGTACATTTGAAATTCTGTAGAAATATACTTATAAAAAATTTAAATGTATATTTATTTCCAAGTATAGGTCAAAATAAAACATCTGTTTGAAACAATATGTGTTGATCGTAGCATTGATAACTCTGTGATTTGAAACTTTTACTAACCTACCTTATCATCAAAATTTTCCTTTGTCATACATATTACATGCCCTTCTTCTAAGATTATCTTTAAGAAAACAAATCATTTTTTACCAATTGTCAACTAAGGCCGCGAGCGTTCCGTGCTAGATTGCCAGTGGTTTACAAACTGGTTTGGCTTTTAAATAAATAAATAAATACAGGTTTATTGATAGCAATACAGTATGTACATAATACATTTAGAAACATTTCAAGAACACATTAAAAAGAGAATCTATCAAAAGGTCTGCGCTCATCTAATAACATCCCCCCGGCCAAGATACACCCCACCAATATAAGGCGAGCCCAGCCACGGGGACACCAGATATTTTTCAGCCAACACCCTTGAACACGTAGAACAAGAAGATAAAAAAAACACAGTAAATAAATAGATCACAAAACAAAATACATTCAAGAGAGAAGACATTAAAAGGTCCAGGATCATCCCACAAATATTCCCCCGGCCGAGATATACCCCACCAATGTAGGGCGAGCCCAACCGCAAGGGCATCGGGGGGCTTCCATCCCACCCCTGCATAACTAGATTAAAAAATAAATAAAAAATTGTGGTGACATTTATAAAAAAAAAATTCGTTAAACATTGAACAACAACATTGCTAAACAATCCCAATGTGATCCAAATAAAGAAATTCATCTTTGATTAATACTTAATTGTGAAACACTGAGAAGATCTAAAAATAAGTATACGACGAAGCTGAAATTTGAAGTGTTAAATATGAAAACAGTGACAGTCAGCAGAGACAGAGACAAGTTGGAGAGGATGGTAGACTGTAAATGTGGAAATAAGAAAAGAGCATAGTACTTAACATATTCATGTATCATCCAAGTGAAGTTAATTAATGGACCCCATTGTTGCAATCTGAGCTACAGAGTCCAGATCCTTGGAGAGCATTGTCATGAATGTACTAGTATGAATCAGTATAAAGTACAATTGTAGAAAAATGTGGCATTTACATTAATATCATAAATTTATATCAAAGTTCATATGTACGCTCTCCCATTTTAGATTTGCACTGATACAGCCGGAATCAAGATAATTTTATGAAATGAAACCTTACGATGTATAATACATAAGACCAAAACACTTTAACACAGAATCTATAACACTGATATAAGAAAAGTTTTTGAAGCAGAAGACAAAAAAGTATTGAAATCAAAACGTAGAGAGGGTTGAAGAATCAGTCTTCCTTCATATCGTTCTCTACGATATACCTACTGTTAATCGACTGCCGGGCAGACCACCTGATGTACGAGTATATGTAGAGATAGCTGGCAGTGGATGTCTTAAGATTAAAACAGGAAAAATAAAAAGCGCGATCTATATTTTACATCCAACGGAAAGAGAAACAAATATATTTTGATTGTGACTGTGCATACAGTTTATTACATTGCCTTTAATAATGTTATAGTAAAAAGACAATTTATATTGCGCCGTTCAGAGAGGAAACTCTCTTCAAAGGTGCCCTAAATCTAGATTCGAAGCCAATTTTTTTGATAGATTAAAAACATTACATAGTAAAAATATAAACATTGAGCATAAGGATATGAAGCTGATGGCTGCGGTTATAATCTAGAGTACTTCCATACGTACATAAAAAAACATATTATATATTTTTAGAAAACCGCAAAATTATTACCTAAGGAAGACGAACCACAAAGAAAACATGGCAGGTTTCCTTTATATGATGCTTACTCATTTTGTCTTTAGGTATAGTAGAAATTATTGTGTTGTATTACAATTTCGTTTATGGGTTTATTGCCATGTGGCAATTTCTTCCAACCAACCAGAAAGATTTTTATTAAAGATGCCTTAAATTAAAACCTGACTGGAATACTTTTTAAACCAATCAGGGTACCAGCGGGATTTGAACCCGCAACCTCCGGGTTGGGAGACAGACGTCTTACCAACTAGGTCACGGAGTTCGTAGGATATATATGTAGTGTTAATATATAATTATCCTTTTTGATAATATCATACATCTCAAAAAGGGTTGTCTGCAAGTGATTCCTAAGGCTGCATACGCCATCTACATATATCTTTAAGTTTTAGAGGCAGACCATTTCACACCACAGAACAAGTAGTGGCAAAATTCCTACCACAATATCCTGCACTATGAGATCGATTCTAAATATTCAACTTATTTGATATTTCCAACATCTCAAGATACAGATTGGAAAGATACAATGGAGACTAAACACTAGTTGGGACAAAATAATTCTTATTGTTACGAGAAATTACACCAATTCATAAAGAATCACATAATATCAATTTCGATAAGTCTTATCAACGAATAAACATAAATATGAAACGGAAAAAAAAATAAGGCAAATCGACGACAAAAGATTTCGTCAAAAGATCATGATGACGTTTCACATTACTATATTGAACAATGCAACGGATATTTTCATATTAGATAACAAATGAGGGGTTCTCGCTTCAGTAGATTCAATAAAAAGAAAAATTGTGATTCATTTATAATAATACTGCAAAGCGGACACAAATCAATTTTCCTCAGTTAGAGACGAAAAATAAGGCAAGCAAATAAACTTCGCCTAATAAATAATGCCACGGATAATTTATTCGAATAAACTAGCACGTTTTTTTTTCTCTACGAACTTAACAAAGTTGGTGAAATTAAGTAAACTACAATAAATCATATTTTTTTTAACATTCATTACATCTTATAATGGCATTATTATATAGCTTTTCACTAGAATATCAACTGTGAACGAAAGTAGTGTGAAACAAAAAAAATAATTAAAATTTAAATTGAAGAAATACAATTGTTTCAAAAATAAGATAACATCCGTGGCCTATCAGGTATAACACCTGTTTTCCAAAACGGAAGTGCGGGTTTGATTTCCGTTACAACTCCTTTTTTATAAAGGGTTTCATTTTGGTATTCATTTAAGTCTTGTGTAACGTCTTTCTGGTTGATTTGTTTTTTATTATATTATATTACACTTTTTTTACTATATTATATTACACATAAAAGTGTAATATAATATAGTAAAAAATCGAATGACTTTAACGGAATGATGTGACTAAAGATGATTGTGAACTTAAGACTGATGTATTAAGTAGGATGAATCATAGCACTCAGAGACGATTCTCTCTACTTACCCCGAAAGAAAAACAGCGTGATGGTATATATGTTGTTGCGAAAGACTTACAAAACAAATATATATGCATGTGAAGAAGATAGAGAAATTTTAACAAAGAAGAAAGTAAGAAGTGTAAGAAACATCAAAAGATGTATAACGAGATGTATGGATATCAAAAATACGTTTTTTTTGTAAGATCAAAAGGCTTAGCGCTATGTCCTCTTTATCTATCCCAAAATACACATGGTATGTATGTGTTTCACTCACACGAGCACCTGCTGAATTGTGATGATAATACCTAAATATACGCGCAAGAAAATATTTTTTTTAAATAATTATTAAAAAAATATCAATACAGGAACATAATTATAATCATATTATAGAAATAGGCCAATAATCAGGGGAATTATAAAGGATAAAAAAAAAAGTTATTGGGTGTTAACATAAGTTGTGTCCGTTTTTTTCCAAATGAAGAGAACAAAAGGACACAACAAAAAAGATTACAACAAATTAGTCAATAGTGTATTCTCTTTCATTATTTACAGCTTCTTGCCAACGTTCTACAAGTTTTGCAATGCCTGTGCGATAAAAACCATCCGGTCTTGACTCGAGGAATTCGTCCAACCATGTCCGCAATTCGACGTCATTATTGAAGGAAACGCCGCGCAAATTGTTCGAAAGTGACCGGAAAAGGTGGAAACCCGACGACACGAGGTCTGGAGAATATGGAGGGTGCGGCAGGACTTCCCAACCAAGCGTTTGAATGGCATTTTTCGTAATGTTGGCGATATGAGGGCGGTCGTTATCTGTTGCAGAATAACGCCATATTGCCGACACGGCCTTTTTTTTAATTGCAATGTTGAGCCGCTGCATTTGCAGAATGTATAGCTCCGCGTTAACTGTCTGATTGCGTTCAAGTATCTCGTAGTGGATGACGCCTTGCCAATCACATCAGATGCAAATCATCGTCTTGCGCGGGATGCAAACCTTGTTTCGCTCTGGGCGTTGCTTGTTGACCATAACCCACACATTCTTTCCGTTTCTTCATATTCACATAAAGGCAATTTTTCATCACCAGTAATGATGCGGTAAAGGAACCTTTGCTTGTGGCCATGCGTAGCTCGATGACGCGCGAGCAAACCAGCAGAAATAGTCGAACGTTGATTTTTGTTGTTTTCACTTAAAACATGTAGAACCCAAGCGCCGAACTTCTACATACGAGCTGTCCTTTCATTCATAGCATCTTCACCGTACACTTCGCAAATATCGTGAGCAGCTTTGGCAGCTTTATTCCCTCGATTGAACGCGAACAGAAGGAGGTGTCAAAAATGCTCACTTTCGTCTACTTGACATTCCATTTTGAAGGCTTGTAATAAAATAAAATAATATATGTAACGTAAAAGCAAACACAATATCTTCTAGAGCAGAAAGTTTTCTTTCGAATGACGTATAACCTTTACCATTTTGTTTTAATTTTGGTGATCATTTTTAAATTTGGAAATAAACGGACACAACTTATGTTAAAACCTATATATTTTCATTGTATCACAAAATATATATTATCTGTACATCTGTATTTTTGCTATCAGTCTATATTTTTATATGTAGGGGAAACTTTCAAACCATTTTTTTAATTTATCAGTGTTTAAAAAAGTCATAAAAGGCAACATTCTCGTTTACCTTGCAAATTGATATAAAAAATAGACGAGCAATATTTTCAGGGAAAAATTTTCATTTTAATCCCCATAGCACACTGCGGTGGTATAAAGTTACAAAATTTAAGACAAAAATATAAAATGAAATTCGCATACAATTTGTGCATATTACTACCAAGCTTGCTCACTTTATCTTCAAGTAGCTCGCGATTAAACTATCATAACCAGGGTTAGCTCAAGGAGTAATAAATACCATTCGTGTGCAACATTTTAACTGCTATTTTTATTTTCTTTGTACAGAACGTTATATAAACCTAAAAATTAATTTGTAAAATATAATTGACCAATTTTAGAAGCTCTGTTAGTAAGTCCAATGAGTACGCAGGGCAAGGTGAATACGACTGTATTCTTTTAAGTTAGTCTTTTCCGTAGTCTTTTAGAGGCAGATATTTGCAAATGAGACTCCAAGATGAGGTACCCTTAAGGTTTTCCCCAGGTCTCGGGGCATTTGGGTTAATCTCACAATGCTTTTCAAATAAACTACTACAAAAGCCATAGACACCTCGGATCTGGATCGGCCACGGCTTTGAGGGACGTGAAGTAATAGGTTATCAACCGATTTGGATGGAGTAACAAAATGTTTTTTAAATATATCGTTTTTTAAAAGAAAGCTTTTTGACACCTGCGTACTCTAATGTTTTTACCTTATTCTATGAGGGTCGAAAAATCATCAGTATTATGAGAGACTGATGTAGGTTGTAATTCTGCACCACGTAAAGGACTTACACTAACTCCAGCAACATATTTTTAAATCAGAGCTCCTTTACATCCAATCATCTATCATCTTACTGGATGTCACTTATGAGGTTCTAGTGAGCACATTCCAGTAAGCTTAACTGACATGTTTCTATCTAGAGAGCTAGAAATTAGATTCTAAATCCCATAATTTCTGTATTTCGTAAGTTTTGAATTGTATGTCTCTGCTTGAATCGTATATTTCAGAAGAAAATATGGAAAATGAAGAGGAAACGTCTGGCAGTCCTTAGTATGTTCCGCCGGTATGCATCGAGACCATGACCATAACCAAAAAATGTTGTAAAAGTTAATACTGTTATTAAAATGATTTTTTCCACTTTCTAAGCGATTTTGTCAGCTTTAAATTTTAATGTAACAACTGTTTGATAGGTCATAATGGTCGATCAATGTCGTCATACTGACTTTTTAACAAGCGTTCAATTAACAATTTGCAAAATGAATATTGACATTGGTTTTTTATTTTTTATACCGTAGTGTTGTAACAAATATTTAATTTACTCATATTTTTAACCGAATATATTTTTTTATTTATTGCTATAAAATTTGCTCAAACAATACTAGTGAATGATTTGCAAACATTTGAGTTAAGTATGGTATTTTTGGTCAATTTACGATTATTTAAATTTCATAACCAAAATGAAGCAACTGTACTTCATGAAAAATGAGTTATTAAAATATTAATAGACTGATTAAGAGAAAATACTACATCGAATATGTATAACAATGTATTTAAAAATTATTTGATAAACAAAACGAGTGAGAAAAGGTCAATATGAGTTGAAATAATAAATTAAAACTGAGATTCAAATATACTCAATTTATATGTTCTCAATGAGACACAGGTAAAAGCCTTGTTTACTAGGGACACGACAAATGAAAGGCAACAAACCCGTACCCATTAAAATTGTGTGCCCCAATTGAATTACCTGTAGTTTTATTCGCAAATTGTGTATTTAAAGATTTCTTGTCATCTATAAATAAAACAGTTTTTTTTTAAATATATGAAGTTTTATAATAAATGACATCTTACGAACTGTAAAAAGATAAAACTAAGAGATAAAAAGTAAAAAAGGATTTTCAATTCATCGATAATAATTGAAATAGCACGAAAACAATTTTTAGACTTAAAGTACAGTGAGGAACTGCCCAATATACACAGATTTTTATGGAATATGCGTTTATTATTATCCTTTTATATTCGTAATATTACTGTGATTATGCTTCTAGTACATTACTGTGATTATGCTTTTAGTACATGTTATCAATGGAAGCAATCGTGGTTGGAAGCATCCAAAGCAAGGTGAATTGTAATTTGAAAAAAAAACTTGGTTCTTCAAGTTTTGTAAAGTAACTTGGAATGTTTCTGGATAATATCTAATTTAGCTCACAAAAATATTGCCTGCATGGTTATTAGTAAATGCTTCTCTTCTACCAGGTGTTTCTAATCACGATTTCAAAGATGAAAAAAAAGTATGAGTTTGTCTTCAAACACCTTTCTAGATTGCATTAGATCACCATATCATTATATATTCAACAAAAAGTGTAATACAATTTAAAACGAAAAATATATTCTTACAAATGAACTTTTACATCATTACTTAAACAAATCGATGATAATTAATTCCAACTAGAAACAGTTACAAAATAAGTAATATTAAAAACGAATATTAAAAACCACATAAAATTAATATCTCTATTTATTATTTTAAACAGAAAAAAACTTATCATCAGTAGTCATTAAATTCTTTCAACATATCATGCATGAGTAGTATGGTTACATAAGTGGAGAAAGATGTCTGTCGAGATGGGAAAGTCTAGTACTCTATCCTCTTTTCTTACCCCAACAGGGAAATGACATGATGTTATTTATATCTTTTTTATAATTTTTCCAATTACTCACAAAATAAAAAATCAAGTTTTTTATTTAAGTTTTGAAATGGAATATATCAATTATTGTCGATATTTTTTTAACTGAAATACGAAATCCGAGGAATACGAGGATTATATTTTACAGATACGAATTTATTGTAAAATCCAACGCAATGTTTAATTAAAAAATGTTGGATTCATACGAATTCAAATGCTGAAAACCATCTGGAAATTCGTTATTTAAAAAACGTCAGTTTTAACTTTTTTATTTTTGGTACTACTTAGATCAACTATGAAAATTGAATTGAATAAATCAATATTAAATGAGAATGTATCGGATAGTTATGTAGAAATTGAATAAATCAATGTTAAATGAGAATGTATCGGAAAGTTATGTAGAAATTGAATAAATCAATGTTAAATGAGAATGTATCGGATAGTTATGTAGAAATTGAATAAATCAATGTTAAATGAGAATGTATCGGATAGTTATGTAGAAATAAGGAAACACATTTTAGAAATTTGTGTTAAAACAAAACAAACAAAAGATGTTTATTGTTTTATCAATCTCAAATAATTATTGCAAATTATACATTACAACTAGTTAGAGTATATTTTTACATGAGCATTTATTATTTATATTTAATACACCGAAGGCGCTGTCCACGTGAGATCTCAACGCTTGCGTCTTCTTTCATATTTCTTCATCTATTTAATGTAGATCCTGGATCTGTTATGCTGCGAACATCATTCCTGGAAGGTAGAGCACCACCTGTTTCCAAACCTTTTAGGGCGGGGATTTCGAATACCCCTATGTATTGGATCCTGTCACTGCCTATTTTATCCACATGGTCAAGCAAGTGACGCCTTTTCTTCCACCTCCATCCTACACCATCGTTGCAGGTCCGTGGGATGGGACAGTCTCTGGCCATTATTCAAAAATACGTTACCGCGATTGTTACACAATATTCTAATCTAGGATGATCGAAGAAGGATGTTAGGTTTTTCTTTAAATTTATAATGTATTAATTATTTGAGATACTTATAATTTTGGCTACTTTAAGTTTTTATTTTGGGAATCCTGAAATCATCACGATCCCTCATAAGATATTCATGCATGCCACTAAATTACCGCACTTCTTTAAATAAAGCAACAGAGAAATTTTTAAACATGAAATTAACATCACACGGATTTAACAACTACATCTCAAATATGTTTGAAAAAAGGATCAAGATATTATTATGATTTTTTAAAATGATTTTTTGTAACTTTTAATAATCATCCTTAAAATATATCACAAAAGATGAAAGCCTTCAGATACCTCACATTTACTAAAAGTGCAGCCATAAAAAGAAAAAAATATATATCCCATTCGTGTGAAAACGAAAAATAACTTGGAATAAATATTCAATTAGAAACTAATTTGTAAAACATGTTTTCTTTTCATAAGATTTCAGATCATTTACAGGTTTTTTGAAAACAAATTCGTATCATCAAACTTACTTCAACAGCCTTCGTTTTAATTTAGTTATTCCAGCTTTTGTAAATAATTCACTTGGTGAGTTGACTTGAAAGGCGACCGATATGTTCAAAGCCTTAAATTTGGCATTTTCAAGGCGATGGCAAGAAAGTGTTTCAAAAGCTGTGACAAATTCGAAACGTCAGCCATATTTAACACACCTCGAAACGATAATAAGTCAGAAATTTCTTCTGGGCTAATCGATATTAGTCGTGAAAATATCGTATTGTAATACTATTATAAACAGTTCAACTTGGCGAGTTTATTACCATAAAAACCAACCAACGAGAAAGATGTATAAAGGGTTAAAATGGAAAATAAACTGACCCTATGAGTACCACCGGTAATCCAATTCGAATCTCTAGGGTTGAAGAACATATTTACAATGCCATGGAGCTTTATATTGAAAATTTCAACATACCAGATTTTAAAAATCTCTTGACACCAATATATTTTATATGGAATGCGGAATATACAGCGAAATTGCGATAAAACTAAATTGTTTAATTTTCTGTGAAATAGCATTGTTAATTTATCGAACCGTTAAGTATATGGCGTCAAAAACTAGTTTTATAAAAAAGATGGAAAACATGAGACATTTATGAAATAATACTTTTTTTTAAAATAGATAATCCACTCAAACTAAGATGATTGTGCCCCAAATTAAACACATTATGAAATTATATGAGTCAATATAATAAAACTAATTTAAAAAATGACAATTCTAGATGATTCCAAGTTTTAACTGATAAAGCTTCAAAAATGTACACAATCGATCTATAAATGGAAAATTCCCTCGAAGAAGAAACGCAACATTCATTGGATGCGGTCAAGATATGGCTTTTAGTAAATCAAATCTGTCTCGCAAAGGATAACCGAAAAACATACGGCCCATCGTTTCATCATCCAGACCACACTCGCAGCCGAGATTTTCCACAATACCCATTCTGTAAAGGTGACTAGCCACCACTCAGTGGCCCGTCCGCAAACGACAAATGACAGACACTTCCATCGTATTTATTCTTATAATATTAAACTATGGTTTGAAAGGGATAGATAATTGGATTGATTTATATATAGAGCCCTTATTTATACCAGTTATATCCCAATCCAACGACCATCGGTGCCAAGTATCATGCTTAATTTTATTCAAAAAATCAGTTACTGGTAGTGAAAAATCAGATAGGGGGTCACCAAATAGGGAGTAAAATAAAAATACATACATATTATATCCAAAACTCACCTATTTAATGGCTTACCTCTTATCAGTAATGAATTCATTATGTATTCTTCCAAAAGTCATGATTATGGATCTATATAATAAATCATATAAATGACACAAACCACTCACTAGGGGTAGATTGTCTTTATTAAAAAAGTAGAAGAAAATATAAGATCTAAATAAATACCTTGATATGACCTAAAAAATAAAACGCGTAGCTTTTCCAGTATTACACAACAGAAAAAAGGCAAACCCTAAATAAAACGAACCCAACACGATAAAAAATCAAATTAACATAATGTGTTATATTTGATTCATAACAAGTTCAACTCTTTCACTTAATTCTTGCAAGAAATCAAAGTCAAATGTAAGTCCACATAATGACCCTACTGATTGTCTAATATATGTAAACTTTTTAAATAGGAGCTACACAAATAATTAGTAATATTTGCATAATTGTGCAGCCAAATATTTTGCCTGGTGAGCCTACAAGGAACGTGTCAGTCGACAAGCTGAATTAGTTCAGGACTTGTAATACGAGCAGACAATCATAGTTTTTTTTCTGCCTGACAAGATTTTAACATTCAACACTTCCAAACATAAATCCCAGTCCCACTCAGAACTTTAAATTGGAAGTTTGTAAAACGTAAAAAAAAAACCATGTATGCGTTAAATTTTTTCGACATGGACACTGTTACGGGGCGACCACATTATCGTATTATAATCCAAAATTGTTCTTCCTAGAGACGTACAGAAAATCAAAACAAAAATCTGCTCAGTCACTGCATATCAATCTGTGTTTTTTATCAATAAAAGGGAATATTGTACATAAGATACTTCTTAAGTTTAGTTTTCGAAAATCAATTATATTTAAAGAATACCGCTAAGAGATTATTTGCATAAATACCATAGAAGCTAATTTATCTTGCGAATGATTACGACCCACATAACTTTTAATACAAATTATGATAAATTGCCTCTCGAGTCAAATAAATCAGGGGTTGGCATCGTAGAACAGCTAATACTTCTCAGACCTCTAATTCATATTAATTATGCATTTAATATTTTTACATAAAGAATACGGAATGACGTGTTTAAAGATAAGTGTGAAATTAACGCTGAGGTGTTGAGTAGATGAAAAAGAGCACTCTGAGATAGTTTGAGCACGTGGTATGAATGAATGAATAAAGACTTACAAAATAAATATACAGTGAAAGGCGTGGTAGAGGTAAGCCAAGGAAAGTATGGTTGGATAATGGAAATATATTTAAAAAAAAAAGGAAATATAAAAATCTTAGGGGCTGTATGAGAAGGTGTATGGATGTGGAAGAGGCAAAATATGTGTGTCAAAATAGAAAAGTCTGGTACTGTCGTATCCGCCTACACCATCAGGAAAACAATGTGATGGTATATCTGCATATAATATCAAAATCGATATATAAATCTAACCTTACCTAACCTGCAACATCAGGAAAACGACGTGATGGTATATGTGTACATAATATCAATATCGATGTATAAAGTATAAATAATGTATAAAGAAAATTTAAAAAAAATTCGGTGTAATGGTAAACGAGGGCTGCTACTTAAGTTTTGAGACAGACAAATAAAAACAAATATACAATCGGAAATGCCTTTATTGTTTTTTAAAATACTCTCCATGAAGAGCAACACACTTTTGCACGCGTTTGAACCAATTTTCGAAGCACTTTTTCCACTCCGAATGAGGTAACTTCAAAACATGCGTTTTGAACACATCAACTGCTTCTTCAAGCGTTGAAAAACGTTGACCTCGCAATTTATTTTTGATGTTCGGGAACAAAAATAAGTCATTGGGTGCCAAATCAGGGCTGTACGGTGGATGACCCATCAAATCGATGTTTTGAGTGCTCAAAAAGTCATTTGTTTGAGCCGATGTATGAGAGCTCGCATTGTCGTGGTGGAGAATGATCCGTCTTCGGCGGTTGGTTTTCCTCATTTCTCCGAACACTTCTGGCAAACAAATGGTGGTGTACCATTCTTAATTGATCGTATGACGTTCCACTAAAGGCACTGTTGCGACGAAAATTTATACCGAAGAAACAAGCCACCATTTGCTTCGAAGTGCTTCGTGCGCGAACAACTTTTGTTGGATTTTAACAACATTTCTTTGGACCAATCGACACGAGCCTTTTTTTGAGAGATTGTCAAATTATGCGGTATCCAACGCGAACAAATCTTTTTGACTGCCAAATATTCATGCAATATTGAATGTATGCGAGTGGAACTAATGCCCAAACATGCCTCAATCTTACGATAAGTCACATGACGATCTTGCAATATCAGTTCACGCACAGCATCGATGTTTTCTGGCACAACAACCGATTTTGGACGACCTTCACGAAATTCGTCCTGGAGCGAACTACGACCACGATTTAATTCGGAAAACCAGCGAATCACAGTGGCCCGGGATGGTGCTTTATCACCAAAAGTCGAAGCGAGTTGATCGGCACACTGTTGTTGAGTAAGTTCACGTCGAAAATATAAAAATCATCGCACGAAAATGTTCACGATTTAATTCCATTTTTGGCCGAGATGATTTTTTTGTCACTGTAAACAACACAAATAGCACTCGTATGACAAAATTTTCTGAGTACGTAAACCATTAAAAACGTCAAACTTCACGATGCTAATGTCAGATTTGACGTATCTACACTGGTGTTGCTATACCTCAAAACTTAAGTAGCAACCCTCGTATATGTAAAATATTTTAGTCTTATTTTTAGACATTAGACCTCCTGGTTGTTCGGAAAAGATTTCCACGCGGCAATAAACCCGCCATACTGTAAAGTTAATAACGAAAGTGAAATACGAGTACAATAAAACATCGAGGTAGAGCATTGAAGCCACCTCTGTAGAAAACCATTGACCCAATAAGGGTCACGAGTTATTTTCAAGCCAACAATAATAATTTTAATGCATGAACTGACTGACATCTAGCCTCCAAAGTGTCATTATTTTGATTTTTAAGGTAAAAAAATTGTATCTCATCCATTTAACTGTCAAAATTTTAAATACTTTCCTATGTATATTCTTCAACAAATGAAGTTCCATATATTTCATCCTTGTGCAAAAAAATATGTATTTCACTTTCGTTATGTACAATACAACATGACGGATTCATTGCTATATAGCAATCTCTTTAAATAAACCAGTTACTAAACAATCATGAAGTTAAAATCAGACTGAAATCATTTTTGAAGAAAGCTGGATAACAATGGAAATCGAGCCAGCAATCCCTTCGTTCGAAGCAGATACGAGTATTCAACAATCGTCACACTGGTTCATTACTTAGACTTGCTCAATACGTGCATGTAAAAAAAAGCGTATAGGCATTAAAACAAAAAACAAATAGTGACATTTAATTACGTCATAAAAATAAAAAATAAGATAAATTCAATGGTTTGCACATTGGCCTAAAAATCCAACAAGTTTAATGCCGGCCGCTTAGATCGCATAACACGTAATTTTCAGTCCATGAGTAAAAAGTTTTCAGTGAAATTCTGGTCACGTTAACTAATAAGAGAGTTATTTTTACAAGGTATAACAGAAGTAAATAAGATGAACTCGAGATAAATTTGAGTTTGATATACTGAAGATAATATTTTTTCGTTTCGTAGAAGTTGACGAAAAACATTTTTTTAATCAAGTTACCATTACAGAGGGTGTATAGAAGTATTAAAATTATAAAATAAATTTAAACCACATTTTTCAGAACAAGTAGTATAAACTTCCCACAATCTCTCTCTCTCTCTCTTCTTACTCCCTCTCACTTTCTCTAAAACACAAAATACCTTTTTCTTTTACACAAACATTCCGTTACACAAAACTCTGGTCCATGCATTGCGCATCCTAAACTTTCGATCCAGTTAATCTCCTTACTTTCAAAATAAAAATCCTTGCAAACAGCTTTGTAGTTATTTCACTTCAGTCTAGAGCCTTTATCATAATACAATGGTACAAGATATTATACAGCGTGATCGAATGGAAATATAATATATTCAAATAAATAATAATTAAGTATATCAATACAGTCAAATATGAAATTGAAAATGTTAGTTTTATATACAATACATATTATTACGCCCCGTTTCTTATGAAATATACAGATTTTCATGCCTTTGTATTCATATATGCAGGTCTCGTCATAAATGATATTCTATTTCTCATAGTTCTTACCTTTCTCTTAGTTTAAATTTCTCCAAATAACCAGAGTTAGAACTGATTTAAAATTTACAATTCTGCAAAAAAAAACTGCTTATAAAAAGTTCAACATTGTGTTTCAAGGAAACGAAACAAAAATATTTTGAAAAAAACGTACAAACGGATGGCCATCTCAATTTAGATCAAATGCCACAGAAATATTTCAGTATTGTGCATTTGAAGTTTTCAGGTTTGAATAATACGACCGTAAGCAAGATTGAAGTCTCGTAGATTTATATTTTTTTGGTTTAGGCAAATCACTTTGCTGTGATTAATGATCAAATTATATACAAATACAGATATGAGATAGTAATAATTAAAAAATATATTTCGTCTCAATCGTCTAGTTAGCTAGATTAAAAAACTCTCTTATTTGGTTGGCTATAAAAGAAAAGAAAAGTGTTGTTCACTTTGTATGCGAAAATACTCCGAAGTAAAAAAAATATCTGAAAGTATCCCGAAGAATTCAACGACGTGAGCAAAACTTTTCACATTGAATTCAGTGGTACTATTTGGGTACGACAGAAAAGAGGGGTCGTATAGTTGTCATATATTTATTTCCCTTGATTTCCCATGTGATGATCGCTAAGTTAAAGTTAAGATATTACTTCCTTTAAAGCCCGAGCGGAGATTTTTTCTGATATTATCAATAATATTCCATAGGAATAAAAAATAAGAAGGAATATTTTTTTTTATTCCACCACAATCTTGCTATTAGAACTACTTTTTACTACTATACTTGTACTAAGTGAAACTTTAAGAGAATGTCTAAGCATATTTTTTTAAGTAGGTCTAGACAGGAATTTTGAGGTTGTTTGGCCACATTGAGAGAACAAGTCGCGCAAGACTTTGAAAACAAATATTTTTCTGAAAACAATGGGAGAGGAAGAAGAGTTAAACCGATGAAATAAGGGAAGAGACAATTTCTAGGAAAATCAAGAAGTTTGAGAAAAAGAAGATCACATACGACGAGAATCGTGAAAATAAACTAGGGCTCAGTGCGTAGATAAAAAGTTGTTCCCTATTCATGCCCCAGAAGGTTCATGGCGTGATGGTATATATTGAGTGAATATACGAATGGAAAATAAAAAAATATAAAGATGATCGCATACAGATAATTTATTTATAGTTCTAAACATTTTTTATTTACAGTTTAAGGGGGCATTCTCATTTGTTTTTTTTAAATCGATTTTTTTTTTATTTATTTTTTTTATAATCCTTTCTGAATCATTTCCAGTAAGAAATTTTCAAAAATCTTGTAAATTCGAAAAGTTATGTTTTATAGTCGAACGCGCCGGTCGAAAAAATGACCTGAGCTTCGCAGCTTTCGGGTCGTCTATTGTTATGGCAGCAGCCTTATTTTTCAAGAATTCTCGTCCAATAGGATTTCTTGGAATCATGAATTGATATTTAGTTTGTCAAAGACCGAAGTTATATGGCTAGATGGTGTGAAGGAGAACTCTCGCACTTCATAGAGAAGTAGCCAAAAATCACGCCGGAACCCAAAATCTACACTAAACTAGTGCTGATGATCATTATTAAGAAGGTGTCTAACTCTGAAATCTTTAAATTCACTATTTAATAAGGTTACCATACTTATACTTTGTTAAATTATAGTACCATTTAATGGTTTATTCAGTTTAACCACAGTCAATCGCTGTTAGTCCATTATCTGACTCTCGAGTAAGTGAAATAATAACAAATAGAAATAAGTTAACAATTTTCAAGTGGTAATTATCCACCATTGATTTGATTTGAAAATGTTTGCTTTTGAAGATGGCGTAACGGGCAGAAGTGGAAAAGTTATCGGTAACCAAGATTGCCTTTGCGATAGGTTTCTGGCAAAATATATGTATTAACAGTGTCTGTATATTTGTAATAAACCGTAAAGCAAAAGTTTCGCACAGGAAACTTCGGCAAAGTTGACTCTTGTAAACAAACTCCCATTTATTCTGCCAGTTGAAACTATTACGTTTTCTTAATGCTTAAAATTATGGTGAAAATTTTGGACCGAAACTCTCAGAAATCGGAAAGTTAATGTATATATAGATATAAATAATAATCCTCGAAAGTTATTTCAAGTCACACAGGGTGTTACTCACAGGCGGTAAACTTCAGAATATTATACACAAAACACATAAGCGGGAAAAAACATATTCCGAAAAAACTTACTTGAATAAGGTAATTTTTTTGAATAATGTAAATATTTACAATAAATAAATTTGTTTTAAAACACCCAATACTAAGCCACAATTCAATTCTACAATTTAGAACACATCATAAAAACTCATTTTTCTTAAACTTTTTAGACTTGCTATCATCCAAAAGATGAAAAAAATTAAGACTTCGCTTCCCCTCTACAAAAAAATGCATATATTGTTGGAGTATGTGCACGTGGCCACATAAATGGTGTACTTGCACAAAAACGATAAACCTTCGGTTCACTTATGTTTTTTTCCAGCGACTCCTTTGGAGTTCGCGACCCACAGGTTGAGAAACGATTATATAAACTATTCATTTATATATTACAATATTAATATTTTAATTGCACTGTTCAATTCAAATTTGTGAAGCAATGAATTTTTTTAAAGTATTCATTGGATTCGGAAATTGAGGTTTTTGTAAATTTAATGTATGTTTAAAAAATTGGAGCACTGGAATAAAATAAATATAAAAGCAAAAGCAAATATTCATTGACGCCAAATATATATTGTTAATGAACATTATCGACAAATGGACGTTTGATTTTCGATGCAGCCATATTCAAAATGTGTCAAAATAAGAAGTTGAAAACAATTATATTTCAGAAATCTGAAAGAATTCTTCCGTGGAGTGCTTTGTCCGTCGAGAATATTAATTATATTAACTAGAACAGCTTTATTAGCAGCTGTTCGGAAGAGCTATATTAATATATACAGAGCACAGTAAAATTTATTTTAAATACATGATATACACCTTCTTTTCCAAGTAGTTGATAATTACAAAAAGTAATTATTTATCAAGGCACGAGTACTAGCGCAAGTTGACAACGCAGACGTTGGATTAGAATATAGCCTTCTTACCAACTGTGCCACGGAGTTCGTCAGTACATGTAATATATCAATATTAAAGAAACCTTAACACTAAGGACTCAATGGATACATCACGTGATCGAAAAGTTTGATTGACAGAGTTTGGTACAGGTGATAAAGTTCTGTAGGGAGTACATAATTATCGAAAGTAATGAGGTACGCATATTTTATACAATTGAGATCGCGTTCGTTAAAGAACTTTAAGGATAAATCCAGCAAAAAGAAAGCGTACATTTGTCGAACGCGGACATGCAAAATGGATGAAAGGAGGCGAAAGTGCTATAGAAATGCGTGTACTGAGAAAAATACATGGGATGACAATGCGCGACAGGATACGGATTGAAGTGATAAGGGTTAAATGTGAACAAAAGGCTGATTTATTAAGTAATATGAAGAAGAGCGTTCCGATATTGTTAGGCACGTAGAATGAACGAATGAAGAAATATCAACAAAACAAATATGAATGAAAATAGTGGTAGGTCTATACACAGTATAACTATGAATGGCAGAATGCGGAATGAAGTGATTAGGGATGAATGTGATGTATGATGAAAAAAAAACAATCTGAGATGGTTTGGGCATGTACAACGAAAGGAAAGCGTGGTAGAGAAGATCAAAAATGTATGCATAGATAAAGTAAATGATATTTTGAAAGGATTCTTTTTAAATCGTAGGAATTGTATGGATGTAGAAGAGGCGAAAGATGTGTCAAGATAGGAAAGTCTGGCGCTCTCTCCTATCTGCCAACTCTGACAGGTAACTGGCGTGATGGTTTACATCTATGTAAAATTTGATGAACAGATTTATTTATTTTAAATATATTTAAGGAATTCAAAGATACAATGAAAATCCTGTAGAAAAATATCTTTTCATTTGGGAAGCTTTAATAAGTCCGATGGCGCAAATTAAAAAACGTGACTGAAAGTTTAATACAAATGTATTTGTTCAGTCGAATGTAGGGAATTGTAAATCTACTAATCTAAATAATAATCCTAGGGGCTGAACTTCATAATCCTCGTTTCTGAAAACCTGGTCACACACGAAAGTGATCAAATAATAAATAATAAAGGTAAAACCGTAAAGCCAATCCATGATTGTGATTTTGTCAATAGTGTGATACTTAAATGTACAATTTCTACAAACATACACATAATCGAACCGTTTCTTGTGGGGCGGAGAGAAAACACATTTTGAAACTTCCATATCCAAAAACACAAATTTGCTTGCTACTAATTCATAACATACTCTCGTCATAAACAATCTTCTATTTTCCTTGCTGATCACTTTAACTTCTTTCAATAACATACTGTAACAATAATTTGAAAATAAGAGATGAGTCATAAACTGATGAAGTTTTATTAATACAATTTAAAAGTTACAATTTCACAAAAATTAAGTATTTTCCAAATACTTTTGTTTCCACAAAAAATGGCAGGCAAACTCCACTTTCATGTCATTGAAAAAATAAAGAAAATCTGAGTGACGTGGAAAAATATATTTTGGTATAAGCGACTTGACTGTTTCAATTTTAATACTTGTAATTGTTAAGCTATCTTTCTTTGAATTAAATACATAAAGAAAAAAACGGGAAAAATTTCAAAGACCATTTAATTATTTTATTGCATAATTGAAATTAAGAAGATATTTTTTGTAAAAACCCATTCGTTAAATGAAAATTTAATGTGAAAAATCATTTCGATTCTAGATCAAATTTTTCGAGATATAATCCAAAAATGATCAGTACAAAGGTCAATCATTTAATCCGTTTTGATTGTCTTAAATAAAAAAGATTAAATTCAATAGAATTTATCCGTATAAAAAATCTTCATTCATATTAAAAAAAATATATATTGTTTCCGAAATTCCATCATATTGAAGAACCTTGAAATTTGGCAAAATATCAGGGACGCCTGACTCAGCCGATTTTTCGTTCAAGTCGAACTAATCGCGGTCAACAAATAACTTCACAAGACAAGGGGCTTAAGTCAAATTTCACTCCAAAATATATTTTCAGATACTTTACGCCTTTTAATAAAATGAACTATTTCGTGTAAATAAATTTGGTAGATTTATCGCTTTAAAGCCAATATTTCAAATCAACCAGATTTTGTTTAATAATTAATATCGGTATATATCAATCATCTTTTCTTTATTTTATTATATAAAAACAATATTTGGGGAAAACTAACAAAAAAAAATCTGTAGCAAAATACAGATTAGAATAGGAATTGCATGGAAGTTAAGGGAAATAAATATTTTGTGATAAATAATACTTCATTAAAGGTTTTTGGCTTTAATTTCCTGGAACTCTTAGAATTTAAACAATAAATTACTTCGATGTTAAATTAATTACATTCATCCCCAATAAACGTGTTTCTACCTCATATTCCACCTGAACAGAGCTTAAGGACAGGAGGTAGAAACACGTGTAGCGGGGATATATGTAATTAGTGAAGCAATCAAATTATATATTGTTAAATATTTTAAATACTTCTTAAGTTTATTATTAAATAAATATAAGGATGAAGCACATCTGAGTTAGAATTTTGTAATAAAAAAAGGACTCAACTGATATCTTTGACCATTTGATTAATGTTTCCTCAACTGATATCAAATCGAAGTGACACAGAATTGTCACAGAAAGACGGAGTTTTGTCTCAGAAGGGATGAAAATTGCACATAGTTTCAAATTGGAGAAACAATTTAACTTGTAATATTATAAGGCTAAAGATCATTCCTGTAGATAATCTAAAATACAGCCTACGTTTTAACTATGACCTGTATTTTTAAACTAACAGTCATATTCAAAATAACAACATGAGCATAAACAACCTTTAAAATCAACGAACATTTATTACTCTGTGTATTGTATGTAAAAAGTAACTAAAAAATTCAAACGTTTGTGTGACATTATACATAGCGAAAGTTCAAATTATCATTACAGAACATATTTTTCATTTTTAAGAACTCGACATTTAAATTTGGCATAAGACTTCCCAGCCTGTGGCGTCATCATTGCTGGGCCTCGTAGTCGAGCATCCTCTCATCGTTTCAACTTCAATTCAGTTGGAAAGCGAAGCCGTGCAGTGGAGTTTTTTTTAAGCGATTAGAGCCAGCAAATTCACCGGATTCACCGCAGTACTGGAATCGATAGTACACCAAAGTGAGACGATAGGGGCATGTTTTTTTAAACAAATAAATGTAACCGAAGTCAAAGGTAACCTTAAACCCCGAAAAGAAAGAAAAAAAAATGCCTGTGTCATTCGAGGGGAGTAGCATAGCGCGGAGTTCGAACCGGCGACATTCTACACGGAAGTTCAGTGTGTTACCACGCCACCATGCACGTCAACTTGCATCATTATTTCAGATGGTAGATACATTTTATATACAATATAATCCTTACTCTAAAAAATCTTTAATACTACCCCTAAATAATGTTTTTTTGACTTAAACCTTTTGTACAAATGAGTCACAAAATTCCACAGCGTTCGCATCTTTACTTATATGATGTCCTTTCATCCCTTTTTTCATTTTCCAAATCCTTTTTACCTACTTTATTTCTGTGCCTCGGGTTTAGGAAAATTTCGTAACAAATGACAAAAATAACCTTCCTATACAATGAAAGATTGATAACATTACGTTTTTTTATGAATTCAATTACGATTTTCCATTAGTGAATATATTTGATTTGCTGATGATTTGGTTTTGCGGAGTCGGAAGAACAAATTTAGATACTTGATTTGATTTTGAAAAAAAAAAAGAATTTGGCATTGAATAATTTAACATTTGGGAACAAATTTTGATTAAAAATACTCAAATAATGTAAAGAAGAAAATTGTTTTTCAAAATTTTCGGAGTGGGCTACCGTGTGATTTGGCTTATGATGCCGGCATTGTAAGACGAACCACGAAAGCCTCAAAAAATATTTGAGAAGCAAAATGATTTACAATTTGGTAGTGAACCCATAAATCTTTCTTAGAAAAAAAACTAACTTGTATTTTAATTGTTATCTCACCTCCGTGATAACGACCTTTGTGGTATAGCTTTTTAATATTCTTGTATTCTGATCTTGAAGTTGCTGGTTCGATGTACGTTGAAACCCATTTTTTCAAAGGGGTATTAGTCTAGTAAGATATCTGAATTTCACGTCTGATATTCCTTTTCTCTTCAGCATCTTTCCCTTTTCTTTTGAATGATATATCACTTTTATTGATGTTACGTCTATTGTTCATAAATTATGTATAATTAATAATGATTTAAATATTTTTGCGACCAGGTAACTTACTTTATTATTTTTGTCTTGTTGGTAGGAAAAGATTATCACTTGGCAATACGTCTACTAGATTGTTTTACAATGAAGTGTTAAATATATAGATTATATTTTTGGGTTGATTGTAAGAAATTGTAACATGGTGATAGATCCGCTAGATGACACTGTATGCAACGAAAATATAACACAATATTCAGTACATAGAAAATATGAGTCAACATGTTACTTTAAGATACAGGAAACAAAATTTTACACACAAATAAATTATTTGTAAAAAACAGTCACTTTTATAAAATTCGTCGTACTCGCAAGTCAAATTTTGAGAAATCTTAATAAATGGGTGGAAAAATATCCCAATGTTCCCAAGAGCTCTAAACTTCCCAAGAGCTCTAAAATATTTTAAAAAGAAAAGGCAAAAAAAGATAAGTAAATACATTTTCATTCGAAATTTTTAATACTAAAGGGGTGCACACTTTTACGATTTTTATAAAAGGTAAATTCATTGTATAAGAGAGAAAAGAAAGAACAAAATACATGGCGGTGTGTAAGTAATGTGCACAGATTTAATTAAAAATAATCTAATGCAACAGAAACCATAAATTTACAAAAGGAATAAATACTTAACCTGAGTTAACGGCAGTAATTTGTTAAGCCAAACACTGTTTATTCCACTTAATATAACGGTAAAACCCTTACCGGTTTCAAGATTTTCACCTCATCATTAGGGGAACACAAAAAAGATTCTCGTGCTCCCCTAATGATGAGTTAAAAACCTTAAAACCGGTAGGGTTATACTGTTATATTAAGTGGAATAAACAGTGTAAACTAAACAAATTACAATAGTATTTTATTATGTTACGTGTTTTAAGTCAAACATCGATCGGTGTATAACACGAAAAAAACAAACTTGATTTTTTTAAATGGAGTCCTGTTCCCAATCTTAGGATAAACGAGTAAATATAGAATGGGTGAAAAAACGATGTATGATAGAATAAAAAATGAGGCAAATAATGCGGATTGAAATAATGTGCAATGCAATTATGAAGACAGAAACACTGAGATGTTTCACCATGTAGAAAGAACGAATGGTGAAATTATTTCTAAAAACATAAACAAATAATATAAACGGTACAAGAGGTTTGAAGATCTACAAAAATGTGTCACGGTCAAAAGAAACTAATTTTATTAGAAAGAGTAAAAAATAATAGGAGAGTATTTATGACATGGAAATCTGTAATCTCCTTTTACCCCAAAAGAGACATGGAGTGATGGTGATTATTATGAATTAATTTTTTTTAAAGTTTCACAGTTAAGTGGTTTTCATAACGATTAAGATTTACGAGTGTACGTGGGATGGATTTAATGGCAAAGTACTATGCGTATCCAGAAAGGAAGTGTACTGAGGCTCTTACGACCGGATGGATTTTATTTTTGACATGTTGGCTACACTTCCGTGTAGCCTGACCCTTCCCCTCCGCAACGAGATCGGTTCAAGGTCAGTACGTTGAGAAGTGTCGACGCGACAACACGTTTCGTGAAAAATGTCAATCCGATCTCCCGCCAAGTGCGAAATACGCGGCGTCATCCGTTATCTCGTTTGGAAGGGAAAACCTCTGGTTGAGGTTAATAATGAGGTGAAAACTGCATATGGTAATAAAGCTATGAATCGTACGAGTGTATACAAGTGGTGTCGCGAGTTTAAAAACGGTCACGTCACACCTCTTCACCCTCCGCCAAAAAGTTCAAAACCACAATTTCAGCCAAGAAAATCATGGCATCCGTGTTTTGGGATTGTCAAGGCATAATTTTAATTGAATATATGCCTCAAAGGGAGACCATCAACTCTGCAAGATACTGTGAGACCCTAAAAAAATTGCGCAGGGCGATTCAGAACAAGAGGAGAGGCATGCTGACAAAGGGAGTCTGCCTGCTGCACGACAATGTCAGACCGCACACGGCCAACGCCACGAAGGAACTGCTCGCCTCGTTTAAATGGGATGTCCTGAACCATCCCGCGCATTCCCCTGACCTTCAGATTACTATCTCTTTACCTCCCTGAAGCTGCAAATGGGTGGAAAAAGGTTTTCAACCGACGAGGAGGTAAAGGAGGAGGTGGAGAAGTGGACGGAGGGGATGGCGGGAAACTACTTCGAGGAAGGCATCAAAAAGTTGATACCCCGCTTCACCGCCTGCATTGAGAGGAATGGCGACTATGTCGAAAAATAGCTTACATATGTACTACGGTAACCACGTAATTTTTTTGTTTAAATAAAAAAAATTGTAACCTACAAAAAATCAGTACACTTACTTTCTGGATATGCCTCGTATGTTATAATACATATGATACCATACAAACCACAAATATTACACATCAATTGCTTTAAACACAAGTATTAGAAAAAATGTAAGCGGACTATTGTATTATATAAAAACTTCTCCTATAATGGAAAAATGAGATATTGGAAGATATATGATAATTATGTATGCACAAGACCGATTCATCTTTATAAATATTTAACTAAAACTTAAGGATTATTTCTCCAAAAATATTTCTCGTCCCTAATTAAAACAAAAACAATTCCCATCCTCGTGCCTATTTCTTTATAGATTTATAATTTATTTCATTTTTTGAAACTTTTATTAAGTTTTAAAAATGGCCATGGATATGGACAATAATTTTCGATCCTAAACTGGGTGATTGTAAGAAATAACTTGAAAGCAATTAATATCCCAGATATTTTGAGCTGAAGGTGTTTAATAAACAAATATGGTATAACCAACTCCTTATTAAGCATAATAATTGAGGAAATAATTTAATACGCAAAATATCACGAGGTTTATATATACGAAAAAAAATAAAAAAGATCTCGCGAGGGTAATAAGGTTATAAAAAGTGCTGGGAAACAGGCACACTTTCATATTACACATGACAATCTCACAGATAATCCTTGCGGTTTATAAAAATCAGACTGATACATCGATGAAAATTTTGAAAAAATATTATGTGATGAAAGTATAACAATATTTTTTTTTTAAATCTATATTGTGAAGTCCGTCGTAAAGGAAATTCATAACATTTTGAAAAAAGTATTTCAAAACATGAAACAAAAGAAGGAGTATTTTCTTAAGTGTTACCCTTAATCAGGACGTCCCAAAGGATCGCACCGGGATGCTGGGGCGGCGTCGGGACGCGTGACGGAAGTGCTCGTTACGTGACGTGAGTCCGGAACGGGCCGCCGGAAGGAGATCGGAACGGTAATAAATTAAAAACAAAGAAAGAATTACGCTAAATCCCTTTCATTATAAGGATCTGTGCGTAAGGCAAGCGAATCAAACGTTTGATTAAAAGATTTAAAACGACGAAAGAAAAATACGCGAGGATTACGCGAGAGTGAAAATAAAAAATGTTCTTTAAATCCCCCTGTCTCATTTAATTCTGAACTTGTAGCTAAATTAAGACTCCTTACGTTCAAATAGAACGAATTTATATTTTGAAATTACGTGTTTTTTGTCCGAAATGTAATACCTTATTTTTTTCAATTATTCTTTACGCGTTTTTATTTCCATAATTGTCAGACTGTCATTAGTTTTATTTATATCTAAGTATTTTGAATTAATCTTGTTTTTTTGTTTGCATATTAAAGAATTTTGGATATTTGATAAATATATAGACGGGGAATAATTTGATTAAGTAATTGATTTTCGTCCAATTAAAAATATTTTCAGAAGTACAATACTTTTGAATTTATTTAATGATACTTCAATGTTTTAAGCAATTCTCAATAGTCTTTCAAAATTCGTTCACAAACTTTTAAATTTCTAATACAATCCGTCCAGGGAATCTTGAGAATATATTGCTAAACATGATAAAGTTTGCATGTTGCAAAACGTCGGTCAAATAATAAGACACAAGATAGAGTGGAACGACACTGATTATCCCAGGGAAAACAACCGCATTACTTGGCTCAGGAATCTGCGTGAATTGTTTGGGCGGAGTTCAACTGAGTTGTTCTGAACTGTATTCAACAATGTGTGCATTTGTTGACTGACGGCACCTAAGAAAAAAGAAGATACAAATCAACCCAATTATTAAAAAAATGATTAAAAAATGTTAAAACATAAACATCCTAAAAAGGCATTAAAAAATTAAATATGAGTAAAACTGGAAATGTAAGTAAAGGTCTGTTTTAAACGCTAAGATATCTTGAAATGATTGATTAGATAAATTATATTGAGGGTTGGTGTATCATATCTGACAGATATAAAGACATGTTTTTTACATTTTAATATAATTTTATCTTAAATAAATAACAATAAATTACTTTGTTATTCCACCGATTACCTGTAACCGGTAATTAGTGGAATAACAAAGCAATTTATTATTAAGTAATTTATTTATATTGAAAAAATAAATACATCCAGCCTTATGTAGAATCTCAAGTATGCAGAATTTGGGTTGGATCTGTTAAGGATTAAAACACGTAGATTATCTCTAGAATTCAAAACGATGAAATTTAAATTAATCCGCACAAAAGGTTTCGTTGTATTTTTTATTGTTTAAATTGTGTATTTTTCAAAAACTTGAATTCGTAAGATGAAGTAAATAATCTAATATTTATATAATAAGAAAGAAAGACCTGTATTCCAGCTGGTCTGCAGAGAAGTGCAAAAAATAAAATTCTCGTATAATAAAAACTGTAATAAAGCGATATATAAAACTACGATTGCGCGTACTTGGAATATTTTTTCCGTGATATGTCCGCAATGTTAACAGATCAAGCATAAAATTTTGAACTGAAGTTTCCTAGATAAAACAAATAGACAAGATGAATTTGATATAATAGCTAGATAAATCGAAGTCTTAACTTTAATGAAAAAAATTCTCGAATAAAATCAACAGAAATTCTTCGAAGTTTTATTCTCCAGATAACCTAAAAAATTGATTAAAATATTCACATAAAAGATTTTCGTAGAATCTTAAGATGAAAAAATATTTATTTAAATTGTAATAAATGGAACTGTAAAATAATTCTCGTAAAATACATTATAAGTGATTAAGTACGCCTGATCTCCTTACGATCGTATTTAAGGTCATTAATTTTCTTTTCTAATGGCCAAAAATATTTCATATATAAAAAATGGCAGGGAATGAAAAGAAAGACGATTCTTTAAGTTTAAATATAAAAAGGTTTCTTTCTTTATTCTGAAAAAAGGACCTTTTTCTATTCGACGATATTTTGATAGCCGAGTAAAAGTGATTACAAAAAATATACATATATACGTGAATATATAATATATACACACGAGGATGGATCAAATAAAACCGAGACTTTTTTGTTTTAATTTTTTTTATTTGCAGAAAAAAAAAGACCAAGTACACGTAATTTTTCTACATTATCTCCTGCTTTAGAAATGCATTTTTTCCAGCGGATCGGTAGTTTTTTATCCCGTCATCGTAAAAAGAAGTAGGTTGTGTCAGCAACCTATTGCGCACAAACCCCTCTACTCCATCGTCATCGTGGAATCATTGGACTCCCAGAGCTTCTTTCAGTGACCCAAAGAGATGAAAGTCGCAGGGCGCTAGATCAGGACTATAGAGAGTGTTCCAGTCGTGTCCAACTCATTCCCTCCAATTGTACGCATGTTACAGCTGCAATATGGGGGCTCGCGTTATCATGGAGAAGTCAGTTCTCGTATCGGTTGATCATGTCTTTTGCATCGATAAGCAAGTTTAACTTCACTCAAAAGCTCGCAGTAGTACGTCGCATTGATGGTGCGACGATCGTGCAAAAAATTGAAGTGCAAAATTCCGCGCCGGTCGCAAGCAACTTACCAGCTAACAGCCGAGTCTTGGCTTTCACAGAGGCTTCCTCATCCTACTTTCTCGACTCCATGCTGGCTTATTTCGACTCGGGCGTGCAGTGGTGTACCTACCAGCTAACAGCCGAGTCTTGGCTTTCACAGAGGCTTCCTCATCCTACTTTCTCGACTCCATGCTGGCTTATTTCGACTCGGGCGTGCAGTGGTGTACCTAAGTTTAATCGCAGATAACGATACGGCTCAAAAATGGGTAATTTTCTTGTGCAAACAGCGCCAAGAACCACCAACAGACGTGCAAACGAGCCAACTTTTGTTCTGCAGTCAAAAGACGTGGAACCCATCGAGCATACATTTTGCGGCATCCTAGATCCTTTGTGATTATGGATTGAGTGCTCCCATAATGTAATCCTATCTTAAAACCAATTTCGAAAACCGTCAAACGTCGGTCGCCTTCCAGAAGATCACGAATGACGTTAATGTTCTGTTCGGTAATGCTCGTCCGTGGGTGACTATCATGGCTCTCGTTTTCGACCCCTTCACAGCCTCTCATGAACTCCTTATACCAGGTAAACACACGGGGATTTGGCAGTGTTTGATCTCCGAACTGTGCCATCAGTCTCCACAGAATTTCAGCCGGTTTTACGTCCTCACGACCGAAAAACTTGATAATTATGCGTTGCGCAATCGACGGGTGCACCTCTTTCTCAGACATCGTGTGCCATACTAATGACGAAATCTGCCGAAGCCGGCCGACCGCTCTCCCCACATCTGATATCCCCACCCAGCACTCCTCGAGGCGGCCGCGCGCTCCGTTTAAATTACGCGCTCTAAAACAAAAGTCTAGTTTATATTTGGTCCACCCTCGTATTTATTTTTCGTCTTCTGAAAAAGAGTTCATCACACACTCAAAATAAAATAAAATTAGAATGGATATGTTGGGGGGGAAAAGATAGCACACTTGAAATCAAAGAGGGGAAAAAGATCGATAACGATGTAGACAGTCAATGTGAAACTAGAATAAAATATGAAGTTGAAAGACAAAGAGATAATGCGATGACAAACCGTTCCCTAGAGGGCCCAGGATAGACTTAAGAGAAGGAGGGTCGCGGAAGCTATGCAATCCAGACACTTCATAGGGGATAATGAAATATATAAGATATACATGTATATATAACATGAAGGCAATCATGGATAAATAGACGTTTGGAATAAATCCCTTTTCTTATAATGCTGTTTGACATATTTCCATATTGTGCATGCCTCTCCCTTGTGTCCTGGACTCCCAACTGCCCTTTCACCTTATCGAAAATCTTCCGGACGATAGTTACTGAAAGATTTTCCGTGTATACCATAGTTACGTTCGATAGTAAAAAGTTGGCCTTACTTAACACACCAGATATCATCTCACAACTATTATTATTAACTTTCTTCTTCTGTCATACATCGACAAACCACATATCATTCTAAGTGCACGAATCAACATTCCACCACATTTTATCGGCACCTTATATTTCTTTCTAAGCTCACGTTTCATTTCCATAAAGCAATGTTAACATTAATGCGATGTTGTGAACTATCATTTTGGCAGATGAATTTAAAATATGATATACATTTTTTTCATGAATCAACTCAAATTAAAATACCGCCTAAGTTGAAAGTTCCAATACTTACAATTTCATCCGCGAAACGGATTTTTTTTCGATTTGTCACCCGTCATGATTCAAAAAACGAATAAATGAGAGACAGAATGAATGGCTGAGTGCTTGAATGTGGAGAGAAGAGATGAAGGAACGAAGGTGATTCCACGTTGGGCTGGTATTGTGTGATAAGACCATGATTAATGGCATTCTCGCTGGGTTGAGGATTCTGGGAATTAGTGCGTTTGGAAAACCCTAAATCATCAGATATCATATAAGAAGGTAGCCAAAAACTAAATCTACTGCCGCAAAGGGCGGCTTTGAGAGCCCAAGAGGAAGGGTGAGACGTTTATTTTGGTTGAGATGAAACAATTCAATTATGAATATTAAATAATGATTACATTTTTCCCCATCAGTTATTGCCCACACCGTTTCAAATATGGGATATGTTTCACTTATAATAACATGCAATAAAAGATAAGTTACACTAATAGTTATATAATATAATATTAATTAGTTAAAAAACTCGATTGTATTGTTAACAAAATATTTATTTTGTCGTTCAAAAAACTTCCTTTTTAAATATCTGTTTATCTAAGAAAAAACGAAAAAAAAAAAAAAAAAACAACTAACTTGGAATGAACGATTTCAGTTACAAGTCAATAAAAACTATAATAATTCTTCGCATATTTTTCTGAATACTGTACTGATTTCATCTTTCTTTTTAACATTTCAAGAAGAATTGTAAGGATCAAATTTTGCCTAAAAATACTTGAGAGGTTAAAAAATATATAAAAAAGAAGACAAAAATTCGTTCAAAATATTTCACATTTTTTCATACATTTAAAAAAAAGAAGTTTTTACTTAATGTAATTTGTGAATTTTCCATAATTATTAAGGATAATTTTAACGGATATTGTGTTTCATTCAAATATAATTGTATTGTTTCATATTGTATTACGCTTTCGTTGTAAAAGTATTAAAAAAAATCTGACGGGCGTACTGCCATGTGGCAATCTCTTCCAACTAACCAGAAAGATGTTCAAGAGGCCTTAAAAAATCTAGAATAGAATCATTTTTTTAATCTAGTTTCCAACGGGGATCGAACCTAGCACCCCCGGGTGAGGAGACTAACTTCGTACTAACTAAGCCACGGAGGTCATTCATTGTATACAGTACAACCTGGAAAGATTATTGCCATATGTTAAAAGATCTTACGTTTGAAACAAGATTGGGACCCATTGGTTTGTGTTGCATCAGGAATGAACCTGAAACTACCAGGTTGGGAGTCGAAATATTAAATTATGAAAAAGAGGTATTCTGGATATTTACTCATTAGAAATATAATTGCGGATAACATACAAAACAAAACTGTGTGGATGTATAAAAAATAAAATAATTTATCCTGTTTTTTTTACAATATTTTGTCTCTTTATATTCTCGAGTGAAGTGTCTCATGTCAGATACGGATGATCATTTAAAATTTATGTAAAATCATTTTACACTTAAAACTATTCGGAAAATATTTTCAATAGAATAACCAGAAATTAAGGAATGAATAAAGACCTTAATCTACAGATCGAACTAAGAATATTTAGATCAACAGATTTAATGGTTAAACAGCTTTAATGGGCGAAATGCCGTTTTCGCAATTCGAATAAGCGAGTGGGACACGCAAAATTCATGAGACACTTAGAAATAAAAATTTAATCATTGAAAAAGAGTAAGAAAAACCAAAAATTTTGTATTTTGCGTTATAAAAAGCATCCGCAATACTATTATGGGGTGTTCCACTAACGAAGATGAGCTCTGTTCAAATTCACTTGATCTCAACTGGTGTGTTGGGTCAAGATAGAAACTTTGTTCTAATTTTAAAACTTTTGGATTCAAACAATCAATGACTTTCAATGTTATATAAAGGTTATTGCGTATCATAAAAATTAATTACAGAAAAATAATAAAAAGTCTCCGATTTATTTCGACCAGACAGTGAAAACTTTGAAATTCTGGAATTGTTACAGAGCTAAAACTGGAATGGAAAATATAAAAAAACAAAGATATTATTACTATTCATTTGTCAAGTTTAAAACCATTTATAAGAAAAAGAAACAGATATTTAAATATTAAATCAAGTAATGGTTAATAATAAATTGTGAAATTCTTTAAAAGCCAAGGGGGTAGTGTGAGCAACACGGATCACCTGAAGCTTAACGAGTGCAGAAAAAGGCATTCAAGATATCTCTCAACATCCCAGACAAACTTCTCACGACTTTACGGCAAACAGCGTGACGAAACCCTCCAATACCACATTCTCGCCTTGACTGTGAAGTTCTATAAAAACCAACGGGACCATAGCAATTCTCTAATAGCTGTCCTTGAGCTTACGAGAGTAAGTCCGAACTACCTTTCCGTTATAAGTACAAGCTTCCGAATCATCATCTGTTGCTTGACTAGTCCACCTACAGTATGAGGACCAAGGTCTGAGTGAATGTGATAAAATGCAAGTAGTCTGAACGAGAGAACTTGTACGTGCTAAATAATTAGTATTAAAATAATTAGTTGTAACAATTGTTATCTACTTATAAGTAAGTATTATTAAAAATAAAATTACTGATATGAAATTAAAATTCAGTCTGTTTATAGTATAATCTACAATATAAATTAGATTAGTTATTAAGATATACTCGTACATTTGCATACAAGTACATATAGCCTTTGAAAAAAAATGTATTATAGGTTACTTTATAAAAGATGTGCTTTACAAGAAAAACTTATATCGTCGACATTGCAGTAAAGCATTTCTCGTAGAAAATTTTCAATAAATTTATTAATTTAAATTTTAATCAATTTATTAATTTAAGGTGCCCCATCGTGAGAATGTTGAGAATCTTGTCCTTTATCCATTTCTCTCTCTACAAAGGCTCAGCTGGGCCCAGAACAAAAGTAAGGAATTGTGAGGAAACGGCTTATATTTAGAGGAAGAGTATTTCTTCGCATTACGAGTGATGCGAGAGTTACCACTAATAACGTAAGATAAATAGTTGAACATTTACATAACACGCAATATGAAATAACGAACGTGATGCGTTGACGTATTTATTTTAACCGTATTTAAGTAAACTTAAATAATTTCAATTACTACTGTTTCGTTTATAACGTCTTGACATCTTCTGTAAATAAGTTCAACGTTATAACGGTGATTGAGTTCATCTTCCAACAGCGGCAGTAAATATTTGGTTCATTTATGCACGCAATGTCAACAAATAAACTAAAATAACATATTAACTAAAACAAATAAATCCCTGATTCCTTTGGCGTGCGCTGCATATACGTGTAAGTATGTACGAGTATATCAGCTCGTTTAAGGACATTCCGCGAGTGACGTTCTAATTCGTACTTCGAAGTAACAAAAAAATGTATACGTAAGAGAAGCTTGAGGACAATTTGGTACGGCGTAGGACAATTTGGTACGGCGTAGAACAATTTGGGGTTGAATTGGAAATTATCGGGCGACCTAGTAGAACCTAAATTGTCCCAGACTAAACGATATATCTAGTGAAAAATGTGATATTAGTGAGTAATTTATATAGACTTTATTTGTATTTTGGTTGACTTAGAAAACAATATGAACGATTGTATTTTAAAAATAAAAGTAATTAAATGTGCGTGAATCGAAATATAAATGAGTAATTTCAATAATTCTGGAACTTCCGTGATTTAGTTGGTAAGACGCTTGTCTCATAACCTGGAGGTTACGGGATCGATTCCCGTTGAAACCCAGATTTTTTTAAAAGGATTCCAGTCTGGTTTTTGCTTGAGGCCTCTTTGACATCTTTCTGGTTGGTTGGAAGATATTGGCATGGAAATTAGCCAGCAAGATTGTACTGCGTACAACGAAAGTGTAATAACACTTTGAAAGTAGCATATGATTTAATGATTAGATCAATTTAATGTGTCATTTCTTTCTGCATTTGTTCTCCTCGTGCAATTCTCATTGGTAGGGTGCACCAGTCTCCTCCATGACTCCCTACCCCTGGCCAGGTGCGCTGCCTCGTACAGAGAGGAACTAGTTGCTGCCCTAATTTGATCGCTCCAGCGCATTGGTAAACTGATTCTTGGTACGTGCCACATACACTTCCCAGCATCACAGTTCGTTCCAAACTGGACTCTAGGCGCCTTACTTGACGAGCAAGAAATTTAAATTGCTATGAAATCAGTAGCAGAGAAACTCTTTTTTTTAAGGGATATTTTTATACTCAGTCAGCCAATGCTGAAATGAGTCACCCTTGTGTTGAAGAAGCAGGTGAATAATAACATCTTCAGGAACGCTATAAAAGGTCGCCTTTAAAATGGTTGTGATTTGACTTCATTTAAATTGAGGCTCCACATGCTTTTCTCTCCATTTGCTGGCAGTGAATATAAGGTTGTGTTTGTTTATGTTTTTAACAATTATTTTATAACTGCTAATTTATTCTCAATTTGACTGTATTAAAGTGTATGTGTACAATGGTGTGGGCTTAAAATATCTGACTTCATTGCAGCCGGGCTTACCCTCCTAAGCCCGGCTGTTAATCTGGGATGGGAGGATGTTACGGAATGACCTTAGCCTATTTGTTAGCTTCTCCCTTAATGGATTTTCTTCACCGATGCCTCAAGATTTTTGTAATTACAGAATATATATTTGCAAGCTTTAGCGTTATTAATAAACCCATTGTTTTAATTTTCTATATAAGCCATCTCACATTCGAAGACAGCTGACTTACACCAACGAAATTCACATGTAGGCGCGCATAGCTCAACAGACCAGAGTCTCAGCCGCTCGCGTGATTTGACAACTCGCAACGAAAATTGTCATCTCGTATGTTTAACATATCTGTTGTGTTAGGATTTGAACTCTTATTTTATTTTTTTCTGTTCGCGTTGAGGCTGTGTGTGTATTTCTATTTTGAATAATTTATTAGAGTTAAGAATTGTATTGCTTGCTTGTTTATTGTCATTCATTTTTTGTTTTATAATTTTCGTAAACAAGGGTGAGGGCTTAAACCACCTGATGTCCTCACGGCCGGGCTCGCTTTCTATTGGTGGGGGTTTATCTCGAATGGGAGAGGGGTGTTATGGGATGAGTTCAACATTTTGATAGCTTCTCTGTCAAATGTATCTTCTTTTCCATAACCTTTAAATAAAAGTTTAATTTCAGGATATATATAAGTATGCACATAACATATGTTGATATCAATAAACTTTTCTTTATTTATTTGATAAAACTTAAGACTTAAACCTCCTGGGTGATTTTTCAAGCCGATCAGTCAATAACCGTCGCCTCCTAGTCTTATACTACCCACAGCGTCCTAAGAACCTGCTGCACCTTATCTCGAAAGGTCTGTCTCGGTCAGTCAAGTGGCCTTTTTCGTATTGTTGAACTTGCAAAATGGTATTTGCTAACCGTTAATCTACAAACATGGCCTATCAATGCCAACCTTCTCGACCTTATGTTCATTTTGAGTTTCTTCAAATTGTCAATCTCAGAACTTAAGGCTGCAGGAAAGTGGAAACTGAGATCTTATGAAGAAAACTAATAAAAAATATTCAATTACCATAAAAACTATATTTAACATAAAACTCGCTGAATTAACCAAAATAAATTTTCTCGAGGCGAGTATTGAACGAAATCATAAAATATAATAAAAGTGTGGAAGAAAGGTCGGTCCCGATTTTCATATTTATTCAATAAAATAGTGTGTTTTATCGTTTTCGACATTTCGTGTCGCCGAGAATAAAGAAGTAGGAAAATATTATTTGGTTTCCTTCCATTATTTATATACGGTTTCTCCTATAATTTATTCCACCCGTCACAGAATTGGATTTTTATTGAATATTGCCCGATCACAATGCTTTTCTAGGAGATATCTCATGCAATACCCCATTGATACCTCGAGACTCCATCTAAAGTATTTGCATACTATATTTTCGTTAATGCGCGCGAAAAATTTGTTCAACAAAAGATATATCATCCTGCCACTTCCTTTGCGGGGTAGGCAGAGAGAATGTATACTAATACTTTATATCATCCTGCCACTTCCTTTGCGGGGTAGGTAGAGAGAATATATACTAATACTTTATATCATCCTGCCACTTCCTTTGCGGGGTAGGTAGAGAGAATATATACTAATACTTTTCTTTCTCAGCATACAACTTCCCTTCTCCATATATCATATATTCACACATATCGTTATGCACATTGTTTTATTGTTCACACTTCTCATTTTACTTTCTTTCGAAATATGGTTCACTTGGTTCAGTCACGTATTCTTCGGTCTACATCTACTAGGCGCACCTTGCGCTTCTAGCTCGTTAACTTAGATATACTCGTATACTCTTTTGTCATTCATTCTCGCCACATACCCAAACAATCTCAACGCTCCTTTTTTCATCTTACTTAAAGCTAAAATTGTATTCATGCATTCATTTCACCTTCTTTCAAACATTGACACTCCACAAAACTTTCTTAATGCACACATTTCTAGAGGTATAATCTTATTTTAATCATTCAGTCTAGTTTAAGCCTCACTTCCATACGTCAAAGTGTGTAAGGACACATTTCTAGAGGAATAATCTTATTTCAATCATTCTGTCTAGTTAAAGCCTCACTTCTATACGTCAAAGTGTGTAAGGACACATAATTTCGGGGATATTAATACTAATTTTGGTATTGCGTAGTTGTAAATTACGTTAAATACTCCATTTACCTTGTTCCCTGTTGCTACCCGTCTCTCAATGTTCCTTTCAAATGACCAATGTCACATAAAGATTTTCCGCACATAAAATAACTCATCTATAGTTCGGAAATTCTAGGATGAGTCCTGTGACAGCTCACAAATTTTCCCGAATACAACCTTATAACGATGTTCAGTAATTTTAATTATTTTATCAACTTTAATATACGAGTAAGCCTCAATTCTAATAAATAGCAAGTTATGTATGTAAATACATTACATAAGGTTGTATTGGGGCAAATTTGTGAGCTGTCACAGGACTCATCCTAGAATTTCCGAACTATAGTTGAGATAACCTACGAGTATATATCGCAAAAACATTCTTGAAACCTAAAATCTGGGATGGATTTTTGCCAATATCAAGATTTACCCGCACTAATACCTTCGGGGCATATTTTTTTATCGTTTTACATTATTATTTTATAAGTAATTGATGCATTAATTTAAGTAATTATAACTCAAAACAGGTATTTTTACTGATCCAACCGATCACAAAAATGACAGAGAGTAGTATAAATAGGCCAAACCCCGTAAGGCTGTCGAATACTTGGATTCTCTCCGAAAGTAATTCGAAATTTGAATCTCGGTGGGGATACTGAACGAATTTTAAATACCTAGCTAACAATTTTTGAACCGGTTTATTATATATAAATGATATATATAAACAAATTTTACATTTATGAATATATATTTTCGTAAATGTAGAATTTGTTTTACTTCCGTGAATATTTCACGGGTTGCAACTAGTCAATACACTATTTTCGAATATTAATAATAATTTGTTTTTTTTTTCTGCCAAAATATCGCAACATATGTTTGATATGTTTTATTAAAATATATAAAAAAATAAAATTTGTTTTAATAATTTGGCGGTATTTTTCTAAAAATTTAAGAATAATTTATTATAAATCACTTTTCAAATCAATAATTTGGTCAAATTACATGTGGTGCGATGCAGGCTGCCTGTCTGGAGAAGGTCCCCCTGTCGTATGAATAACTGTATCTCGTTGAATTTTTTAAATAATTTTGAGTTGAGTACTTGCATATTTACGCATTTGGATTGTTTTATTGTGTTCATCTTTTTTTGGTTTAAAATATTTTTTTTAAAATTGTTTCTTATTTGTCTTTTGTTTTGAAGGAAATACTCCCGACTTCTTTTTAATTGATGTAAGGTACATTATGCCGTTTATGAAATAAATAAATATAACACAATTTCTGTTTCTAAAAAATCATGATCAGGAACTACGAACATAGGAATGCTACAAACATGATCAGGAACCTAGGAACGCTACAAACATGATCAGGAACTAGGAACCTAGGAATGCTACAATCATGATCAGGAACTAGGAACCTAGGAATGCTACAAACATGATCAGGAACTAGGAACCTAGGAATGCAACAAACAACCTCTTTTTAGATCAGTCTACAGTCCGGCACTCCACGTCCTCTCAACGTTAGTTCTGTGGCGTTATGGCAGAAGTTGATATGTCCGTTTTTTGTAATTTTGCGTTTATTCTTCCAATTTATAGAAAATATTTCTCAGCATGTTGTGGCAAAACTTGGTGTGTCAGTCATTATCCAAACAAAAGATATATCGTTTGGAAAAACTTAAAAAATTATTATTTATACTGATTTTAACAGTTTATCAAAGTTAATATTTCTTCTCCTGTAAACTAAGGTAAAACTGACATATCAACTTGTGTCATAACGCCACAGAGTTGAGACTGCAAACCTTAATATAAAGCGATTAGCTTATATTTTATATACGCAAGTATCAAGATAAATCATTATTTACGGTTAAGCAAATTTAATAGCGTTGTCTCAATCATCGAGGAGGAAACGACCCTAAGATTAAGGGACTATTGATACAGAATCTTCGAATTGAGTTTGTGAAAAAAGGGACACATCTTCTTAAGGAGCATAATCAATCACCGCTTCGAAGGCGGTATGTATGGGAGGATGACATATGTCATTTTTCCTATGGCGTTCATTGTCGATCACAAGATATTTATGAGAATTTTAGCGCTTTCTTCTAGCGATCCTTTTTCTATCTTGTGTCTCCCTTTTTGTCGCATTAAAGATTTCGGAAGATTTGTTTTTCAAAACGTCGCTCGAAAAAAACGAATGTTTGACGGAGGAAAAAGACTACGATAAAGGCAATTTTGAGATTTAAATGTAATGTTACTTGAATCGGTTTCATTTACATTATTTAGATTGACTGGATTTATTCAAATCTTACTCTGTTAAAATCTTATAAATAACAGTGAAAGCTTTAAAGCGGGATTTGGAAAGGGTTGAAATTATTTTGTAACGAACTAAAGCTTAATGTCGACAAATTTATACGCATATTTTTTATTCCGATAATTTATAATTGTTCAGTACTGCTGCAGGTAACAAGGTCAATGCCACACTTCTTACTCTTTTTTGGAATAAAACCGTTAAATTTAAAAAAACAATGTGCTAGTGCACACATTGATACACGGTAAAAAAGTGAGTGATAAAATATTGATAAATGCGTGCCTAGCGTAGAATATCTGGTATTGAAATGTTCAATAGAGTACGGAACTATGAAGACCTCCGTGGCACAGGTAGTGAGACGCACGTCTCCCAACTCGGAAATTACGGGTTCAAATCCCGTTGGAACCCAGACTTTTTAAAAAAGGATTCCAGTTTGGTTTTACTTAAGGTCACTTTAATATCTTTCCGGTTGGTTGAAAGAGATAGCGACATGGCAATAAGCCTGCCAGGATGTACTGTATACAACGGATTTTTTTTACAATACAAATGATCGGATAAAGGATAATTTATCAGAAATGGATGGTAAAAAAAGAATGAATCATGACATAGTTTGGCCACGCTAGAGAAACAAATATATTAGAGAATAGATTGCAATAGAATAACGAAACAAATATATTAGAGAATAGATTACAATAGAATAACGAAACAAATATATTAGAGAATAGATTGCAATAGAATAACGAAACAAATATATTAGAGAATAGATTGCAATAGAATAACGAAACAAATATATTAGAGAACAGATTGCCATAGAATAACGAAACAAATATATTAGAGAATAGATTGCAATAGAATAACGAAACAAATATATTAGAGAATAGATTGCAATAGAATACCGAAACAAATATATTTGTCTGAAATAAATGAAAAGCGAGGAAAGGGTGGAACGAAGTAGTTTTTAACTGAGGTAAAGGTACAAATGTATGACAGGAAAGCACGTATGACGATGTGTCAAAAGGTGGAAGAGGCGAGAGTCGTATGCATGTATAGAAAGACGTGTAGATATTTCTCTAAGTCTACACCAAAAGGGACATCCCATGATAGTACTCGTATGTATGCCTTTTTTACTCATATGTATGCCTTTTTTAACTTTTAATAATAATGTTTGTCAATGTTTGCCTAAAACTGACTTTTCTGAGATTGTTGACACGACATAGATGTTTAAGTAAGAAGTATTAAGTTGTACTCACATTCCCGAAAACTGATATGAAAAAGGCGTACGCTATTTGCAGGAAGAAGTGTAGTGGACATCTGTGGAGCTGCAAGAGGTGGACATTTGGCGGATATTGTTTTATGTGTTTAAATGACCAATAAAAAGTTTTCTTAAAATCAAAGCAAATTGTGTGTTTTATTCAAGAATTAAAAAAACCGCTCAATTTGAAAGAACCTTTATAACAGTAAATGGTTCCTTGACTGAGAGATTCATTATTTCAAAAGGGGTAAAACAAGGATGTAATATGTCATAATGGTTGTTTAATATTAACATATTATCATATGTGAAGGAACTACACAAGTCAATGAAGAGCATAAAGATAAATGAGAATATGTGCAGATTGCTTTATGCTGATGGCATGGTAGTTTTAGCGGTGAATGAGAACAAATTACAGAGTCTGACACCATATTTATTCCATAATTTTCTAAGCTTGCTATTAATCATACGAGCTTAATAGTTATAAGCTTTTTCCAAGTTCACAAACTTCTTTTCTTCAAGTCCACACCTATTTTACCCTTTTTAAATATTAAACCACTCAGTGAAGGAACCGTTTACTGTAATACATGCGTAACTTTCAGCGTTTAATAATGCAATACCACGTATTCATTTATATTCAACACCATATTCCTTTAATATTTTCCATAGTTTGCCCCTTATCACGCGATCATAAGCTTTAGCGAGATCATAAACTTTTTTTTCTCCAAGTCCTTAAACACACAATACACCTTTTTTTTACTTTTTGCCAAACATTTTTCCACAAGCATATGTAAAGAGAAAATCTGATCGACACATCCTCTTCCACTTAAAAAGGCACCCTAAGTATCTCATACTTTCTTTTTAGTCTTTCTTCTCACTCTTTCTATCAGATTTTTTTCATCATTTCGAAATTATGTAAATAAATATTAGCGTAAGATTGAAATAATATGAATTATAAGTGAGATTTCTTATCTAAAACGCTATTTCTAATAAACATTATAAAATTGCATCCATAAATGATTCAAGCTGCATTTTACTATAACTTACTTTCCCAACTGCCGTCGAGCATTCAATTTTCTTTTAACTTTGTTAGTTTTAGAAACGTTCTAGCAATATGAAGGAAAGTTTGAAAGCGTCATTTACTTGGGAAAACTTTCTATAATATGCAATTTATGTGTATCATAGAGTATTTGCCGTTGTCAACTAGAAAGCCTTTAACGAGCTTTCTTTACAAAATAAGAAATAAATTGACTGACGTAGAAAAATTCTATGCAACAAAAATCTGATGGGAACTTTACAAAATAATCTAGAAACAAACGTCATAAATATCAAAATAAGAGTCGTCAGTAAAATCAATATTTTACTTGAAGTTAATACTCTCCATGATGATAGCCAATCTCTCGTGATCGAGTATTATTATCAGTCATCTTGTGGAATGTGTTGGTTTATAATGAGCAAACTGTTACTCTTTAGCAAGTATACAGTCGTAACCGATCAAACCCCAATTTTCGATGGCTAAGAGACGAAAGTCCCAAGACGATCGGCAGGTTTACGCTGTTTTAGCTTTTCAGGAAGTATGTTTAACATAACGCTATTTTGAGTTGCTTAATGGCGTTAGGTGGATTTGATAAAAAGGTCTAAGAATAAAACCTGTCCAAAAGTGAATCCGCAAAGAATCGATCCTGGGGCGCCTACTTGCTTAGCGTGAATTCTAACAGTTAGGTCACGGCCATCGGCAACCCTCCATAATTCAAAATTAAAATAGAATATCATGTGTTAGTCTCATGGAAAAAATCATGTAAGTTCAAATGAGACTGAGTTAAATTATTATATCAAAAAAATATACAGAAAATTTTTTAAAAATATATAAAAAAATAATACTAGTTGACCAAATTGAACTAAATAGAAAAAAGAATGACTGAACAAAAACATATTGAGAAACTACGCGAAATAAATGAAGAGTTATTTACATTTTTAATTTCAACACTTTTTTAAAGTAATTTTAAAATAATTTAGAATAGACAACACCGTTCTATCCAAAATTTAAAAAAAAAAAACCGAATACATTTTTAACTCTGCGTGGACTAAAAACTACTCAACAACTCATGCAAATGTTGACAACACTATTGTATTCATAAAGTCATGGACATACAAAATGTATCCCTTTATAAAATTTTAAATTCCAATTTTATTGCGACATTTAAAATTCAAACCCCTGTAACTCCATAAAAAAACATGAATCGTAAAGTGAATCAGTTATGAAATAGTTTATCGTAAGCTAGAATTAGTTATGTATTTTTTTTTAAAGTACAATCATGTATGTCAGACAAAATAAAGAGGATTCTTATCAAATATACGTAGAGTAAGAAATAAACTTGAGATCAACAAACAACGGACATTAACTATTATAAAATAAATAAACCTATACAAGATTAAGACGACCTCCATAGCCTAGCTTTATTCCGGGGGGTTTAGGTTCAATCCTCGTTGGAACCCAGATTTAAAAACAAATCCAGAATTTTTACACAAAGCCTTGGTAGGTTGGTTGGAAGAAATTGCCAGATAACAATAACCCTAGATAGTTGTATACAATGAAGGTGTAATACAATACAATAAAGCAAAAAAGAGTAACCAAACCAATTAAAGGCTATTGCATTAAAATTGATTAAAATCACGAAAAATATAAAACTGTTCATATACAATTTTACTTATATTTTCAGACTGAATAAGATAACAAACGTTAATAAATGTTATAAAAAAATAAGATAGCCACTTATATATAATGTATAACAACATATATTTTTTAATTCCATTCTGAGTTTCGTTTTCTCAGAAATTCGCTGACGTATATTGTGAGCAGAGGCCAATCTTCCATTTTTGCCATGGATGTTAAATATCGAATTTCAGGAAATTAATTTTGAAACGCCAACTCTCAAATCTTCTTCCTTGCTCTGAAGAGATCCATTTCAGTAAACGACTATTCAATCACAATATATGAAATAATTATAATATATTGGTTGGTATATATTCTCATCAAATACATTAAAAATTTGGCTTAAATCTAAGTAAATTATTATTTTTCAACTTAAGCGCTAAATTGGACCTTTCGATTGGATTGAAAGGCGTTATCTTCCATTAATTCATTAATATTGTACATCTCAATCTATTAGAATTAGTGACACAGAAATATTTAAGAGTGTGGCTAGGAGACAACATTTTATTCGACCCCAATGATTGAGTATTTGGATTACCATAAGTCATACTCGTAGGAGTCGAGTTTACATACAATTCGTCAGAAGCCAACAACAGTCACGCACATCTAGCGCCTGCAACTATTATTACTAGATGAACTCTTAAACTAGATTAGAACCCTTCTTTGAGTACTATTGGGAATCGAACACGAAACCTCCGGGTGTAAAATAAGCGTTAAACCAATTGGGCCATAAATGTGATAATATCATTCGAAATTTAGGTTATACACATCGAATCAGACTTGTCCTGACGCATGACAGCGGGCACGATATAAATTTAGGTTATACACATCGAATCTGACTTGTCCTGACGCATGACAGCGGGCACGATATAAATTTAGGTTATACACATCGAATCTGACTTGTCCTGACGCATGACAGCGGGCACGATATAAATTTAGGTTATACACATCGAATCTGACTTGTCCTGACGCATTACAGCGGGCACGATATAAATTTAGGTTATACACATCGAATCTGACTTGTCCTGACGCATGACAGCGGGCACGATATAAATTTAGGTTGTACACATCGAATCTGACTTGTCCTGACGCATGACAGCGGGCACGATATAAATTTAAAGAAATAAAATCGCCATGTATGCTGAGTATCAACTGCATTGTATAACACTATCGTTGTATAAAGCAATATCTTCAACACTATCGTTGTACGAGTATAATGCAATATCTTCCAAACAACCAGAATATGTTACAAAGACCCAAAAATATGTTGCAACGACCATAAGTGATAATAAGACTAGAAACCATTTTAGAAAAACAAATAAGATGCCAACGGGAATCAAACCAGCAACCCCCAGGTTGGAATACAAGCGTCTTACTAACTAGGCTACTGGGAGTATGTTTTAGATTCAACGGACAACCTATAATCATTATAAAAAAAACAACCAGGAATTAATATGAGTGAAGATTAATAAAAAAACTTACCGAAATAATATTTAAGAAAAGACCCTCACAGATATTGTCCCACACATCACTTAATTTTCACTTCGTTCTTGACAGAAACCTGTAAATAAAAAAAAGAATACATAAGAAAATAATCATTATCAATAATTGAAAATAATAGATTTTAACAAATAAAGAGAACACTGTTTGTGAAAATGCTGAAACTGGAAACATTACTGTATCAAACTCGCATCTTCCTCCATTGGACCGCATATTTGTACCATATTTTTGATGTTTGATATATTGACTTAGAGATTTGGATTTAATTATAAAAAATGTGGAATGCATAAATAAGCAAGTTTTACAAAAAAAAATCTCTTCATTTGAAAACATGTGGAAACGAAAAAGCCATACAATTTTCTTTTCTGTCAGTACAGACCATTAACCCTCGTTGTAATTAAGGGATAGATGTAGATTAAGACGACGCAAACTACTCTATCAGATGGACGGGTGTGTTATGGACACTTCTGCGAGGTCATTAACAATAGATTACATAACGCGCAATTTGGCACACGAGTGCTTCGTGCCAAACTTTGCCGGAACACTGAAAAAAGTGAGGGAATTGAATCCGAAATGAGTCACTCTCTTTAAGTGTCACATTCAATTTTAAAATCCTGAACGAAAAAAAACAAAAGCACCCGAACTGCCTGAAATAATCAGTAATATCTGCGAGTCTCGTGGTAGACGCTGAATTACTTACTGGAAATACGATAATATTGAACGAGAGTGAAAGGTGGTAATGATGCGTAATGATGTCGAATGGTTCAATCAAGAAAAAACATATTAAGAAAGAGAATTCTGAATGAGTTACGTTATATTCTCGCTGAAAAATGCTAATGAAAATCTTTAGCCACCTCCGAGGGTTGATGAAAATATGACTGAAAATTTGCACTGAATAAAAATAACACATAAAACTAGCGTTTCTGAGTGCAAACATACGGTTCGGTACAAATTAGTTCGGAGAGTTGGCACAAATAATAGTTGAAAATTAGTCTTCATTTATTCATAACATATTACGCTATTTTCTAACCCAAGATCACCCCAAGTGTTTTTACGTTTCAATTATATTTTTAAGTAGTTTACAATTAAGAAAGACTCCTTTTGAAAGGATCTATTCGTACGCAACCAGCCTGTGTATAATTTAAAATCGAAGTTTTCCAATTGCAGTTCATTGGTTACTTTAAGATATCTTATTGTTACTTACTTTTTATTTTATTTCGGAAGGCAATCGCTATTCGAGTATCTTTTTGAAGTTTGCTGAATTTAATTTAGACAATCTGGATTTGACCAAGTTCGGATAAACCATGAACAGAACGATGCAATACACAATATGTAAACATATGTACAGTACCCGGCGGTAAGTAATACACATCGGGCTTAAATAGACTGTCGGCCATAATCGGCTAACTTCGGCTTTGTAGAGCGTCGTATCTGTCATTCAGACGCTATACATACACCCTAGAACGCTTGACAACGACTAACAAATCGCGACGGAATACGTGTGTGACAGAGACGACGCTCAACAAAGCCGAAGTAAGCGGATTATAGTCGACAGTCTAAACAGACTGTGACTTAAGAAACCTTAAGCCCGATGTATACATACCATCACACGGTACTCCTGTCGGGGTAAGCAGAGAGCACTTTTCTATTACGGAATTTGTTTTTCGACTTCGTAAAATACATACAGGTACATGTACAACCACTTCCGAATTTCTCTCAACCTATCTTTTCACGATATTTCATGGTATTGTATTACACTTTCGTTGTATATAGTACGATCAGGTTGGTTTTTCAACAAGTGGTAATCTTTTCCAAATAATTATAAATATTTTTAAGAGGCATCAAGTGCAAACCAGTCTTAAATACATGTTAAAAATTTGGGTTCCAACGTGAATCAAACCCGCAACCCTTGAGTTGAAAGACAGCCGTCGTTCTTATCTTACCAACTAGATATAATTCACTTAATTCAACCCTATTTTTACTCATTCATGACCTCCACTCACGTTTGCTCTGTAGATTTATTTTATTAACCTTTCACTATTCGTTAAATTTAGATATCTTTTATTTTTACCCCAAAATCACATAACTATGAAATGTGTACGAAAAAACCTTAAGGTCGATGTAGACAAATCGCTTAGCGGGGACAAGGGTGAAATATTTACTCGCATAGAGAAGGCTAGAAGGCAAAGAAAGTGAATTGAACAATCTAAAGCAGGATGACCTATAAAAAAGGGGAGACTCGGGATGAAGTTAGTAATCGAGAAAGGAAAAAAACAAGAATCGATCAACTGGGAAAAAGACAATTTAGAATGAGACAAGCTCGAGTGAAGTAATGAATCATGCAAGGGTGGGGGATGAAACGAGATTGATTGGCGGAGAAAAATATTGGAATGACTCATTCATGAATAATAACGAGAGGAGCCTTAACCTTTCAAGTGATTGTGCGGAAAATTGAACGAAATTAAAACGGACATGAAAAATATGTTGATTGAACAAATTAAAGACTATTAAATAATAATAGGCCAACAATTCAGAGGATAAAACTTCGGCCCGTGCCGTTATAAGAGTTCTTAAAATCTCTTTCACTGGCATATTCGCTAATAAAAAAGCTATGATTCAAAGAAAGTTTATGAAAGGAGGAACGTAAAATAATTATGCTCGACTGGACTGTATACACAAATAGAAACGAAAACAGAATACTGAAAGCAAAACATGGACGATAAACAAACTGAAATAAATAATAAAGCGTTTATAAAACTCGAAATGAGAGGACGTCGAAGTAAAGAAAGAAAAAAGACATAACTCCGAAAATTAAACGTAAAATCGTTTATATTTCAATTGAACGGAAATTAAATGAAAATAAACATAAAGAGTAAGTACGAAGAAAGAACAGTAAACTGAATCTGTAAAAAAAAACAAAAAAAAATTCGACGGGAGAGGGGAGCAAGGACATCTCTTCAAGAGTTGCCAATACTTGTCGATTAGTGTTGTTTTGTATTTTTCATCTTTTGAATATATACAGTATGATTTGCTACTAATGAGCTTATGTATTTTGTATTTACTATAAACTAGCGATAAAATTATACTTAGTGAATGATTATTTTTCAAAGAATCTTATGTATTACCTTCAACTAAGTTCGTCTGAACTGTTATACACGTTTAACTTTTTTCTCGTTCAAAAACTGTGGTGTTATGTTGCAATCGAGAGGTAATGGATAGCAGACGAAAACGAAGACATCCAATATACACCAGTTCAACGACTATATTTAATGGATAGTACAAAATAACCTTCGACAAAGATATCATATATACATACATACCATCACACCTTTCCCTGTCCGGGGTAGGCAGAGAGGACAGAGCTCTAGATTTTCCTATCATGATACACATCTTTAGTCTTGTCCACATCCAATTACCTTCTGATACAACTTCTTCGATTTCTCTGATTTTTTACGTTTCTTTCTTTCAAAATATCCTTCACTTGATCCAACCATACTTCTTTGGTCTTCCTCTCAAACGCCTCCCACTCACATTTACACAATATATTTGTTTTGTTAGCCTTTTTCATTCGTTCCACATTCCCAAACCATCGCAGCGTGCTCTTCTTCATATTATTCAACACATCAGCCATGTTCACATTCATCTCTAATCACTTCATTCCGTATTCTGTTGTACATTATCACTCCATGTATTATTCTCAATGCACGCGTTTCTACAGCAGTTATTCATCTCCTCTCAATCTTTTTCCACATCCACGTTTTACTGACGTACAACAAAGTTAGCACAAAAATACTAATGTGGACTATCATCTTAGCGGATTTTGATATAACACCTTCGTTGTATATAGCACAACCCGGAAGGCGTATTGCCATGTAGCAATATATTCCAACCAACCGAAAGATGTTAAAGAGCCCTGAAGTGAAAACCAAAATGAAAAACTTTTTGAAAAACCTGGGCACCAATGGAGATCGACCCCGTAACCTCCGGGCTGGGAGACAACGGTCATACCACCTAGGCAACGGGGGTCGTCACTGGTCGATACTGTATATAATGCACGCATTTCTACAGCGTTTATTCGGTTCTGTCAGTCATTTAAGATCATACTACGATAAAAATGATTTTCAGACATATAAAAATAAAAACCAAAAAATAATTCAATTTGGTTAACATTGACAGTAAATAAAAAAAGTATGATCTAGAGCAAGGTTTCATAAACTTATTTTTACTGTACCGCCTAATGAAAGTTACAAAGAGTGGTGAACCACCAGTAACTCTCTCGGTCCCCTCTTCTATCCCCTGTCCATTAAAATAAATAAAAACACAGTAAAATAAAATACACAATAAAAAAGATAAACATTTTGTGGTGCTTTTTACAATATTATTTTAATGAAAAAATCAAACTCCAGTAAAATTATTCTGATTGTATAACTGAATATTTAAAATTCAAAGAAGATTAATGAGAAATCTGGTATCATACACGCTTTCAATTCTTGTCGGCAAAACTTAATAGTTTTGAGTTTATACAATAGCTCTAAAAAATTAGGAAATGAAAAAAGTAAATTCAGCTTTAAAAACAAAAAAAATAAAACAAAAGATCTTTACTTAAAAAAAAACCACGTTACAGAAGTTTACTCTATGGTGTACGGTCTTGTTGAACATAAATCGAGTTTCCGGAACAATGGTAAAAAGGGTACTTAAAGAATCTATCGTAAAAGGGGAGAGAAATAAAATGATAGTATATACAACACAGAACAGTACGAAACAGCGCATTGAAATAGACACTCCCAAGTCCAAATGATTTAATTGAAGACTTCCGTGGCCTAGTTGATAATACACAAGTCTTTCAGAAGGGGGTTGCGGGTTCTATTCCCCTTGGTACTAGCATTTTTTTAATTAAAGATTCCAGTCTGATTATCACATGAGGTTAATTTAACACCATTCTGGTTGGTTAGAAAAAAAATGTCACATAATAATAAACTCGCCAGGTTCTACTTTATATAAGTATAATGAAAGAGTAAAGCCATAAAATAATAATATTTTTTTACTAAGCTATCATTTTCCTTTCGATTACATTTAAGCGGAGATTTTGGGTTCGATTCCAGACAATACCCAAAAAATGGTTCATGTATGGTTGATAGAACATCCACGAAGTTTTGTTTTATTTGTTTTACACTTACATTGTATAAAGTCAATCTAGCGGGTTTATTGCCACATGATGATTTTTTCCAATCAACCAGAAATATATCAGAAGCCTTAAGTGAAAAACAGATATAAACCTTTTTTAAGAACAATGGGTGCTAATGGGAATCAAACCCGCAACCCTCAGGATGGAATACAGTCGTCATGCCACGGAGACCACCGAGGTAATTATCGTATCTCACCATGTAGCAGTATAACCTACCATGTTGGCTGATTTCGAACAGCGAGTAACCTACCTACCCCAGTGGTTCTAAACTAGAAGAGGGCCATATCAATTTCCATCACCGATGTCGATATGTTAAGGAGTACCAAACGAATAATTGTATTGATTATATTTGATCAATATTTTAGTAGTTACGAGTATTTTGGTATCATGGGTTTAGTTGATGCACATACTCAGGACGGACTTGGAAGCATTTCCTTATCGCTGCGTAAACAGTTTGGTTGAAATATACAACAGATGAAAGGATGCCCATCAACCGCGTTGAGGTTTCAAACACTCATATTTTTTAATTTGATTTTTTATATGATGGGATAGGTATCCTTAAGTTTCATTATGGATAATTTAACAACAGGAAAACTAACGTCAGTGGTCGAACGTTATTTCCCCAACCATGAGTAATTTTACTAATGGAGATTTTCTAGAAAGATCGATAAATAGGAGATTATTTCCGTTTTTGACAGCAGGGATCAATAATTGTCTCACCTCGAGCCGGAAGCCCGCTTAACATTCGCGCTAAAGAGAATATTCAAAAGATATTGTACAAGAGAGTATTTATTGATCATCAAGCAACTTCAACCAGACGATGTTCGGCTCAGCATGGAATGTATCGAATGACACTGTAATAAATCTTAAGAAGCGATTAGCAACTCTTGCATGGTGCTGGAGTTGAAACCACAGGATCCACAACAACGCTTTGAATAGGAGCATTGAAAAATGACTTATGAGCCACCTTGTATTATCAATACACACTCAATTTTAAAATAATGTCGCTAAGTACAATATAAGTGATATACTCAGCTTCCCAGGAACGCAATAATCTACCTTGCCCCACTTGTGCAGTTAGTTCGCCCAGCATTTTGTCCTAGTTTGAGTACGTGCAATGAGGCCAGATCCGTGTTTTATTTTAGAATCTCAAGAATTTACTGGCAAGGGCATCCATACCATTGAAAAAACCCTTAATAAATCTACTCCTTTATGGACCCACGTATGTCGAAGTGTCTTCTTTTCCGTGAGTTTTATTTTTAAATAAAAGTTATTCAAATTTGATTTACACACGATGCGATAGGTAATCCTTCGTAATCGAGTATTATTAACAGCCCTTCTGTATATGGTAGACGCTTGTGCGTATATTGGTTTGAGCGCAAGTTGTTGCATTGCAGCATGTACATATTCTCGGTAGATCAAATTCAAAGTTCCGATGGCAAAGATAGATTTCCAAGACGATCGGACAGGTTTGATCTGCTGCAGCATTTCGTAATGCATAATTTTTATTTCGATTGATATATTTTATGAATAGCAGCTTGTAAGTTACAGAAACATTATACAAACATTCAGATGTTATATACATAAAAGTAAACCCTGTCCAGAAGTAAATCCACCAGGAATCAAACCTGAGGTGCCCACTTCTTTTCCATTAAAGTTAACCCAGGACTACGCCAGCGACTGATGTACATACGAGGATATGATATGCTCAATTTTTATATACTTGTCCCTTTTTTTTCGAGGTATAAAAAGTTTTAAAACAATAGTGAAAAAATTGTGACAAAAAAAAAAGAAAAAAATATAACAATAAAAAAACCAAAAATAAAACAAAAATTTTGAAAATTTAATATTTTTCACACTGTTGACAAAAGAAAGCATTATTGATTAGGGACCCGTTCATACGAGGGATTAGTCAGTAGGCAGGGTGGTGACAACAAGCTTGCGTCAAGAGCGGAGGAGGTGAATAAATATAAATCTGTCACTCAAGCGAGAACAGGAGGAAATGAGGAGACGGACTCAAAGGCAGAATATACATACATCACAGTTGGAGGGAAAACGCCCGAATAGAAAGGAAGTTTAATTTTAATACATGTTTTGTGTGTAAACATGGATACACTATTTACCTGCTAAGCGTTGTCACATATAAAACCAAAACATTTTCTAAAGAATCGTTTGTCTCGCTTGTGAGTCGGATATTATTAGAGAGGGAACGTATAAACGATTTGTTGGAAAATATTCGGAAGCTTTATGTGTTGAAGGAATATTTGGGGGTAAGGGTATACGGGGAGGCATTGTTTCTTCTAAGGGAATCGACGGATGACACTTCGATATAGAAGTGTTTTCTCGGTAAATATTGTAGACGCTGTCGAGTGCTGGTACACATATTACGATACGAGTAGATATAACTGTTGTTTGCACACTTTTATTACATTGCATTGAAGCCTTCTAGAAATCAATTATTTTACTGAAAATTAATAAAAGGTATAATTTTACGAAAATTTTACATTTTTTTATTATAATAAGATACCAGGTAAACAACAGATTCAACATTTTTTTATTATAATAAGATACCAGGTAAACAGCAGATTCAACATTTTTTTTATTATAATAAGATACCAGGTAAACATCAGATTCAACATTTTTTTATTATAATAAGATACCAGGTAAACAGCAGATTCAACATTTTTTAATGCAGGATACCAGTTAAAAGTTAAGTTATTGTTGTCCATTTCCAACATAATCAAACGGAAAACGATTGTTAAAACTCATAAAATGGTAATTGTTAAGAGCCAATGTCAATTAACATATTTATAATGAATGTCATTTTGATCTTGTGCTATCGTTCAAAATTGTGTAGTCAAATGAAAGTATTGGGGTGTTAACATAAGTTGTGTCCGTTTTTTTCCAATTTAAAAATGAGCACCAAAAGTAAAACCAAATGGTAAATGTTCTACGTCATTCGTAAGAAAACTTTCTGCTCTACAAGATATTGTGTTTGCTTTTACGTTACATATATTATTTTATTTGATTACAATCCTTCAAAATGGAATGTCAAGTAGACGAAAGTGAGCATTTTTGACACCTCCTTCTGTTTGCGTTCAATCGAGGGAATAAAGCTACCAAAACTGCTCGCGATATTTGCGAAGTGTACGGTGAAAACGCTATGAATGAAAGGACAGCTCGTCGATAGTTTTGATTACAAGCCTTCAAAATGGAATGTCAAGTAGACGAAAGTGAGCATTTTCGACACCTTTTTCTGTTCGCGTTCAATCGAGGAAATAAAGTTGCCAAAGCTGCTCGCGATATTTGCGAAGTGTACGGTGAAGATGTTATGAATTAAAGGACAGCTGGTCGATGGTTTTTGCATTTCAAAGACGGTAATTTCGACCTGAAAGACATGGAGCGTTCTGGACGACCTGTGGACTTCGATGAGGACCGCTTAAACTATATTATTCATGAAAATGTAAACTCAATGCTGTACTGTAGATACAACAAAAAATATATACATATATTGTGGATACCAAATTTTTAAATTCTGTATCGTAAATACTAAATAAATTATGATGTAGTGTGGATAGTGAAAAAACATGATGTACTGTGGATAGAAAAAAATGAATTCTGTATTGTACGTGATAAAAAGAAAGTGAGTTAAGAACATTATTGAGCGGTGGAAGTCAATCGTATTGTAAATAAGGCAACGGAGGCCATCAAGTCAAGATTATTTAATCAATCAAGATCATACCACAATACAATAAAATAATCGGAATAAATAAAACACTACATGTAAAGTTCATTTATTCATCCCCTTGGTGCTATTTTTAGCGTACTCTAAATATTAATGAAAATTTAATGAAATATGTAGATACATATCCTTATTTTGTTTACAAAATCATATTTCCGTTTGAAACGAAACCGCGAAGTGGGGCTGTAGGTTAATTAACAAACATTAAAAATTTAACATTGGTGGAACATTCACCATAATTCTTCCAATTAAATAACATGGTAATGAAAAGAGATATTTCGACACATTTGTGTATTTTAATTTATGCAAGTTGCATTATACGTAAAATTCAAATTACATTTATTTCCATTAACCATATATTTGCTTTACCGCTAATAATATTAAATATAATATAAAGCCGTGCTGCTGACTCCATTTCCCTAAAATATGTGGTCAGGAATAACACATACACCTATCCCTAGATTTACACGGTTTTATTTTAATGCGGGCAGGAATCATGGTCTGGAAGTGGTTACTGACTTTATTTACTAAGACTCCAGTGTTACCAACAATGAAAGATGCGAGGCTGAGGTGAAAAGAAGAATTGAAATGGCCAAAAGTGTGATGTTAAAAATGGAAAAGATATGTAAGAGCAGAACTATCACCATTTCGACGAAAATGCGCCTAGTCAAGTCTTTCATCTTCCCAATATTCATATATGGCGCGGAGACTTGGACTCTGAGAGCAAGTGAGCGAGGTAGAATAGATACATTGGAAATGTGATGCTGGAGAAGAATGTTACGAATTCCATGGACAGTAAGGCGGACTAACGCCTCTATCATCGTTATTTTTTTGTTACTTTAATTCAACATTAATAAGTTATGTACCTTAATTTACGCGGATTTCCATATTCTGGAAGATATCTTTAAATGTTGTAAAAAGTTTCTTGACTTGATTTGCGCGATTTCGATTTAAGAGATTTAACTTAGAACTTATCTTCCGTGGTAATTGAGCGACGGATGTACACGAGAACAAATAGTAAAGTCAAAATTTAGAAAACACGTGACGTTTATCAGTCCCTATGAAATAAAGTCTATACCAGATACAACAACAACAATTAGTATACTAAGAACTGATGAAATAAAAACCCTCAACGATATTGCAGAAAAAAACATTTCGAGATAGAGTCAGAAATTCCCGTATCCGAGAAACTTGTGAAGTAGGGGATATTGTGAGATAGGAAAGAAACCACAGAAGACCTGGCGACGCCACGTGTAAAGGATGAATAACACATGGGTTCCCTTCGTAAAAATGTATGAAAACTCCGCTAGCAATCGTTTTTCAAGAACACCTTAAAAATACAAGGAAAGCTGGGATTCAAATCCCAAGAGACACGGTACTAATGATAAGAGACATTGAAAATGCAAACATACGCCAAATAGACACATCTTTTATGGATTTTTTTTTATTATCTGATAACTTTACAAAAAGGTTAAAGGACAACATCTCAAGTACTCAACGTCGAGAACAGGAGAAAATTATCCAGTGATCGAACAGTTTGGCGGGAGGTCGTACGAGAGGTACAAGTTCTGCAAGAAATTGTTTCAAATTCTTTTTTTTAGTATAAAAAAATTATAGGAAAAAAAAGTGTTTAAGACAGAGTAAAAACAGTTATTCCCTAAGCATAAATTTGTAACACTAGCAGCTCCAAATACTTAAGTAGGGCAGTTACTAAAAGCCAGGACATAAAATAAATACCAACCTCTACGGCCTAATTGATAAAACCTCTGTCTGATCTCATCTATCTTCCAACCTGGAGGTTTCAGGCTCTATTTTCAATGTTACCTGTTTTTTTTTAAAAGGGTTGAAGTTTGGTTTTCACTTCAAGTATCTTTAATATATTGGTTTGTTTGAAGATATTTACCACACGGCATTAACCCGCAAAGTTACATTATATACACGGAAAATGTTATACATCATATGTAAAAAAGGACCGAAAACAAAACCAGTCTGGGAGAGTCCAATTCGGAATTGTCTGAGTGCTAAGCGAGCATGCTGACTATTATGCGACGTTATATTTAAGAAATACTCCGATTTTCGTTATATTTTTAATCAAACATTGGAAGAAAAAATACAACGATAATCCATCAGCTCGATAAGTTTTACTGACTTTTACAGACAAATCCTCATTCGTTTTTTATTTCAAACAATATATGAAATCAAATGGGGAACCCATTGTGTTCCCTTTGATTGGCGTGAGCTAGTTTGGGCCAACGCCATCCATAACTGTGATACAGAATGATAAAAATTGGATTACGTTGTTCGATTCCCATCAGAACAAAAGGAAGAACCGAAATCGATAACGAGTTTAACGTGAATTGTTTAACGGTTAAATAAGCAAAGTTCTTTTATTTCTGGAAATTTACCCTTGAAAGCTTGAGAAGGGTTCCAAGCGTAATACGGCTATCCAGATTTTAAACACTGAAAATAACATTTATGTAGATTTCGTTCTTCTTTTTCAAATTATATTCTAATGGCCACATTTTGATAAAAAATTAAGTCAAAATGTACTAGGTTAGTCAAAAAGTTTTGAAAGCGACATCTATGGAGCAGTAGAAAACCAAAATTTCTACGCCATTTTAATATTTCATCTTTCATAAGAACGTACTCAAAATTTCATTTCGATCTGTAAATTCATTCTTTGTTTACAAGCCATTTGAAGTTGACGTGTCAGTGTATTTTTTAACAATGGAAAATTCCGAATATTATGTTTCCGTTTCTTATTTTCCTCTGTCCGTGAACAAAATTTTAATTAGTTAATTTCTTTAACTTGTGTTCAAAGATTTAACATTTGTTTATGCACTAGTATGTTTTAAACTTTTAATTTGAAATCAGTAAGGATGTGTGTTTTATTCCCGATTTTCCTTTCCTCTCCAACATTTTTTTTATTGTTTTTTTCATTTGATTGATGATATCTTAGATTTCTTGATATGTATAATGTTCATGAATTTTAAACAAATTATTTATAATTTGAATAATTTTACAATGATTTAACATTCTTTATTTACTTTTTCTTATTGGCTATAAGATATTGCCACATGTCAATAAGCCTACTAGATTGTTATCTAATGAAAATAAATAAATTTAAATAAATAAAAATATATAAATATGTTTGAACTGAAATGAACTTTCTAAAATATATCAGTCTTCAAGAATCACTTTTCACCCACCACACTTTTTTTACCCACATAACATCATGCCATTTCACTGTCGACTAAAGCAGACGCACGGACCATCGGATTTTCTTATCGCAGCAAACATTAATTGCTTCATGTATATTGATTGCACCTTTTAATACAGTTTCTTATATTTTCCTGGCTTGATTAATTGTTTACTGTATATTGTTTTTAAAAAACTGCCAAATTCCTTAATATTTTCTATGTACAAAAACAAGCTACATTTGACTAATTCAAACAAATATGAACATAATATATTGGTCAATATTGCGATAAGAAATAATGAAAAATAGTTATGCATTTTATGAATATCTTGGTATCTGTAATAGTATTTGAACACAAATGCTCGTTTAAGGTAAATTGATCTACATAAGTTTATCGTAGTTATACAATTTTGAAAACTATTATAGAATTTGTAATTTATTTTTATCAAACACTGTTTATTCCACTTTTTTGTGACGGTATAACCCTACCGGTTTCAAGGATTTCACCTCATCTTCAGGGGAGCGCAAACAAGTTTTGTTTGCGCTCCCCTGAAGATGAGGTGAAAGCCTTGAAACCGGTAGGGTTATACCGTCACAAAAAAGTGGAATAAACAGTGTTTGATAAAAATAAATTACAATGTCTTTAAACCTCCACAACGCTAATGCCTTAACTATAAACAACATATTATAGAATTTTATCGAAATTCGGATAAACCATTTTATATCTAAGTTTCCATTTGAAATTAATTGATAGACTTGTTTTTTTTTCAATTGAAAAAAATTGAGACAGTTTCACTCTCCAAACTGTTGGCAGGAGACCGTGGATCTAAATAATGCATTATTTTCTTAAATAACACAGCGAGTGAAAGTCAGGTGTCTCATAACAGAGATTAAGCCTAGTCAGTCAGTATTTTCAAAAGAAGAGATAAGTATTAAAAAAATAAGCATAGAAAATAATATATTTCTTTAAAGTATATCATTTCTTCAGAAGTTGACGACCATCGTGGATAATCGTTTGGAGCAGCTCAGAAGAAAAATATGGTTTGATATTTAAACCATTTCCGTATGTTCTTCAACTATGAATTGCGTCATTTTCCCACACTTCTTGTGCCCTGAATTATCTCCTGTAATATCAGTTAAAGGATCTCATATTTTTCTTCTGGCTTTACAAGTCCAAAAAACTTTATTTTTTTCTTATTGATAATGGACAGTACTTCTCTTATCTTTATCATCCGTTTCCAAATATCACCATTAAAAAGTTTGTCAGTTCGAGAGATTCTCAGCTAACTTCGATAGCACCATATTTCCACACTTCTAGCTTATTTGTGGTGGCGTAAGTAAGTGTCCATACTTCAATATCATAGAGAAGTACGGAGTGCATCTAACAACGTAAAAATTGACATACGTCAGCCAATATTTAATTGTTTGTTGCAGAGGAAATTCTGCATTTTAAAGAAGAATTTTCGTGTCATCTTCACTCATAATTTGATTCCTTTAGACCGATCCCGTCTAAAGGAATCAAAAAAATATATTTCAAGAATTTATAGAAATATTACGAATACAAAATAAAGATTTCTTATTAAATTTTAACAACGCAAAGAAAGGATCAATTATTTTGATAAACAAGAGGAGGCTCATTAAATGTAACTTAACAAGAAGCCATTTTTGTTCACAAATAATAATCTCTTTCCAATACTCACGAGGACGAGGATCTTAAAACAAAACGAGCAGCAAAGAATAGATTATACGGATTATAATTATTATACCCTCTGAAATATTTCAGAAGATTAAATTGTTTTTTTTGTTTGGTATTTGACAATGTATAACGAAAAAACATTACTAAAAAAATATTGAAAATTGAATTATAAAATAGGGACCAGAAGGGATTTTATGGATTTGTGAACAAAAATCCCATTTGTTTATTTTCATTTACTCAATAATCCGTAAACCGGCTTAGCCGAATAACAATGGATAATATGTATATTATATAACTTCGGCTATATTCAGAATTTGAAAACGTTTCTTGTATCTGGTTTCCGAAGAAAATGTAACTTGGTATATAAGAAGGCATTATTTAGATTGTTGTTTATAGTTAAGGCATTAACGTTGTGGAGGTTTAAAGACATTGTAATTTATTTTTATCAAACACTGTTTATTCCACTTTTTTGTGACGGTATAACCCTACCGGTTTCAAGGCTTTCACTTCATCTTCAGGAGAGCGCAAACAAGACTAAATGCTGTTCGAACTGTTATTTCCCAAAAATCTCTCCGCTCTTGGCCGAAATTGTCCCGTGCCTCCCTCACCCCCCAGCTTCCAACCGTTGAAACGTGTATATCGGTACCAGTTCGAACAGCATTTAGTCTTGTTTGCGCTCCCCTGAAGATGAGGTGAAAGCCTTGAAACCGGTAGGGTTATACCGTCACAAAAAAGTGGAATAAACCGTGTTTGATAAAAATAAATTACAATTATTTAGATTTGTTGACATCTAACAGGCGTAGCGGTTGCTTTTGAAAATAACAATTCAGAACACGTACGGCGCATGAAATCTCTAATGTATAGTTTTGTATTGTATTACACTTTCGTTGTATACAGTACAACCTGGCGGGCTTATCTCTCTCAACCAATTAGAAAGATGTTAAAATGGACTTAAGAGAAAACCAAACAAAAATCCTTTTTAAAAAAATCTGGGTATTCGCGGGATTTGAACCCACAACCTCCGGGTTAGGAGACAAGCGTCTTACCAACTAGGCTACAGAGGTCGTCAAAGTTAACGTCAAAAGTTCAACATAAAACGAAAAAAAAAACACTTTGATACAATCAAATTAAAGAAAATACAAAGTTGATTGAATAACAAAAACAAGACAAAATGAAAATGAAATTACCAGGCTTATTATCAATACCTCTATAAACACTAAACCAGACATGGAGTAATTTATTTATTGCATTTTAACAATTGATGAACTACAACGTACAATTGTTGTTAGAAAAATACTATTGATACATTTGAATTGTTAACCAGATCGAATCTAATTTTTGGTCACGGCTATCAGACCCTTCTGTATACAAATATATATTCGTAAAAATATTCCCCGTGAATGAAGCAAAAAAAAGGAACCTATATAATCAAATCTACAAAAAGTATCTAACAAACATAACAAATATTGTAACATTATGAAGTTATAACGCAATCATCAAAATGTATCAAACCATATGAATATCAAACCACGTATCAAACCATACGAAAATACGTATTCGGGCGAAAAGAAAAAAATCGGAAATTGGAAATCTTATTTACGAAAAGAATTAGTAATTCCGAATAATTGTGTTTCCACGGAACGAGAGTATGAGAAAAAATAATTATTGTGATTCGCCCCGAGTGAGTTGGTTAAGGGCTCACAATTACAGGGCGCGTCATTATTTATCCGGGCGGCCGCAATCAGTGTTACGGCCGGCACCCCTACTCTGTGCCACCACCGAGAGATGGGTAATTCGATCAAAAGGAAGCAATTTTATTTACTGCTAGAACCAGCCACATTCAAAATGTTGAGAAACACGAGGTTTTTTATACAAAAATCTATAAAAAATAGATTTCAAGAAATGTAATTATGTTGTAATTCCCTTAAAACATTTCTTACAAATATGTTGACACAGAAATAAATATGAATATAATAACAATTTCTTTTACAATACTCGTCCAAATAGTTTTTAAACATAATTTAATTATTTTTTATTACAATCTTAAGCATTTTCTTAAATATGCCTTATAACTTCATGTTTTCTTTGTAAATTTTGTTTTTACCTACTCAAACATTTTCTTGTACAGACTTACTATTTAAAAACGATTTATTTTTTGTGTTATTGTTGTTAACATGACAAGTCTAGTCAAAGAATGTCATGACAGAAAAATATCCAAAAATATTTAACTGAGACTCCTCAAAGCATTTGTCTTCTATATATTTCTACATGGATCAGAAACGTCAACAGTAAAGCATATATCGATGAAAAAGGGATCGACGTGTTCAAGATGTTGTTCTGGAGACGAAAGCTGCGAATATCTTGAAAGGAAAGTAGAATAAACGAGTTTAACTCAATATAATCTCCCAACAAAGGGTATTGCGTTTCTTCAGACACACAAAATATATTTGTCACTCAACAATAGACACGATGATACTCGTCATCGATAATAGTCTAAAATACTGTTATGCTGGGCGTGAGACCTTTTGTTTCTGGTAGGAGATCAAGAAATCAAACCCCCTTGCGTAAGTGACCAGAACTAGAACGTTACCAACTCCACTCTGTGAGAGGCTTCACATTTGGCCAAAGATAGACAGTCCAACATTGTGCAGCCCTCATTACGAATATCACGGCCCTTAGCCACGAGGATGAATACTAGAGAGAGAGTTTTAAACATAGACATTTTTATGATATTTTATAAGATTCTTTAAATATTCCAAATTATGCATTGTAGTGTTTTAGATTGTTGATTTTTTATCTTTTGTCTTATGTTTGTATTAATTGGTAATTTTTTAGATTCCAAACATATATTCAGCCATATATTTGAATGAACCTGTGATATGCATAGGATACATAAAAGTCGTTTATTTTTGGATAAAAAACTAACTAATAATAGTGGTTCATCTCGTGTGACTGACAGCGTCTACTAATTAAAAAATAATATTACGACAATGATTCCATGTCAATGTAATATAAATAAAAAAAGTATATTCACAACGCTTGCTCAATGTTCATGATTTTTTTACTTAAAATAAGGAAAATTTTCAAGAACTTGTGAAAAAGAAGCCCAAAAATTCTGAAATTCAAATAAACATTAAGTTTGTTTTGTTCGAGAAAGAAACAGGGATTCATGTCATTTATACCTTTGTTGGGGATTTTTCATTTCTTTCAAAATGTTTCAGCTGGAATTTCAGGCGCTTTAACACACCAGCATTTATTTGCAGACCCATTAGGCGGAAGGAATTTAGGCCTTGTCTTGATTGATGTCAGAACAGAAACTCCCTTCCCCAGGAATATGGAGGTAGGCGCTAGCCCAGGAGCGGATTGTGCTTATAGGAAGAAAGAGTGTGAGGTCCTAAGAGGCTCGCTGTAAATGTGGTTTGCGAGTGCTAACGAATCTAACAGACAGGTTTTACCTAAAAATAATTCAAGTTTATACTCGTAAAATAGCATTGAAAGGGAAAGAGGCACAGTAGTAAAATACTGATTTTCTAGGTTCCAAATTATAAAATATATTTTATTTTATTATCTTCCTATTCGACTAACATATTATATTTAATTCCATTGTTTTAGGAGCTTCATTGAATGATAATTTCTGAAAAAGAAGCTGATATTACGATGTGTCCTATGATGTTGAAACAAATAAAAAATGCATCGATATATGTGTCAAGATTATATCATTGCCAGCTGATTGATTAACTTAAAACTTAAGAAACTAGTTGTCTTAAAACAGCAATTCCTAGTCATTCCAGTCGGGCCAGCAGGTTTACAGTAGCTTAACTAAAAAATCAAACATGATGAGGAATATATTTAAATATTTTTAAGAGCATTTCTTTAAACTGTTACTTCTTTGGTCTAACATTTAATG